>JAWWEU010000081.1:134935258-134977088 GCA_035583155.1 Acropternis orthonyx | reverse complement strand
GACCCACAGAAGTGGGGCCTAGCTAAAACTAAAACCTTAATCTGAGTTTTTTGGGATTTATCAAACCCATCACACCTAGGCTTTCCCACCTGAGCTTTTATGTATGAATATGTGGGTCCGTTTCAACTCAACATATTCCTGTGATTCTGTGTTACTGGCCTCACACTTAGGTGAGAGTAACACCTGGATATGCAGCTCATGCGCTTTAAGCAGAACATCACAAAATTGAATCTTAGATATCAGTCATGTTTGGTTATTTGACAGAGAAAATCAGTGGGCTAAATTACTAGATGTGACATTTTTAGAAACATTGAGTTAAGTAGTGAATTATACCATGAAAAAAAGAACTTCTGGTTTTTGTATTCTTGACTATTTTGGCTTGAAATAATAACTATTAATTGTTTGATTTAATTTTAGTTTTCTTGAGCACAGAATTTTAGAAATGGAAGAAAGGCACAAAGAGGAGCTGGCCACTTTGAAGGAGGAGAAAGAGAACCTACAAAGTTTAGTCGCAGGACAGAGCTACATAATCCAGGAGCTAGAGAAACAGTTAAACAAGGCAACAAGCAATAACAGTGTCCTACAGAAACAGCAGCTTGAATTGATGGATACAGTTCACACTCTGATCACCCTCTGCTCCAAGGAAGGAGGTAAGAAAATATCATTACAACACATTAGAAGTACTAGGAGATTTCTTTTGAAGTAAATAATGAATTTTTGGAAAAGCAGAATTTAATGAGCTTATTCCAAGAAAGAAAAAGATATTATAGTTGAGGACAAAAGAGCAGATGAGAGCCCACAAATCAAATAGGGTTTAGACAGTGCTGAGGCTGACCCTTGTGCTAACAGCTTTATTTGATTTTTTGAATTTAATGTCATTATACCTTGACCATAGTTAGGCCACAATTCCATTGACTTACCATTATCAATATTGATTTGTTGCTCTGAGTGTCTCCTGCTGGGAATAATCCAACCAACCACGGATGTTAATTTTACAGATGCTTATACCTCATTTACTCTAGTCTTCCTTAACAATCAATGGAGAGAACAGAGAAAGAAAACAAAGGAAAAGGACTCAGAATTTTTTACATATGTATGGGTTATAATGTTGATGACCCTGAATGTAGGCACTTATGCTGCTGTAGATAGACATCCAAAAGATGAATCTTTTTGCTTGAATGAGATCTTATTTGTAATAGGGGATCATTTTTCTTTGTTCTGCCTTGCTATGTTTTATTTTTTTCTGTGCCTCAAGCACACTCCAAACTGTTTCCTAAAATCGGCACTTAAAGGAAAGCTCTCAGACAGTCTGTGAGCTTAGGAGGATGGCATTCTTTATTCACTGAGCCAGGTGCACTGGTAATCATTTTGCCAAAGTGCACACTGTGACATCTCAGCTACAGCTTATATGTTTGCACATAAATGATTATTTTTTTCGTTTCCCTCAATCCTGTTACATATCTATGACATTTCCCAACACTTATTAGTATATATCCATATCTTTATAAGGTCTCTGAGGGGCTTCACCAAGGGTCTCTGGTGGTCCTTTCCGTCTGGAGACTTCAAAGTTACAAATTAATGCTTTATGAACTCCTTTAAAACAATGCACCTAGTTGTGTAATACCCCTTCTTTGTCTGCTTGCCTGCTTAAATTTCTTTCTTTATTGTTTTTTTTTTTACTTTGCTTGTCTGATTTCCTTAAATTGAGGCAGAATAATTTTCTATGGTACATTCTGTTGGAAGCACTACTAGTACTAGTTCTGTTACATCTCAAAACTCAAAAGCTAAAAAACTAGAAATAACATCCTTTGAAAGAAAGGGTTGACAAAGACCCTAGGACAATTATCTCTGAGTATGCCTTTCTTAGTAAATAGTTTTCTTCTAACAACAGAGAGAGAAATTCAGGTAGAATTTCAATTTCCAGATGCCAAAGACATGGCAGAATGTCTTGGGAAAGAAATTCCTTTCAACAGAACTGCTCAAGGGAGATGGGTGAATGGAGACCACTGTAAAGAATGTAAATGAGATACTGGGAAGAATAAATTAGTAACTATGAAAAACAAGGCAAAGTCATACAGAAATGACAGTATAAAAACCCTTTTGAGAAAGGGTACAGGACAAACTTAGAGAGAAACTGTAGATGTGTGAGTTGTGACAGTCATTCAGCAAGGATGAAGGAGGTCTATGAGAGGTTAAGTACCAGCAGTCCAAAGAGCCCAGCATATTTGATCATTGTAATTCTAGAGCTATAAGTGCCATAAATTATCTAAACAAATAGCAAAACACCCCAAACAAAACCAGCAAACAACTACCCCATCCTACCACTCAAAATATTGTCACCTCCATTCAATGCTCTATCTAAGAAGCAGAAGACACACTACGTCATTCAAACTATTCAACTCAAGACAGTGTGGGTTTTCTCTCTGCTATATATTCCCATGCAACTTGTGTGGCTTAAATCTAAACTGCTCCAGTGATGAGGATTACATCTCTTCCTTTGGAAGTGTTACATGCTTGGGCCTGTGTTGATAGACTACTTTAAAAAAAAAAAAAAACCCAAGAAAAAAAACCTTTTTCCCCTCTCATGTTCATTCTAAATGTTCCCTTCTGCTAATTCTGTTATATAGTTCCCTAGCATTCTGAATTAAATAACATGCTTCATAGTATGCTGTTCTCATATCAGTAGAGAAACATTGTGATGCAATGCAAATCCTTTATTATGTTTTATGTTTTTTTGGCAAAGGAACCTGGCAAGGCTGTGTCCCGAGTGTTCTAATAAAGCTCAGGAGTATTTTAAAATCAATATCATAATGAAAGATAGATTATTCTCATACAGAGATATACTGCAAGTTCTTTTTAAGGTTAAAAAGATTTTTTAACAATTTGGAATTTGATTCAAAGAAAAAAAGCAACAAACAAACCAACATTTTACCTAAACTTGATTCCTTAGCTGCTTTATAAAAACTATGAATGAGGAATACAGAAGTGGCTGTTTCAGACTGGGCTCCTGGGTGCTGATTCAGGTGCTTGAAAATCTGTGTTTTCAACAGCCTTTTTACCTTCTGAGGAACTGTGAAGCAAAAGATGCTTAGCACAGTTAAATGCCTAAATATAATTTTAATAGCATAACTAAGGCCCTTGATTTTGGACTCCATTACCTTTTGTGTATTATCATGTTCAGAATTTTCCTTGGATACCTTTTTTTATTTAAAGAGAATAATTTAAAGAGAAATAATTGCAGAAACATTTCCACTTATTGTCTGATTAAGTCTAGCCGATCAACACTTTTGCATAGGTACATTCACAGCGGAAAATGGAGTCAAATAGCTGAAGCTAAAATAATATCCTGGAGTACAACACAAGTCTAATGAACTTTAAAGGATTTGGTTGTGGCAAAAATTAAAGACAACTTCAGTCTGTGCAAATATATGTTGAAGGTGGAAATGTATGAATGTTGGGAAGTAACACTGCAGATACTCTAAATTCACACCAAAATAAGAAGTCTTGATGTGTGCACTAATGCTCAAAGCAAAAACAAAAGTGTTCTGTGAGAACTGGTGTTTCTTGGGAGATGGAGAATAACAAAAAGTGATACATATATCAGTGGCACCCCTTCTGTCTTATACTTCAGTAAATCTAAGTCATCTAATTTCATAAGGGATACAGCAGAAACAGAAATCGTCCAGAAAAAGAATAGGACAATGGAAAAATTAGATACAATTTCTGATGGAACAATTTCCACAGAAAGAGAGAGTGAGAGCTGTAACATACAGAACTATTATACTGGAAAGAAGGTATGTGGGATTCTGTTAGGAAAGTATACAAAATAACCAATGGCATGGAGAAAAGGAACAGCCAGTTAACTCAGAGATATTTTCCACTGATAAAAGAGAGGACTTGATTCATTTTCAAGTGAAGGTTACTATATACCATTGAAATTGATAAAGATTTTTTAAATTATTAGAAAGCTGCAGAGATACAAAAGGGTGGGTCCCCTTAAGAACTTTGGGTCTTTAACTGGGGGCACTCATCTTTGAAAGGAAGCCTAAGCAAGACATCAAGTCTAAAAGGCCAGATTGCCAAAGGTGAGTAGTTTTAAGTACCTTTGTTGGATTTTTCAACCATAAAATAAAATTTAAGTCAATATATTTTATATTATTTAAAAAAAAATTAGCCATAACAAGAAACCTAAAATTCTCTTCTAAGATAGGTCACAAACAGGAAAATTATTTTCTTCTTCTTCCAATTTGTGAAACTGAAAAAATAACAATACAGCTAAACAATTTAAGTTGTAAACAATTTGGTGATAATCTTTGCTTTTTGATTACAAAACATGAGATACATTTCCTCCAGTAATGACATAATAATTTCAGAAGACTAATTTTGAGACTGATCTGAATAATTTGGGAAACTATCACAAGTTTGCCTGCTAGGAGCCTGTGAATAGCATAGCCAAATAATGTAGAGATACAGGGCTGAACAGAAACTGCTTTTGTTTAGTTTAACACTGTCAGGAGCTTCGCTAACATAGTCCCTAGAACTGGATGACAACCCTAAGAAATCTGCTTTGCTTTTTTCGCTGTGACTAGGAAAATTTTAGCATAATTTCTGAAGGATATAAAGGCAAATGAGGAATTGAAACAAAGCAAAACATACCCCAAATTAATGAGGAAACAAAAAATTCCCACCAACCCCCCCCCCAAAAAAAACCCAACACCAAAAAAGCCCAACCAAACAGACAAAACCCCCAAAACCCTCCTCCACAACAAAAAAAGCCCATAAAAGCCACACAAAGGATAACTTTTTTAAAATATAGATGGACCTAAATAGGAAATCCAGATCTCATTTTCAGTGTCAGTTTTGGTACAAACCAGTTTTGGGATGGGGGCCACCTGTAAAACTTGGAATTGTTTGTGAGTTTGGTTTCCAAAATACCACCCACCTCTCTCCCAGTGTGAGCAATTCTGGTTCTAGAATTTCAGTTGCATGAAATCCTTAACATAGACACTGTAATAGGTCACAAAGCCTACAGAGAATCAAATAAACGAGGACATTATGGGGACTCACATATCTCTACTTTGGCTTGTGTCTGTGGTTAAATAGACTTGTCATATTGGCTGTGTATACTTTAGACAGAAGCAACAATCTTGGCAGCAGCTGCCAATAAATTTCTACACTAGAATTTCTAAAATACCAGCACCTGCAGACACTAGCCTTTCAAATGAAATGGTTGTTCAGACTGCTGAATATTTAAAATAACTTTTTAAAGATGAAGTAATCTCCAAATTAAAATATAGTTAAATGCATGAAACTTTTACTTTTCCATCACAAAAGATGAAGAAATAGAATCATTGATGTGAAAGTCTAATTAATCACCATAGAGATATTGATTGACTATTTCCAAGACTGTAGAAGTCCTTCACCTGTAGCAGATAAAAGTTGGATAGAAATCACATTATTCTTAGCAAAGGTCATAAAAGATTTTGTGATTATTGTTTTCTTAAGACTGGTCATTCCTCTTACCTTTGAATATTATTAGCCTGAGGACTGATAAAGCACATTTGCTCTCACTGTCAACAATCCATCTCTAACACAGTAAATAGTTTAGTTGATGGACTTTCTAAGCTTCCACATCAGAAAAATTACTTATGAAAATGATATGTAGTGCTAAGTAGAGACACACACAAATATTAGTCAAAAAAACCCTCAAGCATAGAACAAGGCATACATTACAAATTATGATAAGCAATGGATAATATCATCAAAGGTGTGTATGCAAGTCCAAACCAAGTAGTTCAGAAAGTATATTCGTTCAGTTACAAATTATGTTTCAAGCCAAATGTCACAAAAGGTGCCGAGTCAGAAGTCATATTTTCAAATACATTGTCTTTTTATTCCACTGTAAGAAAATAGACTGAGTTCAATCGTGTTAACATTAATTTGCATAACTTATGATAACTGCCCAAGTATTCCTACCCACAGGATAAGGGAATGTAAAATTCATAGAAAAATATATTTAACCATAAATTTATTTTCCTCTTCCTGATTTCTTTTTGTTGTTGTCTGTTAGTCTGCATAACAATATACTTTGTTAAAATATTTGGCCTAAACTTGCATAGTTCAGAAAACTAATGGAACAGTAGAGAAAGTTTTGTCATGAATGCCTGGTTTTATGACCTTCTAGTAAAAGAGAAATGAAGCATTATCTTCCCCTTGAATGCTGACAAGAAGCTAAGTTTAGTTCTCAAAATAATACATGTACATGCTAGGAATTTCCCTCCCCTGGAGTGCCTATTGAGTTCATGAAGTAAATAACGTGGTTAGTGGGTCTGGCATTTCAGAAAAGGTATAAATATCCTGGTTTATGCGTAGGAAAAATAAATACAACTAAAAGTTTATTTGAGTGGATGGAATTCATGCTTTTAAAAGATGTAGCAATTAGTTTGTTCACAAAAAATTAAACAGTAAGTAGCTTATTCCACTTCTTAGACCAAAATTTTTTTGACGTTGAAATTTATGCTGAATCAAAAAGAGTGAGAATAGAATGAGAACTTCAAAGAAATGACCTGAAGGTTACAGGCACGGGGGAAACTCCATTGACAGAAGTAGAATTACCCCAGCAGTGATGCTGGCCTACTTCATTAAACAGACTTCAAAGACACATTTTACAATACAGACTCATATTTAAAAAGCAAAACAAAACAAAACAAAAAAACAAGTGTAAAAAAAATCCCAGTGGGAATAAGGGACAGAAAAAATGAAAGATAGTTTTAAATCTTAATATTTGGACTGTGTCCGACAAGGCAAATTTTCTATGTTATATTCATTAGCCATAAATTGGAATATAATAATAAGGATGTTTAAATCCAATAGATTTTAGAGAGCAGTGCAGAAGAACAAGGTTGTATGATACAGTTCTTGATCATTTTTCTTCTGTGCATGGAAAGAATAATATCGGTACTCATCTGAGACATATTTTGAGGTGAAAGCATGTTTACTCTGGTACCATTTCCCTAACAATATCTTTTCATTCCTTAAGCACATGCCTCCTCTTTTTACCTCATCCTTGACATTACTAAGGTTTTCTCCAACATGATGAGACATTATTTGGTGAGGCAGAAACATAGAGCACATCATATCAGTTAGTTTGTTATTTTTCTTCTGAAGCATAGAATGAAAAAAAAGATTTTGTTAGATGTACAGAAATTTCTGACCAAGTTTGGTTGAAAGTTATAGGTTTGAGGTGGAGCAGGATTGTGTTTGAAACACGGTTTTAAGAAAAGAATGCAAAAATGAAGTGACTTCTATTTTTTTCTTATACAAGAATTTGTAGTTTTATTGCCCATATGTTATATCATAATCCAATGTAATCCCAAGGGCACGGGTTCGAGTCTCAGTAGGGACCGTCCCCTGGGCAGTTAAATGCCTCCCTGCCCATCTGATCCCATCAGATCTCAGATGCTGAGTGCAGGGTCAGCCCCGGTGTTAGTACTGGGTGCTGTAGACAGTCCCGAGGATTTCACTGTCACTGTCCAAGCTTGCTCGGCCGTGGCAAATGAACCTTAGGACTTAAACGGTGGGGCCAGTTCTGCGCACGCTGTGCCTCACCTAAAAAACTCACTGCGCAGGCTGGAAGGGCACACCCACGTCGCGGGGAGAGCCCTTCCCCAGATCTTCGTTCACAAAGTCTGGCCATTATTAATCCAATGTAATAACAAAACATGATGCTATTAATTATTTTTTTTAATTTTCTCTTAATTAAGAATTAATCAAAAAGACCCAGACTTGACAAAGTTAGAATGACAACACCAGACCTTTGAATAAAACCCTGTCTAATGCATTGAAGCCATCTGGTGTTCCACACATTCTTTTCTGTCATGAAGTTCTATTTTGATCCCCAAAGATGTCAAAGCAGAGAGCTACAGCTAAGGTTGGCAGTATATGTTCAAGAAAACAGAAAACATCCATTTGCTCAGTTTCTTTCTACTTCCTCCTGCTTTAAACATTTTATGAACTTGGGGTTTCACTTTTTTAAGATATCCTAAAGCAATAAGAGAAATACCTTTAGCTTAAAGAGAGATCAGAAAATCACTATCAAAAAATATCCTCCCACAATTCATAAAGCTCAGTATTGTAAAGGTATGTTCCACTATGTGATCTGCTCTCATTTATATTTTGAAAGCTGGGGAAAACCTGTATCTTTATTTTGCACTCAGTGTCATGTAAGAGGGGTCCCCTTATCCTTAGTGTAGCAAATGGACCTGCTGAACTGGAAAGTGCTGCAGAGCTGCAGTCAGAGGCCAGGCTGACCTTGCACAGTTGTGTAGGTGTTCAATTCAACATACATATCAGCACCAGCTTTATTGAGTGTTTCTTGGTTTTTTGGTTTTTTGTTTTGGCTTTTCGTTTTTTGTTTATTTAGGTGCTATAGATTTCTTGGTTCCCTTGGAGATTGCTGCATTTATATGCATTTTTCAGAGATGCTCAGAAAGCTCAAGTAAGAGGTTTTTTGGGGACAGTCTCACCTGATTCACCCAGCATTTTCAGTTGTAGTTTCAGAATTCTCATCAGGACTTCTTTAGAGTCAAAAACATCACTTTTGTCAAGTGCGTTGATTTACAGTGAGATGACTTACATCTGCAAGTACCCTTTTTCTCCATATTTTTTGTTAAATGGTGATGATATTAGTGCTGATATTTATATGATCAATACATATATTGGGGCAGATACATTTAATATTTTTTTCTAAAACTAAAAAAATAACAATATTAATTCCAGATCATCATAATTTAAAATTAAAAGTATTTTCGTACTAAGGCAAGAATACCTTAATTTTAAAGTTATGCTTTAAAATAAAATACAACAAATTATATTAGATGATATCAAGCTAGGTTGTAGTATATAGACTTTCAGTACTGAAATAAGTCAATTTGAATGTGCAGCGTTGGAAGTTTATGTCAGTGGAAAAATATTAAAATTTTTCAAAACAGGATTTGGGGGTTCTGATATTTTATCCCTATTAACTTGATAATCACATCAGGAGGTCAGTATTTATTAATACTGAAAAAAGCAATATTATAAGTATATATTTTTATATTTAAATTCTTGATTGTTGGTATTAGAATCACTTACCCACCCTCTCCTACAGTATTGGTCAGTGCCAAATCCCTCTTCACTCTGCTTTCTGAAACTAGTATTATTCACTCACACCAAAGATATTACAGAGAATATTGGCATATATAAACCAACTAACAACACTCTTGGTGTCATCCAAATGTCTTGTTAGTGAAAAATTTCTTTGTATGCATACCATTCTTCAGTTGGAAACCTTAAATGCACATTAGGGTGCCTGTGTGGAAAAATATAAATCAATTAAAGAAATATGGACACTAGAAATGTTAAACAAAGCCAGCAACTTAATCTCCTTGTAGCAGTTTGTGAAAGACTTCTTTACTTCCCCTCTCAGTGAATGGGTAGTTACTCACAAAATTGCTGTCTCAAGCAGAAACTCTTAAGGAACTATATTGCAGCTGGATAATTAAGTGTCTTTATCTCTTTGTAAATGGGCCATGAGGCATTCTATTTCAGCTTACTAATGAGGACCACTTTATGGTATTCCTAAGTGATGTCTTTCAAATACACACTGATTTGAAGTATTATTGTTCTTGCCAATCACTAAGGCTGGATTTATTGGGAAACAAACTTGATAACTGTTGATAATTTATTAGGTATTAAATAATTATGCCCTGGACAGGGTGAAAGCTCACTATGTTAATGTCATTTTCCAAGACCAAGTTAATTCCTGAAGCACTACAGGAGGGAAATTCTACTTGAAGTGATTTATTTAATAAGTAGTTGGATAGCTTGAGTGCTCTTGCTATGCAATTGTTTGCCTTTCTTACTGCAGACTCTTGGAAGGTGTGTGGGAGGGCAAAGTAATGTTCTATTAGCTGCTAAAACATTTCTATAAATGTTAATGTGAGACATCTAATTGGCTACAACTTTTCTCTTTCCTTCTCACATTAAAAATATTGATCTGAAATTCTTGCAAGTAATGAACCTTAGTGTTCCTAACAAATCTGGTACTGGACTAAGTCACAGGCTGGGTAGAATCATTGTACCCCTACTAATTGCATTTCAGCATGGGCTGGTAGTTATGCTGGATTGTACTTAAGTGAGGTTTGCACATCTCTTTGGGTCTCCTACGTGCAGTGAGCAGCCCTTAAGGGCCAGGAGTTGAGGGCAAAGGGACTACTTTTCCTTTTGTAATTGCTCCTTGAAAACAATATCCTTCCACTTCTCCATCCAGTCCAATGGTTGTTGGGCCACAGCTCAAGATCACTGAGCTGCTCCAGTGGAATAAAAAGCTTATATAACAAACAAAGAAGCAGAACAGCAACAACAAAACAACCACACTACCAAACAAAAAGGGTTGCCTCCCCACTCCCCCCCCTACACCAAACCCAAACACTCTCTGCCAAATCTCCTATTAGCTGATTCACTCTGTGGCTATGGAACCAGTCTACAGCCAACAGATACAGCAAGAGCAGCAGCACTCCTGTAAGTGACACTCTGTCATTGCACTGTGTTTGGGGTTATGACTAAGTGCTCCCTTAGAGATAAAAAAATGTGCACGTGTGTGTATACATATGTATGTGTGTGTATATATATATATATATACACACACACACTTATACTGTCAGAGTCTGAGCAGCTAAATGAAGGCCACTGACATTCCAATCATTCAGCAAATAAATGTGCCTGAGGAAGGAATTCTAGAATTTTATTTTCTCCTGTCTTCTAAAATACCCATATAAGTTCAAGGTAGGCTTCCAAGGAAATCTTAAATGAAAGACACAGGAGATGTTACTTGCCTATTAATGGTCAAAATGGAAATAGTATTTTATAAATTGTTACAACAGAACAGACAGGAAATCAGAACAAAATTGTAGCACATAATTCATGATGTGCTCAGATACTGTATGAAGTATTGGAACCCACATTTCACACACACACACACACACACACACACACACAAAAGAAAAACTAAAAAGACAGATGATTGAATGTGTGAAATAGCATTAATTAAGCATATGAGTGATACTTCAGGAAGTGTAAATGATAATAGAAGGAGAAAGCAGATGAAATTGTAGGTGGCTTTTAGAGCATAGGTACTGACTTACTGACACTTTCACCTAAGAATGAAGGGTCATCAGCTGAAACACTGGTTAAAAGCTGAGTAGGACATTGTCCTTCACATGATATGTGTATGTAGTTCCTTGGGATGGGACACTGAATGATTAAAATTAATGTGGCTTCAAAAATGAAACTGGAGAAATTAATGGAAGAAAGATTTTTCAAAACATAGTAAATATGCAGATATTACATCTGGCAGAGAAAGTGCTTATGCTGTAAATTCCTGGATATGCTTCCCTGCATTTGTGCTGTTCTCCAGTCATCTGCCTTGGACATCTGTTCCTATTGAAGACTTTTTTGGGCAAGGTGTTAGCCAAGCTCTTGCAAAATCTTAGAGCCCCCCCGAGGAGTGAAAGCCCTAAAGGAAAAGAAAATAAGGAGAAAATTTGTGGGGATGTAAGAAGGAAAAAAACCAGAAGAGTTTGACAGACTAAGTCCTCTAAGGAACCGCATGACTTCTAGGGCCCTGATGCTGTAGATGGGACACTGGTGCGGCTGGAGATGCAATGTAAGCTGGTATAGCTACTCTCATAACTTTATTGGGGAATAATGGGAGCCTTGACAATACAGTTTTATAAACTAGAATCTGCAAATTTATAATCTAGAAACCTGATTATGGAAAAATAATTCCCAGAACAAAAGTATTTTATTCCAGTATGTCAAAATGAACTTTTCCAGTTTGCCATTGACCAGCACTTTTTGTCAGATTCAGAACAATCTCACAAAGCAATATTAATTTGGAAAGTATTTTGGTGAATGCATACTTTGTTGGAAGAAAAGATGCATGTCCAAACTCCAGTTCTAAACTTCCTCTCTTCTCCCTAAAAACCAAATGTGAGTACACAAGCATGCACAACTTATCTGAGAAGACAGCTGGACTACAGAATCAGGTGGTGGTAGTTTGTCTTTACAATTATTTGGATTTGGCTAGTAAATGTGTATAAGTTCACATTTAAAACTTTTACTTAACTAGTAGATGCATAAAAAGTTCCTGATGCTTTATCAGTAATAAGTAACTGCAATATTATTTTTATTTTGTATATATGAATGAATTGTAATTTTCTAATTATTTTTCACATTGGTTATATTGAGTGATTGTGGTAGCTTTGATAATCCAGAAATATGTTTTAGAGTGGGAAAACAGATAGTATGTAATGTTTGTTTGATCCAGAAAATAGAATCCAGAAAATGTGCTTTCAAGTCCTTTTTGAAATGTGCTCTTACACCTCTATATTTCAGTTTGTAGGCATCACTGTAGTTATCTGAAAAGCATATCTGACATGAAATCAGCCTTCAGGTTTGTGCCTTTGCCTGTTATTTGTGTAACCTTTGCAGCACAATGGTGTTGTCACAGGGTTGTCTTGTTGGGGGGAATGGTTGAGTATCACAGTCAGCTATTGGGTTGCAGTTTAATGTTTATTCTCAAGTGGAGATTGGTATATGCAAGACTAGGACCCTGAAAACACAGAGTATACCTTTGGCTGTAAGTCAGCAAAAACTGTGAGTCTGCATATTTTTCCTCCTCAAAATAAAAATAATTTTCACCCTTAATCTTTCAGATCTGTTTGTGTTACCTGCTGCTAAGTCTGGGAGCATACATACATGTATGGGCACTGTTCCAGGCCTCTTCACTGGGGGTATTTGACTGACATCCTTTTGATAACATTAGCAAACTGTTCTGGATATGATTCTTCAAGAACTAGGCACTATTTGCCACCCTGACTGGGACTTTGTTGGTGCACAGCAGCTGCACCCAAATGTCTGGGAAAGAGGTCAGAGGCACAGGGCCTCCTACAGAAATGTAGGATTCCCCACCATGTGTCTGGAACCATGACAAGAACAAGGCAAAATTTATTGCAGCTTGGATCTAGACAGAAACTGCCATTTGGTAGTCCTTGAATGACCCTGTCTTGGAATGTTAGAGCTGTAGGTAAAACCCATCAATTTATAACCTTCTCTTTTTTGATTTTTTTAGAGGTTGTTCAGCTTGGGACATAAATGTTTACCTCAGATGCTTTTGACAGAGCAGCTAAAATTTAGTTCAATTATACTTGCCAATAAGATATGGAGGAAGACTTTTCCTTTCTTATTTCAAAAGCATGAAGAATTTTTTTATGTGCCTTTTGGTATGCATAGCGATTATTAAATTCTATAAGAAAAATTAGATTTTTGTAAATAAAACATTAAAACAATGAAAATATAATAATTCACTAAGACACTAAAGAAATCTCTGCATATCTGTCCAAATAAGTCACTATCATGCAAAAAAACAAACAGCTGCCTTTCATTTACTGGCAGTATCACTTAAGGACATAAGACTCTGGTGATTAACTCAGTCTCAGCTGAATTCACAAACATAGCAGTTCAGATCTCAATTTAGTAAATATGAATGTGTTTTTATTGATTCAGTCAACATAATGAACTACAGTTTAATATCCTTTATTGCTTACAGACAAACTGTGCTATTGATTCACCCGATATCTGATGGAGACTTGAAAAGCAATGAGATAACCACTTGATTTTCTCAAAAACAACCAGAAATCTCAGTTTTAAAAAATCAAATATATTTTAAATTTTCTTCCTTGTTGAGATGAGATTAGATAATTTTCACACAGCTAGGAAAAAGGATAGATATTGTATGTTTTAAATTTTGTATTCATAGAAGAGAAAATTAGATTACTAAATATTTCAGAAGCCATTTATTCTTAGCACTCAATTTGCATTTTTTTTAATCTGGCCAGAAAAGCAAACATCCTTCACTTGTGATAGATGTTAGGAACTAGTAAACTAATTTACTATTGACTGAATTTTACAACTGATAGCAGACATAATCTGACTTAGACAGAGGCACATAGTTAACAGTCAGATAAATTTCCCTGGCTCTTGATTTGGGAAAATGCCCTATATATGCGAGCTCTCTCACTTGCAAGCACAGGTAAGCCCTCCTAAGAGGCTGCAGCCTCAGGTGCTGACACCTGCTTTCTACTGGAAGTTCATAGCCTGTAAGCAGGTGCAGCAGAACAGCTGCTCAGCCCTGGCAATTCACAGCCTATGGGTTAGCAGAGACCTCCTTTATTTGGCTGTCTGTTCATCTGTGGGGCCTGAGCAGTTATGGATGTACTTACTGTGTTGCCTGGACTCCAATCATCATCCAGGACACTGAGGAAAAGAAACAGCTGTAAGACTGTCAACTGAAAGAAACAATTCATATCAACTAGGGTAACAGAGGTAGTGTAGCCCAAGGAGAAAGTCATTTGGCTAAAAATTAAGCAGAAGACTTTCAGAAATGCAATGAAAGAAATTATTTATCTTGTTAATGTTCCTTCTCTTCAGGAAAACAGGAATTTCCACATAGGTGTCATTGCTTCAAAGGAGCGTGACTTCATCACCAGTTTATGCACCCAGAAAGGGCAATTAAAAAAGCCCTCAAGGGTTCAAAATTTTGGCTAAGCTTTTGGGTTTAAAAAATAATAATAATTATTTTGCTTGACATAGACTTATCTTTTCCTTCAGGTACACAAAACTCTGGTAGAAACATTGTATTTGAAAATAGCTAAACTAACATTAGATATTTGTGTAAAGTTAATCAAAATCTTGAAACTGACAAAGAAACGTATTTTGTTTTAGTACTACTTTATTTGAACTTTCTTACTTTTTTAGGGGGTGAAATTTACTTACACATCTACCATATGTGAGCCAATACATCTTTCAGGGACTTCACTTAATGGATAAAGGATTCAAGGTTTATGTAATGTTGTAGAAAAAACAGTCTGAAGCTAAAGTAGGTAGAAGTGGTTTGGAAATTATATGGAATATTAAGTTAGAAAAACAACAGCAAACCTTAGAGAAAACATATTTTATCCTAAAAGAACATTACCAGAAACATTCCAGAGTATTAATTATCTGATAACTTTGGGCTGTTCTTGCAAACTACAGTGTGATGTATTAAAAAACTAAACTTTGTGTTGGTCATGCTTAATACAATGTGTTTCAATCTGTAATAGTGCAAAGGAGTTGGTCTTTTCTCCAGTGGAAGCACCAGCTCCTGAGATAGGGATGAAAGGTACACAAGGAAAGCCATCTTCTCCTGGATACAGTGGTCCCCTGAATAAAACCCCTGGTGCTAAAACAACAGATATTGAGTTGCTTAGATTTTAGGAAATTTCATGTCTGCTGTCTGTGATCTCAGCTGCTTCAGCTGTCTGATACAACAAGGAAGGATGGAATGAACTGGCCATATATAAGACATTTATCTGTCCTTTTCTCCTTTGTCTCTCACACAAACATCGCTTTTATTGTGGTTTTTTTAGTCTTTAAGCATGAGGAAATAAATTATTTCTAAGGATGCTTCCTAGAGATCCATCTCTTTAGGAAATTATTTTCAAAGCTATTTACTCTGATATTAAAATCTTACCTTGTGTAGAATTTTAATAATATGAACTTTAGAATATACTCATTATTCCTTTTGTCTAACTTTCAGTTTTAAAGGAGCCAAATTCAAGTTTCCTCGATTGACTCTTAAGTAGTTATTTCCATTTGGTTTTCAATGTGTGTATAGTGGTTAAATACAGGTAAGATAATCTCTCTACATACAGCTAATAAAATATAAGTACTTTAAGACGGAAGGAAAGGAACACTGCCTCTGCACAACTAAATATATTCTTTAGACAGGAGAGACTGATGTCTGCAGTTGAAACAACAGCATTAGAGAAATTCAGGCCAGGAAGAGTGGATCTATTCTAAAGCCCTCTGAAATCAATGAGGGGCTTTGCTTTAACTCCTCTAGGCTTTGGCTCCAGCCCCAAGTAATTATTCAGGTTGGACTTTGGCCACTGATACTAACACCATCTGCTTACAGAAAATACCATGAAGTCTATAATTAACACAAATTGCAAAGACCTCAGTTCTATGTCTTATCTAAAAATGGCACCTTTGAGAGCACATTGCTGATATGCCCCTTGCTGAGGACCTCATTCCCTGCCTTCTCAGAGAGAAGTATGTCATCTACTACATTGCTAGCTCTACCTTTTCAAAGTATGGCCAAGTTTCAAAGCCATTGATTTTCCGGTTGAAGTCCATAAAAAAATCTATGAACCAGGTTTTATTTTCACTGATGGCCTTGAATAAAAATAATAAATACGTAACACATACAAGAAAAGGGAGAAGTAAGGGATTTTTGTTTGTTAAAATAAAATTTTAAAAAATAATAAAAACCACATGAAAGGGAAAGAATAATATGATTTGTATGTAAAATTCTTACTTAGAGAGCAATATAGTCTTACAGTCAGGATTGGAATTCTCATTATTTTTCTGTTTTCACTTTTTCATAGAAAGACTGAGGTAAAGCATTTAACCCTTCTTTTCGTCAGTTTCCCCATCTGTGAAATTATATTAATGCCAATTGATCTGTCAGGAATTTGCCATCCTAAAATACTGCTTTGAGGTATTCAAAGGGAAGATAGTATATCTAACTACAAATCCTTGGCATTATTGCACATCATCTGTGCCCCAAATAGTCCTGTATGCTGTGCAGGGCCATTGCTTTGCTGCACATCAGTGTCATTAAACACCAGTTTTGCAGCACAGCCACTTCATTGAGAGTGAATAAGGCATAGTCCTTTTTTTACCTATAACTCACATTTTTGAGCCAAAAATGAAAAAGATGTGTCTGTCACCAGATGATGACTGTGTCTGGAGGACTTAAATATTGTTTCCTTATTGTAGGGATTAATGAAGTGCTGGCTCAGACCCTGCACAGTGCTTAAGGACATGTTTAACTTTAAGAATTTGAGTAGACTGGTGGACTTCCATGGGAATACTGATGTGCTTAAAGTATGTGTTTGGAATGAAATCATATACTTCAGCATTGTGTGGGGTCATGCTATTTTTGTTTGTGAAAGTGAAGGAACGCTCCTCAGATTTTACTCCTTCTACAGGGGATCTCCTGGTTGTTCAAGACTGGGATCCTCAACATTTTACACTCCTGATTTCTCATCCCAGACTCATGCATGTCATCTGCCTGCAATATACAGGATCAAGATCTACATGGTGTTCTATCATTAACTGTTTTCCCATGCTGAGCCAGAAATGAATTCTATAAATCTTGACTCCAAGCATCTGACTTCTGTAGCGCTGATTTTTCTTTTTTCCACTATATCTAGCAACTTTTATGTATGTAGATACAAAAATAATTAAATTATTCTCCTGTAAAAAATAAATTTAAGGGGGCAGCTGCCTTGCCCCAAGGTTCTGTGCTGCTCAAAAGGCATTACTTCATGAAGGGCACAAGCTCTCTTCTTCCAGGGTCTGCAGTGCTGTCTCATGTGATCATCTGTGTCAGACTACAACACTGAGGAGGTCCCGTGTTGTTATGGAGAGCACTCTGGACTCTGAATCCCAAGGACCTGAGTTCGAGTCTCAGTGGGGACCGTCCCCTGGGCAATTAAATGCCTCCCTGCCATCCAATCCCGTCAGATCTCGGATGCTCAGCGGGGTCAGCCCTGGTTAGTACTGGGTGCTGTAGACAGTCCCGAGGATTTCACTGTCACTGTCCGAGCTCGCTCAGCCATGGCAAATGGACCTTAGGACTTAAACAGTGGGGCCAGTTCTGTGCATGCTGTGCCTCACCTAAAAAATCCACTGTGCAGGCTGGAAGCGCACACCCACGTGGGGAGGGCCCTTCCCCAGATCTTCGTTCGTGAAGTCTGGCCATACACACACATACATTCAGAATACTGAACAAGTTTTCCACCTCTATGTGCCATCTCTGGGGCATTCTTTGTCAACCTCCCAGATACAGCTTGAGTCAGAGGCAACATATGCCGGGGCACAGACCTTTGCACTCAAAAGGAACACACTGTGCTCCGCTCTCAGTAGACAGGATGCTGTATTTAGCTATTTGCATCATGACTTACTTCTTCTGGTGCCTACTCTACCACCAAAAGTTTCATACTAGTTCTTTATTGCAATTGACCAAAACCACAAACTGTTTAAGGACCACAGTACAATTATTACCATGTATAAAAAAAAAACACAGTGTGCTAAAGTGGACTTCCTAGATACAGAAATGCTTAAGACTGTTGTAACTTATTTTATTATGCTTTATGTTTTGCAGTTTTACTAAAGAATGCAAAAAAGGAAGAAGAAAAGCCTTTCAGAGACTGTGCAGATGTATACCAATCTGGTTTTAACAAGAGTGGGGTCTACACTATTTATATTAACAATGTGTCGGATCCTAAAAAGGTAAAGACTCAATTTATTTTCTTGTTTGTTAATATGAGGTTGTTCTGGACTTAAAAGAGCATTTGGAACCTTTATTGAAGTTCTCAGTCTGCAAAATATTGTACGGGTGTAATAACTCGGGTTTATATTCAGTCTTAAAAAACAAACAACAGACTGAGAAAGTTGTTAACTGTATTGTTCCAGACATTCTTCTTTCCCACTGACAGAGAATTCTTCCTAAGTTCCAACATATACTCAATAGTTGACTCACTTCCTCCCACTTGGCAAGCTCAGTTGAATGGGACTATGGCTGCAAATAAATCTGCAATAAAATTTAGAAGGGAATGTGTAAAGTGTGATAATGAGGAAGCTGATGGGTGGGGATTATCTGGTAGCACAGGGAAAGAAATAGCAGAATAAGTAGTTTTTAAAGATAAGGATTTACAAAAATCCTGCTTCTGTTGTAGGGAACAGGGAAGAGTGGTTTGGTCTGTAAAGAAGTATTAAGTACCAAGTATTATCATGGCTTGAAATGATGAAGCATTTATAATCCCGTCCTCCTCGAAACAGAGCCTTGGTAGGGTTTTTTCGATGAAAATGAAACATCAGTCTGCAAAGGAGACTAGTTTTTTGAAGGCTTTTGTTGCTAAGGTACCTGAGTCAGTTGAAGCTGGGAACATGAGAGGATAACCTAAGCCCAACTTATCCATGGAGAAATGCTGACTGTCCATCTGACAGGGCACTATTGGACGCAGCCACCAAGGCTGAGTGTTGATTACCTGGGAGTGGTGTCCATCAAGTGGGCCAACAGGAGGGAGGGAACCACTTCTGCCCGCTGAATTTATTCTTACTGCAGTAAAGTGGTGACCCTGAAAATAGAAAGACTGTAACAAATATTATCAATGTTGTTGTTTATAGTATGTATGGCCAGACTTCGTGAACGAAGATCTGGGGAAGGGCCCTCCCCACGTGGGTGTGCCCTTCCAGCCTGCACAGTGGATTTTTTAGGTGAGGCACAGCATGCACAGAACTGGCCCCACTGTTTAAGTCCTAAGGGTCCATTTGCCACGGCCGAGCGAGCTCGGACAGTGACAGTGAAGTCCTCGAGACTGTCTAGAGCACCCAGTACTAACCAGGGCTGAACCTGCTGAGCATCCGAGATCTGACGGGATTGGATGGCAGGGAGGCATTTAACTGCCCAGGGGTCGGTCCCCACTGAGACTCGAACTCAGGTCCTTGGGATTCAGAATCTGGAGTGCTCTCCTTTGCACCACAGGACCACCCCTATTTATAGTAAGCTTATGATAATATTAAGATATGTGAAAGTTATTTCTTAACTGAATTTGGTATTATATGAGGCCTTTGGGAACATGTAAATGTCAAGATGTTATTGTTTACCAAGGAAGGTGAAAGAGTTCTGTGGGCCAAGCTCAATATAATTCTGTCGAATATGAATGGAAAAGTAATTGACATGACATAAAATACAGAGATCTCTTTAAGCATTACTGAGCAGGACAAGAACAGTAAAAGCAGTTCTGTAGAAATTTTTCCTCTCAGGAAAGAGAGCTAACATCAATCTGCAAATCGCATATACCAACTGGTAGTATCTTTTCTTATTGTTATTGAAGTTTGTAAACCATGCCCAGAAGCTGGATTGCAATTAAAAACAGTGGTTATCTGAAAGCATTGTGACACTGATAAATTTACCATAAACCCACTTAACTGGCAATATAAGGACAGTGTGTTTCCCCTATATCCCTGTTACAATGCTGCTATCGATCAATATAGATAACACAACTCAGCTGATAACATTGCATTATGTTTTCCTGGATGGTTCCTGTTTTAGCAAGAAAATGTGGGAGTGTGTGTCTCTGTGTGTTGAGGGCATTTCTGCTACCACCTGTTTCTGTCTTGCCCTAGTGATAACACAGCAAGAGCTGATCCCCAGGCATGGTCACGTTAGTTGAATGAGAAGTGCAATTGCTTTAACAGATTTTTTTTTTTTTTTTCCAGACATTAAGGTCATTTTAACATTCTTCAAGGCAGTGCTGTGCAGATAGCTGAACTTACTCCAGCTGAGATAGCTTCCAAATCCATCAACTCAGCACTGTGCCAGGACTAATTAGCCCAGAGGTAGCACCATGCAGACACAGTTAGATTGCTCTAATATCCTAATAGGTACTCCATGGAGTTTAAAGCCAGTTTAGTTGTCTGCCTTACCACAATGTAATGCACAACTCTGACATTTCTTAAGAGGCCTAATATATTGTTACCTTCTGTAATACTCACAGCCACTGATAACTATCTCATTCATAGTAGTTTTATACATCGAGTTACAAAACTGTAACTTAATTTCACTTTATATTTTGTAAGGAATACTTACTAGAATCCTGATAGTCAACAGAAATTACCTTTGTCATATATAAAAATGTTACTGTCAGTTCTAGTGTTTTGTTGATTTTACATTCATAGATTAATAGAAAATTATCCTTAATACTTACAGCTCCCGACCATTTACTATGCTTGCAAATTTAGACTACAATTTTTGTTCCTATCTTCAACAGTTCATTAATATAGTTCATTAGTCTTCCAGCCCTGCATCAAAAATTAGCAATTAATTTTTGTTTAAAAGAATCTTACTAATATTCCATATCTTTTATATGGAAAGATAAAAAAAATTAAATTATTAAGATAATTAGTTGGTTTACTTCACTGTGTATACATGCAATGCCTGATAATGTGGACAAATGGTTGTCCCAGGGCAATAGCGAAAGCAAAGGCAAGATGAGTCCTCTCAGTCCCCTGCAAAGATGGGGTCAGCTACAGGGAAAGCAGAGGCTTGTGATGAGTACAGGAGCAGTGGGAGTGAGGTTGTCGCCATTCTGGAATTGAAGGAACCATGTCACCTTCGGGAGCAGAAGTAGGGCAGGGGTGGTGCTCTGACTAACACAGAACCTCCATATCTCCCCTTAGACCAATGTATTGACTCTCTCACTGTCTCCTCTAATGCCCTCACAATCATGACTTTTGTGGGTGCACTGCAGTGAAAATGTTATCACTTGCCTGTGGGATCTATGTATCTGTGTATTTATGGCTCTGCAAAAGCAACAGCCACTGTTGCCACAAATGCAGCCTTCACTACTTCCCCTTTACCTTTGGCTCCTAGACTGCCTGCCAAATTGGTGTTGATGGTCTCTCTGAGCATATCTGCCAGAATTTTAACACATTAAAAGTATGCTAGCCCCCTATACTGTGAAAATTGTCATCCTGACATCGTTGCCATCAGACTCAGGTTTTGCATAACAGAGACACTTTCCTTGAGTCTCAGATGTCTGGTCTTGACCTTACTGCTCCATGCCAACAATGTAGACTTGTGATGCCTTAGTGTGCAGTTACTTAAAATGGAATTTGTGCTAATTCCCTGCTTTCTGTTTACTCTATTTTCTGAGTCTGCTCAGTGTTTTCGTATTTTAGAATTTGCTTACCTATCTCCTCTAGTCTACTTTAAAATTGAGCTTATCTCTAAATATTTATTATGAATCTTTTAATAATTTAGTCCATAAAGCTAAAATAAGTATTTGCCTTTTAGGAGTTTGAGAATTATTACCCATGCATTTAAGAAAGGGTAAGAGTGCAATATTTTGGATGGCCTTTTAATCTAAATCAGGTTATTTTATTAATTATAAACTCAGAATTTAGATATACATGCAAATTTGAAGTCACTTTTCTTCATCCTTTTCTTTTCTAGGAGTGGGTTAACCATCAGAACATGTTAAATGGTGTTTAATGGCTGAGTGTCTTGACCTCGTCTGGGCCAGTCAAGGCTAGAGCTATGCACAGTGAACATCTATAATCAGCCTGGAACTCCTGTTAATATGGCAGGTGTTTATGTATACCACTGTGGAAAGTGCCAGACCACACAATGATGACTAGTGAAAAATGTGCTCCTGGCAAACCTTTCTCTCACTGTGCAGTTTTCTCTTTCAAATTGATATATTATTCAGTAAAGTTCAAAGTATTTTTATAGATATTTTATTATATTTTAGTATGAAAACACCATACTTTGTGTGCATCTTTAAAATGAGTAGTCTTAATATAGCTGAGGATTTAATGCTTTTAAAAATTGGCAGTGGATTCCTGGGAGTTTGAAATTACTTATAAAGAAAGTAAATCCATCATTTAGAAATTCTCACTGTAAATCAGACTAAAGAAATTAAATCCTGTAGATAAATGTTTTGACTAATAGTATCTACCCTGAAGAAAGAATAGGGCCAAAATGTTTGTCTAGAAAATTGTGGGTTTTCTTGTGGTTACCCTAAATCAAGTTCACATGTTTGCGCTGTTCAGTATTCTGTTTCCTTCCTGTACCTTCACAAGGACTTCACTTGGCATAGCTGGTGCAAATTAAAACAAAAACACTTGCATGGCGTTAATATGACAGTGCTTATGAGTACGAAAAATTTGGAATGGCTTTTCCTGGGGGTAGAATATGGTTCTGTAGTCTACTGCAGGACAAATTGATATTTAACTGAGTTGGATAGTAACCTTCAATTTGTCAAACCAACTTAAAGCTATAAATTACCAACCAGTCATGAATGGACTTACTCTTGTTGAGGTGAATGCCAAATGCTAAGGGGATGAGTGACACCTCTTCAACCCTCTAACATACTGACACTTTACTTAAAAAGAGGGATACAGCTATTTAAGAGCACAGACAAATGAAATTGGGATATTTGCAGTGCCAGTATAGAACAGATGAGTACTTGGAAATGAAATCAGGAATATTTCCTTGAAGGAGTAACACTGAGAAACTTAGTCAGATCTTAAAAATCAAATGTCGTACAAAAACAAAAACTATTATCACTTGCCACATACTGAGAAAAACAAAGGCATAAGCAGTATTTTCATTTTTTCATGATTTATTCTCTGTATTTTTGAAAGGATAATGTAAAAAAAGTGAAAAGCAAATGACAGTTAAATATCTATTTTTATTATTATATGGATTGTTTAAGTTTGTTAACAGATTCCAGTTGATGCAGTATTCTAACATCAAGGTTCCTCAAAACTGTCAGATTGTTACCTTTATCCTTAACATACAGAATCCTTTTTATCTAAGTTGTAATTTTATTAATGCAGTGGTGGCAGGGTATGATCTTACATGTTCAGTATAGATCTTAACTTTTGAAATTGTCTCACAGCCCTCTGTTCTGGAGCC
Source organism: Acropternis orthonyx (assembly GCA_035583155.1). Taxonomy (NCBI): domain Eukaryota; kingdom Metazoa; phylum Chordata; class Aves; order Passeriformes; family Rhinocryptidae; genus Acropternis; species Acropternis orthonyx. Next base: position 134,953,456 of record JAWWEU010000081.1, on the reverse strand, counting down.
TATTTCTCTCTATGTTCTCTGTCAGCTGCAAGGCAGCTTAGTCTACAATCAACTGTTCCTGTTTTGGAACACTGCCTGTAACACTGTAGGTAATATTACAATTCAAAGGAAAACAAAATAACCTCATCTGTACTACATTTTAGATTCCTTGGAGGAGTGTTTTCTACAGGAATTCTGAAGATGCTTAGACCAACTGACACTTTCTAAAAGCTATGGAAAACTTTATTATCACTGAAAGAACTAAACATTTGTTAAGAGGGAGTGGTTTCAGGAGCACTGCAGAGAAAATAGAAAAAGAGCATGGAGGGAATGTGAAGGGGAAAGCTGAGGATTGTAGAGGGGAACGATGTGGAGATGTTCTTGGATAATGTTCTGACAGGACAGGTTACTGGGAGAATTACACTAAACATGAGGAGAGCACTGAGGGCATAGGGCATGAATCTGTAGTAAAATGCACCTCCTTAATTTTGTCATTCACAAATATTTTTTTCCTCCTCTAAGGTAACAGGATTCCAATCCTTGTTTTATTGGGGTTTTTTTGGTTTTCAATTTTTTGAAATTTATTTACTGCATAGGTCTTTTGCAACATGGAAATTGCTGGAGGAGGATGGACAGTTATACAGCACCGAGAAGATGGGAGTGTGGATTTTCAGAAAAGCTGGAAAGAATACAAAATGGTAAGGTGAAAAAATACACAATAGCCATACAGCTCATACAAGGGTCAGATTTCAAATACTATTGTCTTAAGTAGATAGTTCTGTCTATAGTGATGTGGTGTGGTCCTGCAGTCTTTTATGAACTACCTTTTGTTGTGTCTATTACTTTTGAAAATCAAAATATCCTTTTTACTCAGTTATTTGAGTATTATTTCCCATGGCTTAGAGTTTCTTTTAGAGCAGAAACTGAGATATAAAAAATTGGGTGAGGCCAAGGCCAGAATTCTGCCGTCAGTCTTTCTGAAGTTTTGACTTGCTGGGGCATTAAGAAGTAATAGGCCTGTGATGATCGTTCTAAAGCCTGGATGTTTTCGGCTGAGGGGAACTCCTTCAGAACTTGGAGTACCTCAGATAAGAACGAAAATTTTTACTGAGGTTTATCCCAAGTCATGCAGCACCTCTGGCAATCAAGTTCATGTACTGGAAATGCTGATACTGCAAATACAATTACAAGAAATTAAATAAATTACTAAATTAAAGATTACACGATTTCAAGCGGTCTGTTGTTCCTTTGTCAACTCAAATATTTTACTTTAATCTAAATAGCTTCTCATTTTTCTTCGTTTGCTACCTGTTCATACTTTCTGATGGAGCTCCTTTCTCTGAGTCCCTGAGGATTGACTTGGACTTCAGTGGCATTCCTAGTGAAGTTTTCAGTACTGTGTTATCAGCTTGGCAGAGAAAAGTATATTTTCTACAGTTTTTGAAAAGCACTTAATGAAACGAGTGTTGTAAATGTTTGAAAGGAGAAGCAAGTTCAGTTCAGTAGAAATTTCTATGAGAAAAAGTTCTGTTGCAGAACTCAAAATTTCAGAAATAAACATAATATATTATTGAGGCAAAATCTAATTTTGAATTTTATGGATGCTTTCTTTTCAATATTCTTATATTACTTGAAAATATAAATTATAAATTATAAAAAATAAAAAATAATCATTTTAGTCAGATCCCTGCTCCTACTGATAAATAGAGGATGTAGTCTCTTTCATAATATATGTCTTGTCAACTAAAAATAATAATAAAATGAGAAAAAAATATTTTTGAATAAAATTTCAGAATTGGAAACTTTTTTTTAGAATTCAAAATGTTTTAATTTACCAGAAAACTTGAAAACTGTTTTACTCAATCTTGGTTCAGAATCAAATAAAATATATTTATTATAGGGGAATCAAAATTTGAAGATTCTACCAGTTTTACTTATGAGGAAATTAGAATTTGTATGTGCAGCCTAAGTCATTCTCTACACATGGACAGCTTTAATTTACACATATCACATCAATTATTGAGATTTTCTGGGTTTCTCTCCTCTGCTTTTTCTTAGACAGTTAAATAAATATAGCCTTTCTTTATAAAGTTTTCCTATGTGGCCTTTTTTAATATATATCCATTCACTCAGTCAAACACTTTCCTCTACAATAGTGTGAGCCTGTTCAGGATTAGATTACATTATTTTTGTCTAGTTCAAGCAGTCTGAATAATTTTTATGATATAGTATTCTAAGAAATCACTTACTTCTACCAGATAAAGAGTCTCTTTCAGACTTTTATTGATAGCTTCTCCTAAAAGTAATGTAATAATACGGGATTTAGGCTTGCTCTGCTTCTATGAACCATTTTCCAAAGTAACTGTCTTAGGGCCCCTTCAGTGGTAATCATATAACACCAAATATGGAATGTTGAGTGATTGAGGCTGATGGACATTCTGTGTATTATTGGAATATGGGACAGTGTCTGAGCTTCAAGGCAGTAACACCACTGATTTAATTCCTTGATTGTTCAGCTGGTGCATGGTGTCTATTGGAGCACATCCCCTCTTCTTCGTGACACATCTACCTTGTGTTTCTTCCCATGGAAACTGGGTTGTGTGGTGGTGAACACAAGAGTACCTGGTCTTACTTGGGGTGGTTGAACTTAATACGCATTCTCAGCCAGTAGTTCAGATGCAACTTTCCCGATTTGTTTAGAGATTCTTCTTGTGCTTGCCTCTAATAATTTCAACATAATATGATAACAGTAGTAGTAAGCCTCTGGGGCTTCTTTTATTTTCAGTGGATTTAATTCTTATTGGAAAAAAAACTGGAAAATTGTTGGAAGGTTTTGTTACAAGAAGGTACTGATTACCAGCTTCTGAGCTGAACAGGAATTCAGGCCACCAGCCTGCTCTGCTGCTAGAGCTCTCACAAGTTATTGACTGTTCCACTTTCAGAAGGCCACTCAGATATGCTCTGACCCTGAGCTGAGATCTTTACAGCAGTTTACTTGGAAAGGGTGTACATGGAGTAATCTCTTTAAAGGTGAGTGACAGCACTGCTGGATTGCAGGAGCCATATGACGAGAAGACAGTCATTGTCTTTGATGCAGTTTCATGCTGGTGCCTGCAGTTTACATGGAAGTACTTCAGTTCCTATTCCAGCCACCAACACAGGAAGCAGGTTAAATCAGAGATAAAGTAGCCACAAACCTTTTGAAAGCAGGAAGTATACAGCTCCATCCATACACAGATTGCCACAAAGTCAGTGCTGCTACAGCAATAGTGGTACCAATTTTTCCTCCTTGTTCTTTTGGCTCCATTTCCACTGGCATTCCATCTCCACTCTGTAAACTAAAGCTACACTTTCATAAGTATCAAAACCAACAGGTAATGAATACAAAACCCTTTATGCAGATTTACTGTTAAGCATGATTGGTTGTGCGATCTTTTTGCTTAGGGGCATATATGCTTACCAGTATCCTTCAGTTTTGCTATTAGTCTTACACAGTGCAATGTAATTTGTATCTTTGCTTCTAAGAACTTGTTTCTGACTATGAAATCTCTTGGGCCACTTCAATTTTGTACATTCAATAGGAATGGAAATAAATTCAGAGGAAACTCCTGAAGTTCATCCTCCTATCCTTTTCTTATCAGTATCTACTACATCTGCTCTGTCACGTTTTGCAGTGGATTTTCTCTTACACTGTTTTTTGCTTATCAGAAAAATAATTAAGTGGAACAGTGAATAATTTCTTTAACAGCAGGTAAGATCACCATGAAGCAAGTTTCAGCCATTTTTCATATTTCCTTGCCTGAAGAGGGAATATAAAACACTATTAAGAGTTTTGATCTCTAGTGGAGAGTATAATTTAAAAAACTGTTGGTTGGCATCTGCAAACCTAAGAGCCTTTTAAAAGGTGGGTTTTCCACAAGCTTACTTTCTAAGGCAGTTTCTGGCACTTACTAGGCAGTCACTAGCAATAATGAAATCCAAGTAAATTATTAGCTCATGTGCTAACTTGGCTATTGAGTCTTCTTGATCATTTTCCAGTTTTCAGTTCTCGGATGAATGCACCTTTCCCAGTGACTGTCTCCATTTTTGCCAAATTAGGTGATGGAGTATTGGATTGCCTATTCTCTAGCCTTTTAGCATGTCTAGTTTAATAATTCCCATGAAATTCACAGAATTTGTTCCACACTTGATAGCCCAGCATTCACTATCAGTTTCCTAGGGTGGCTTCTCAGGAATCAAATCTACTGGGGGCTTCCTCAGACCTCTAAAATTATTTTCTTGCTTTCTGTCATTGGAGAAAAACTCTCAATAGGTATTTGAAATTGTGTGCCTTGGCCAGCTCACAGTCATCCTTTTTCTAGCCAGATTTTTTATCCCTGCATGTCAGCATTTAATTGAACTGCCTGTCTTAATTGCTACAGTACTGCTATTTTCCTTTCTCTATTGAAAGAAAGCTATCACTTTTTAAATTATTCATAATGTCATGAGCTAGATTAGGATCACTTGCACATAGTACACTCAGAGTTGAATTTCTAAGCTTTATGGAAACAACCTCCTACCCTACTGACTGGCAGCTGGTTTTTCTTTTGGTTTCTTTAAGGCAAAATTGATGTTCAGCGGTAAATTCCACATTCCTTTAATTTCATACTCCTGATTAACATCTAAGAGTCCAACAATAGTTCAGTGCTTAAAACAAGTCAGCTGCCAACTCATTTCAGAAGTCATCAATAGCATTTGTGTGTGCCTGAAGAGCACAAAATCCAGAAAAAGGTACAAAACCACTTCCATTTCTGTTGGGGTTTCTTCTTTTTCTATTCTCCTTAAAGCTGTTGGGTCAAATTGATGGCTATCTCCATAGTGGCAATATGGTATAATGAGAGAGTGGGATAATTTGTGCTCTCCTATAGCTTAAATTCTTCACAGACTGAGAGCCAGACCACAGAAATAGTCACCAGAACTTTCTCAGGAAGTATTTCTGGATGCAATTCCAGCAGGCATTTATATGATGTTATCTGGAATAACCTGACTTTCCTCTGAGCCTCAGTAAATTTTAGCTAGTATGACATGTCTGGGGATCCATGTCTTCTGATTACTTAAAGCTGAACACCTCTTTGGACTGCAGGTCTTTGGTTTCCTCCTAGGCAGCATGGTTTTTACCCTTTTTGACATGTTTCCTACAGTTCACTTCTGTGAGTAAGCTCTGGTTTGGACATAGGTCCCACTCATATCCTGCAAGGTTTTCTTGTTTGTGACAGTCAGGTTGTTGGTGTCCTCACGTTTTCATCCTGCTAGTCCTTGCAAGTCCTACATGCCTGAATTATTCACAATAAGAGCTACTATTTCAACAAAGATTTTATTTCTTAGTGTCATTGTTCTGTTCAATCTGAAAACTTCCAGATGTTACTTATATTAATTTTTATTTGAAAATTGTCAAGATCCTGTTTTAGAATGTGGCCTCCTAATTCTTTTTGTAGTCACCATCTCTTGCCTTATTTTAATTTCTCTTGTGAAAGTTTAAGTTCCAGTTTTCAGGTTTTTTATCATTGTTTCTGCCAACCTTGCTTGTCTTTAAACTCTGATGGGTTTTTTTTTGTTCCTTATTGCATCAGTAGCAATATTATGTTGCATATTTTTCTCATTCAAAATAAGTCTTTACCACTTCGTGAAGCTAATATTTTGTTTGACTTGAACAAAGAGACAAAAACTCAAGCTGTTTTACTGTTTCCTCTTGGAGCGTTAATTGATGATGGATATTTCTCTGTTGTAGTTTTATCCATTTAAAAATAGTGTCTGGGTTCTTTTTTCTCCCCAAATCCTTGAAGAATCAAACAATTACAGACAGAGCTTCAACCTCTTTCAGTCATTAGATTATTATGTTCATCACTTTCTTTTTAAAGTGAGAGAATGACTGCCTAAAAATGCACATAGATAGCACATTTTAGAATTGGTTTTGAGGGCTTCTTGATTCTGGTTCCACTATTTTACTGCAAAATAACTTCAGATGTGGGTGGATTTTTTTAAAACAAAAATTACATAAACCATATTACTTGGATGAGGAGACTGTTCTTGACAGAAAAAAATAAATTTACTCATAATTTGGAAGCCTATATTGTGGAAACAATATCTTCCATAATTCTCAGTTTTGTTAAAGCCAGATACTCTGAATTAATTTTGAATCCTTTTCTGGATTAGAACTATTTAAAATATGTTATGCATTGCTATGGCCATGAAATCTTCACCCTTCTTGCATTGACAGCCATACTCCTGTGTTCCTTAAAAGAGAACTCTAACAGTATCAAACATCTCTGAAGGTGGTAACACTGATTTTTCTGCAACTATTCCACACTAAATGGATTTGTGAAAAGCTCATTTTTTGGATCTTCATCGATGTCAAACTTCTTCCTAAAGACTAAAGAAAAGAGATTGCTGGGAGCTAAAAAATGCATTCCACTGCAAGAATATGATGCAGCTCCCTGGGTTCACAGGATGGCAAGTACTGAACTAGCCACTGAAACTGGCTTTCCCCAACTTCTGTTAGGGAGATTTAGGAATCTCCTGCTGTTGTTCACAGGAATTAAAACACTCATCAGCTTTTCAGTTAATGATTTCTAATTTTGATAGGAATTTAAAAGTAGGAAACTTTTGTCATCATGTGAAAATATACACACCCATACTAGACAGAGATTGCTCGCTACCAACAGGCCTGTGGTTTTACGACAGTAAGAGGTTTCCTCCACTGATTTTGGAATGAGCTATATTCAAGTCACCTATTTTTACATCACAAACAGTAACAGAAAGGAACAAAGGCAAAGCAGTTAAATAGTACACTTAATGTTCATATGGTCAGATATGCAAACCTTAAAGTTTGTTTGTTGATTGATCTCACATGGACAAAAATTTTCCCTTTCACTGTTATTACCCTCAAATGTTTTGGCTATGAAGGATCCCTCCAAGTGCAAACATATGCAGCTGTTCTGGATAGATAGCTAACTAGGTTTTTTTAAAAAGAGCCCATGTCGTTCTTCTAATGAGAACTTCAGTGTTTCACTGTTTTGCACAGGAGGGATCCAGTGGATGGGGATCCTCCTCCTATTTGACTCATTCCTTCTTTCTCAACTACTCAGTCATACCTCTATGACCATACTAGGTCACTGAACAGGGCAATGCCCTGTGTGTGTGACACAAGATTTCCTTCACTAAACATTAGAGTGGTTTTGGTCTGACTCAAATGACATCCACAAAAGGAGAAGCAGTGAGGAATAATGGGTCATTCTCAAATGGCAGGTGGCACAGGGGTGCTTTGGTTTTAGACCTGAGACAGTTTGACTATTAGCAAAGGAGCTTTTCTATTTTGCTTTCTTATGCCTAGAAGAGCAGCAAGGATTGTTCAGGGCACTCTTCACAGCTTCTTCTTACCCCTGTGCCTTAGTGAAACACTTGTGAGGGAAAGAATTATTATTTCAAAGAACTGGGAGAAGCATTTTGAAGAAAACCTGAGAATAGGAAAGGAATACAAAAAGTTTTCTGGAAGGAGGAAAGCCTACATCCTTCCATCTAGCTAGTAGCTGGAGATGAATCCCATAATTTCAGCAGACACAACTTCGTGTTTTTTCCCTGCCAGTAAAGCAAAGTAGTTTATAAAGTGCCTTGCAGTATCAGCACTGTCCCTCCTGCAAAAGTGAAGGATGTGAGAACAGGATGGATCTGTGAGAAAGGGAAAAAATAGGGAATGCATGTCCTTGGAAAAGACAGAAGTCACGTTACTTCTGTAGTGTAAACAAACCAGACAGTTTGGGAGTGGTCATGGTGTTGAATTAATATGTTGAATGAATAACCTATAAGAGTGAGTTATGAGTTTGGTGAGATAAAAAAGGCACACTTAAGACATGTATAATTCTGTAACATATAGTAACAAGTACATTTCTTATGTTTCAAAGTTGTAAGTTTCTTACATCTGAAAAAAATCATTTACTTCAAGGGACTAGGGTAAAAGACATGGAAGTAATTTGTTTCTTTCACACATTACCAAGTAATTTGGATATAAGGAAATGATTTTTGGTGACTGGAATGTGTATAAAGATATTATGTGAGTAACGCCTTTCATGGAGACCCACCCTTCTGTGATAAAGAATGGCATCGCATGCTAGTTTAATAAAAAGTCACTTCTGACTGCAACTGTTACTCAGATAATTGTCACTTTCATCAGTGCTATAAAAATAGAAAACATGGTCTCAGCTTCTCCTGAGATCTAAATCCAGCATGTCCAATAGAGATAGATATGATATCGAAGTGGTGAGAGACCATACTCAGTTTTGTGAGAGCACGCTTAAGGAACTCTTTTGGTCCTGACCAAGGCTTAATCTACAGCATGCAATTTAAAAGAATGATCTAAGGAAGCAAGAATGAAACAGTATTTGTTTCAGAGAGAGTTGGATCCCTAGGCTGAGCACCAGAGATGTTACTTAACAAGGAAGTATCTTCTTTATTTTGGAGAATATTTTTAGATGTAAAACTAAATGCAATTTTGTATTGCAACACAGCTGTGTTTTAAACGTGTTACACTCAGCACAGCCTTTCCTATGCAAACATTACTGGATAACATCAGTTTCAAGTGTTGTATTGACACATGGCTGTATACTTGTTCCTACTTTGCCACTAGTGCTTCAATTTAACAACATTAATGTACACTGATAAAACTCCTGTGGTGTTCCAAAGACTGTTATTTAATAAACTTTATATAATAGCATCAAGATTTAGCTTACTCATGGTAACAGCCTGTAGTAGAGCACCATGAGAAAGATTAATGTCATTAAATAATCTTTCTAACCAAAAGATGGAAACACTATTTTAGAAGGGCCAGGTGAGATTTGTGAGGTTGTTTTCAAAATTTGAGACTTGAAAATATGGTAGAATTGCAGCAGAGGTCTTCCCAAATGACAGTTGTGTGCTCTCATAATGGAACAGCATTCTCTTCAGGGAGGATCATCTCCTCTCTGAGCCTCTCTATTTGGAACTCACTGGAGCAGCTCTTCATTTTGGGGCTCGTGTTGAATTAGAACTGTAACTTTTCAACTCTGAGGTCAGTCATCTTCTATTCTTGTTCAGCTGTTTAGTGTAGCAGCTGACCCCAAGCAAAAAATTCATAAGTTTTATGCTTGGTCTATTTAGACAGATTATGGCACTGAAATTCAAGTTCCTGCTCAAACTCACATACAGACTCTTGGTCTTTGGTGCAGGATCTATGCCCCTAGTAATGCCCGTCTTTGCTGTTTGGGATTATTGAGTGTATTGGGAAAAGATAATTAAGTATTTCTTTTTGCATGAAGTGAAAATACTTTTTTGTTAAGACTTTTTTCTTACATTTCAAATTTGTAGCCTTAAAATGTACCATTTGTTTCTTTGCAAATAATAAACCAGAAAGTTATCTTAAGGTCAAAATTTATCTTTCTTAGATGATATATGAAAAATGAGTTTTCCTTACTTTAAAACATACCCATCTCCCTGAGATGTGCTTATTAAGAGCCATATTAAGCATGTGTCCGTCCCTAGGATCCACTTGTCCTAGAGTCAGAACGCGAGAGAGGCTTTCAATGTAATTGGTCTCAATAAGAAAGACGCTCCTATTTTCAGTTAAATAGTAAGAAAGTCAGATTGAAATCCAGACCTGAAGATGATGTACTGGTTGTTATATATGTAGGATATGTACGTAGAAAACTGAGCTGTTTTGGGCCCAATGCCTATCCAGAGGTAACCTTTGTGCAAGGTTTGCACTTCAAACACGCATTCTGTCACTGTCATTCTTCTTCATTGGGAATTTTGATACAGGGTGTGTGTTTGAGAAGGAAAAAGTAAAAAGTGAATCTAATTTCTGTATATCTACTAATATATTTGGTCTAGAATGAAGTGCAACAGCCTGAATTTCTGCAGGTTATGTACAAGGTTTTGAGACACACTTTTCAACTTGTAATGATGATACAGACATTTAGTTCTTCATTTAATCTGACAATAGCTTAATTTTTGTTTTAGTGTTTTGAGAAGGTGCTTCTGGTTTCAATCTAAACATATTTTTAAAACTTGCTAAGAAATATTTGCTAACATTTCCTAGAAAAAAAAATCGGAATATTTAACATTGTTTTTCCATATTCTTTTAAGTTAACATTATTTAACACATTTGTTGTCTGAGGAAATTGAAGTAATTTCTATAGCCCACATCTTTATTTCACATAATGTTATGAATAATTCAATGTGATGGAAATTAAAATATACAGGTATACCAAAATGTATACAAATCTTTTCTGGAAATTATCTCCTTAAAAAATTCCATTCCACCATCTCAACTAAGGCAAAGACATCTGTATATTCTTTATGGCTTCTGGAAAGTCATTGCTGCTGTAAAACCCTGAATTATTATCTGCTTTATTCTGTGATTTGTGTGACAGAAGATGGACCCATAGGATATACTGACTGTGTCTGGTTTCAATTTTGTTTTGTCTATAAAAAGTCAAAGTTTCCTGTGAGCATTATCAAGCAAAATGAATAAAGAGAGATAATTGTTTAATGAATCTGGAGCAACATGACTCAAGCAGAATACCCTCACAGATTTTGCCAAAGCTAATAAAATCCTTTTGCAACCTACTTACTATTTTTGAATAAGTATCAACTTTGTAAGGACATTTTTAAAACCAGTATTGAATTCTATTTCTTTGTTTTTCATGATTACTTTAGTAGTTTTGATTCTGGTAATCACCATGCAATTGGAAATAAGCTGATGTCATCTAGAGTAAATATTGTACAGTCATGTGTTTTTGTCTTTGATTCCTGGTTTGAAGCACTTTAATCCATACAAAAGAATAACAAATTCTTTTCCTTTTTTTTTTTTTTTTTTTTTGCATAACAATTGGGCATGTCAGAGTTTCCAGAACTTACTATATATTTATAAAGAACCAGAAAACACCTTTGCTTCATCCTAGCACATAAATAAGTTTAAAATTGTCAGTAAGGTTCTGTAACATGTTTTTTTTTCTCTCTCTGAAAACAAATGTTATCACATCTACAAGAACAATCTACTCTAAATATAGTACAAACCATCACCTTATTATTCCTCGATGAAAAAGCCTGGATAAAACCCAAAATTACAAATTGTTTGTGATTTTTATGTCTTATTACAGGTCAATCTTTGACAAAGTATGATCTTAATGCAATTTTCAGCATCAAAAATATAAATGTTTTCAGTTTGTGAAGAATAAAATGAAACATTTTAATAATCTATGTTAGGTCAGTGCAAAGATTTGTGTATCCTGATTGTGACTAGTAGTGGTCAGTAAAGAAAGCATATTACGCTAATGCAAGTGTGCTTCCCTACTGTATTCTCCCAGCTTCCATAGAGTGCTAGTGAGGAAAATGAAGGAGAATTCTGAGAACTTTTGCAAATTTCTGACCTTTCCCTATTACATTAAGCACTCTTTTGGGAACTTAAAGCCTCTGATTTGCCAGTCATCCCAAAATATTATGCAAATTTCTAGGGAAAAGCAAAATTGAGTATTTTTGGACTGAAATGCAAAGTTTAAAGAATTATATCTCTCTATTTGGACACATATAATGAACAAAATATAGTAAGATAATGGCAAAATAGTGTCTTTTAGTAATTGAAAATGCAATTTTGGAACAGTACTTATGATCCACTGGGTTTCAGAGGGACTTAAAATGTAGTTAACTGCAAACACATTCATGAAATACAAATGTTCCTTTTCCTAGTGGATTGATAGCTGGGGATGACTTGGATCACCTCATGTACTTCCTTGAGTTTAGGCACAAAACTTTAACACATATAATTCTGGAAGTATTTTCTATAACAATATGAATACGAAAACCAGTGAGTGTGTTGACAGCATATTTGTTGACATTTAATGACAAATGTGGGTCTGCAAAGCAAATTTTAAGTCAAGTTTTAAGATTTAACTCTGTGCCCTAAGCCATTCTCAAAACAAAACTTCTTGTCCACAGAAGATGACAAGCATTATCTTAGGCCAGGCTGTGGGCATCTTATCAGTTGGGGCCCCACAGATTTGAGCAGCAGTATAAACCTAAATGGTATCGCATAAACTAAAATGCTTAGTTATCATTACTGAATTTTAATTAATGATCAATTACTGAGTTCTCTCATGAACAAAAAAAATAGTGACTTCTGTTTTTCTGTGGACTTTTGTCCTTTGTTGCACACATTGTTATTATCCCATTCTTATTATTAATAATTTCTTGAATCCCTATTATTTTCTAAGATTCTCTGTGGCAAAAGCTTGAGTTCCCCTTTTATGTCCCTCAAATCTCTCCCAGATGTCTAAGGATCCTCTGAGGCAATAAATGCTCAGCATCTGTACTTGGCTGGCTACTATGCATCTGCTTATTGGCAATTGGATAGGCAACTGCTTCAGCCTTTCTCCCAGCAGCCTCTCATCACAGACACCAGTTCTCCTGAAACCTTGTTGAACTTCAAGTTTGTGTGATTTTTAACCCAGCCTCAAAAGTGTTCAAAAAGTATTGCACAAAAAAGTTTTCTGGCTGAGAAAAGAAAAAATATTTTGTATTTGAAGATAAAATTCCAAAATGTACTTTGAAAGCTAAAGATCTTGAAGGTAAATCAAAAGAACCAGGCACAACCACTTTCTTTGCCAGCCTGGGGATTGGGAATGGAAACACAAAATTAAATAATGTTTTTCAGGGTTTTTATTTGGCTAAGGTTGTCATCCTTTTCTGCACACAAAAGCTTACATATCCCATCAAAGTAGTAGTGTTCTTGTAGTAGAGACAGTGTAAGTAAAAGAAAGGAGAGTTGTATAGTTATTAAGTCAGCCAAAGTATCTGAAAAAACCAGCATGCACACAAGTCTTTCTTCAGCTCTGAAACATAGGCAGTAAACTGCAGACTAAATACAGGATGGGAACAGCTAGGTTTGGCATAATAAAATTATAGCTGAAGAAATTCTTGCCAACTCTATGCTTACGGAAATGTATGGCTTCCCTCTGGTTTAGATCTATGAAAGCTTTGAGTACCTGTTTTTTTGTTTGTTTATTTTCAGCCATATTAGGTGTTTAATAAAGTAGACTACCTCTCCTTATGAGCATTCTATCTTCAGAGCTATGTTTTATATCCCACTTACTTCCTTAGTTGCATTTCTGAACTGAGCTTCAACATTGTAGCCACTTATAGTAGGATTTAGATTTTGGTAACTACTGTGGTGGCTTTCTTCAGAATTTTGATTTTTTTTTCCCTTTTTTTACTATTCCTACTGTTCCCTGTTGCTGCACCTTCATTTCCTCTGGTCAAGAGAGCAAGGCACCTAGTGATAGATTTTCATCTTAGTGTAATAACAGGTGTGAAAAGGGAGATGGAAGTGTAAATGTGAAGAATAAAAAATATTATTTCAGAATAATTATACATGGTGTCTGGAGTTTCTATAGAATACATAAGGGAACACAAAATGTTAAAAAAAGGCACATGTATTACAACCTGAATAGGCTGTAATCCTAATAAGATAAAACATATAATTCAACAGAGCCACAGTTCAAAGGGGAGTCCCTTCAGCTTTCCAGCAGTGGGGAAAAGGGAGAGATAATTTCCTGAAAATCTTCTTTTAAAGAAAGACAGCTGATACCAATAATAATATTATATCTTCTGTGAACAAAAACCATGTAGAATGCAGAGAAACCTACTTTCACTGATACATGAAGAACTATGCTCCACTTCTACTTTCTGCATTTAGGGGAGACAAACTTCCTGTTAGGTAGTCAATGCAGAGCATATTTCACCTTCATCTGAAACGTGTGGCGGTGACCAGTGGTGAAAAAAAGTGTCAGAGACAAACCACTGACTGCTGTGGTATGACACTGCCAAAGATGATAGAACAGGAGACAGCAAGTGTGACAGTCATAGGGCAGAGAGACAAGGCAAGAAGACGGAAAGAATCAAAGGAACGTATAGAAAACAGTGATAACTACAGAAGGCTATGTGTGGGTGTAGACAGGTTTTATACAGGTTTTATTCAGCACAGCCAAATGTGGCATGTCTTCTCAGCTTCTGGTGTGAGTCACCAAATATTTGCTTAGGTAGGGCAGTGAAAACAAAAATGAGTCCTGACAAAAGTCCTTTCTACTGTAATTCCCCGTGGGAACAACAGAAGTGAAAAATCCCTCAATTTTTTTTTATTTTATTTTTTGGTCCAGTCAAACTTTAAGGCTTCAAGATTTTTGAAATCAAGCTTCTTTAGAAGTTGCAGCTGTTTGCGGGTGTTGCCAGAGTATTACCTGTGCTACCACATGGCCTCTGGGGAGGCAAGATTTCATTCTCCATAGAGCAAACTAATCTGGCCTAAAGCCAGGGCAGTACAAGAAAGAAAAAGAAGAGAAATGGCTCTACTTTCAATGTTTTCATTTCATGTTAGGAGTGACTGAAACATTATATAGAAAAGATCGATGTCTTGCCAATGTGTCTCACAGACACATTTCTCATTATCTAACCTTTAGTCCCAAGGAAGTATCTTAATTTTAACCCCTTTAAAATGTGTTTTCTGGAAACAATCCAATCTTTCATTTAATTTGATCAGGAAATTTTCACAAGGTCTTCTGGAACACTCCTAGCACATCATTGTAAGCACATCAGTAGATTTCTGGTTCCACTCTTCCTGTGAATAAGAATACACACATTGGAATAGATCTTCACAAGTAAAGATTATGGTTTAAAATAATTTTTACTGTTTAAAGAGGGGGGGAAAAAGCAAAATGAAAAATGGAGCTAGGAGTTCTTAGGTATGAACTAACAGTTTATAAAGAAAATTAATCTAATATATAGTAAATAACTTAATAACAAAGAAATATTCACTAAAATTTAAACTATTTAAAACCCTGGAAGATACACAAAAACACAGGTAACTTTGAAAATTGTTTATACTTTTCTTTTGCATTACTATTTTTCCATGTTTGAAAAATATATAGTTTGCCTAACTGGAAATAAGATCAAATGACAGGTGAGGAGAGCTAGGTATCTGTAATTCTATTGCTGTTTATTTTTTGGTTTTAGAAATTAAAGTTACAGTACCATCTCCCATCTCCTCTGCTTTAGGATAGTCTCTGGGAACACTCCTCAATGTTTTTCAAAGCATGAAAAGTTACTATTATTTTATTATTTTACTTCACTTCAGCAGGGAGAGGAAAAAAAAGAACTTTGTTGTAACCAAAAGAGTAGCCAATATGAGCTTTAGTGGACCAAAAATGAAGTAAATAAATGTTACAGCTGAGGATCCCCTGTCCAGCAGGTCTTATATGCAGAAGGGGATTTAAAACCTTCCTCCTTTAGCTGTGTCAGACACTTGATGGGAAAAGTATTGTCTATTCTTCTTTAAAGATTAAGACATGAGCTATCATCCAAGCTAGCTTGAATTCAGTGTGTAAGCTATGTTAATTTAAACTCTTTTAAAACTTTTATAATATATAGAAGAATTCTGTTTGACTTTTCTTAATGCTAACTAGGTTTAACACCATATGAAATGTAGTACAGAATATGACTATGTCCAGTATTCACACTGACAGATGTGCAAATCCAACATCATACTATTAATATCATGTAACTGTAAAATTATTTTCAACTGATAACCTCAACTGGCCTTTCAAATATCAGTTGAACCACATGACATTCTTGCATCTTATGCATTAGCAGAGTCATTTTAGAGACAGGCAAACTGGAGCACAGGAACTACGACCTGTAATTAGAATCTATACGCAAAGCATAATGGTGGTTTTATTATTGTGTAAAGGTCCTACCAATTACAAGAATTACATCCAGCTATTTTGCCAACTTCTTTTCTAGGGTTTTGGTAGCCCATCAGGTGAACATTGGCTGGGAAATGAATTTATCTTTGCAATAACAAGTCAGAGGCAATATTCTCTAAGAATTGAATTAATGGACTGGGAAGGAAACCGGGCATATTCACAGTATGACAGATTTCACATAGGAAATGAAAAACAGAATTACAGGTAAGACTCTATTGAAATTCTTTTGACACTGCTGAGTGATAAATATTGTTCATTGTTCACTTGTTAAATATGAGAAATGACAAGAATATGATACTGATTTTCATAGAAAGTGAATAAAAAGGGTAAAAATAAAATAGAAATAAGATCTCTCAGTAATGGAAGGATAGAATTAACCTACAAGGGGTCATGTTGGCTGGTAGAGCTGCTAAAAATTATATAACCTTTGCCATCAGAACTCAAAACTGGTTGAATAGAAAAATATTTGTATTCTCCATTACTACCTGAAAGATTTCTACCTCAGAAGCATAAAACTGAAACAACTGTCATGGGAATAAAAAACCAAAAATGCTGTTAAATCATCTGATATTTCCAGACTAAAAATTCTGTGTAAATAAAGAGGAAAAGCAGAACACTGGATCTTACTGTGAGGGAATAAAATACAAATCCTTTTTTGGTAATATTTTCTGCCCTACTTTGTTTCAAGATAAAAATGTAGGAAAATTAAACCAGCTTATTTAAATTTAAAAAACAAAACAAACAAACAAACAAAAAAAACCCAAACAAAACAAAGCCCACCAACTTGGAGACCCAGTAAATATAGATGACCTAAGTAGCTTATTTTAATTTTTTGTAATAATTACTTCATCTGAACAGACAGTACAATGCTGGAAAAAGAAAATGAAACCCAGAAATATATCTCAAATTGTTTATTACTGCACATCCAGTTAGCATAACAATCAGGAGAGAAACAAATATATTGTAAACTCAAACATTTGAGTCATAGCATGTGAATCTAGGTTGGTATTCAGATCTTTAAATTCAAGTAACATGATTCTCATAAATGCTGATTGCCTCCCTCCTCCCAAGCCCCCAGAGAAATGGAAGTGAGAGCAATTTGTTCGTTCTGCTGACAGGGCTCTGCCCAGGTTGGACACAGAGTAGTGTCCCTGTCTTCTGGGGCTTTTCAGGGTGAAGTATTGCTTGGTGTAGAAGTGCAAAAGCTACATTTAGAAGGAATCATAAGTGTTTGGCTCCTGCATAAAGAAAGTGTATCCATTATTACAAGAATGCGTCCTATGACATAAAGACTCTTTATTTTGCTTGCCAGCATCACTATCTGTGATAGAAGCAACTCCAGAAGGCTGGCTGAATAAAAACCTGATTACCAAGTCCTAAAAAGCTGGCCACCCTTCAGAGAATGCTGTTTTCCCTTTATCTGAGGAGCTGCCATTAAGCATTTAAATGATTCCTCTGAAGTTGAAAACCACAGTTCCAAAACTCCTGTTCTCAGTGCCTTTCCTTCACAATTGTCAGGCAATTGCCATGTTTGCTTTCAATACTTCAAACACAGAACTGCATACCTTTTCAAAACTTTAGTTGCTGTTGTTTGAAATAATTTTGCTAAACAAACTAGATGCTCTCCTATTTTGGAAGCTTTTAATATTTTCTTATAATGACCCATATTAAATCTTGTTTCTGTTAGCAAAAATAAGTAATTGTAAGCTGGATAGACATGCATTAGTTTCAAATAATACAAGTTAACTAAGTAATGATAACCTGTAAAGAGACAAATTTCTAAGCTGGTCTGGACAGTGGATCAAGGCCATCTAAAATAGAGAAAGGGAATTGAAATGAAAGGTAAAACTCAAGAAATGGAACATCTTTAATTTATGCTATGGCAGTACCTTGTACCTTTGGAAGACCTGAAAAACCATAAAGTTCCAGGTCTCATATTGGAATACAGAAAATTTTAAAAAAATTTTAATAAAATACCATGAAGAGATAAAATTTGCTTGAGAAAATATGGAAAATCATTTTCATACTGTTTTTCCAAAACCCAGCCCCAACATTACACAAAGTTTGGTTCAGTCTGGATAACTCCCAGTTGGTGTTTTCAGAAGGGTTCTGTTTTTTCTCTGGGCTGTTTGTATTCTCTTTACTACTTTTTATTAGCGTACACAATGTATGATTACAAAGAGAAATGCTGAACATATGTAAGTTCAAATATACTTGTTTCTCTTTCAAAATGAGACAACTCCAAAAGGTTTGCTGGGAATGAAGAATAAAATCTGTTTATCCAGATGATGACTAGGAAGAAGGCTGAGATGAGAAGGTGGATAATAATAATGGCCAGACTTCGTGAACGAAGATCTGGGGAAGGGCTCTCCCCACGTGGGTGTGCCCTTCCAGCCTG
>JAWWEU010000081.1:134863556-134935158 GCA_035583155.1 Acropternis orthonyx | reverse complement strand
GACCCTGCTGAGCATCCGAGATCTGACGGGATCAGATGGCAGGGAGGCATTTAACTGCCATGGGGACGGTCCCTACTGAGCACTCGAACTCGTGAGAAGGTGGATACTGAAGCAGTAAATGCATAATGATAAATGATAACAGAAACAGGAAAATCAATGTTGCACTACATGTGAAAGATTCAATAACAGTATCTAAGTGACTTATTTATTTTAGAACATCCTTAGTTTTCTTATCTGCACAAGATGATTACACAGAGACTGTCTGTAAATATGATGAAAACATCTCTGTCACTCTCTTTGCAATCTTACACTGTAGCAAGTAAAATCTTCATAGCATAAGAAGAGCCAGATCTTTCAGATCTCCCATTTAGTCAGTATTTCTTAATTTAATTAAGAATTATTCATAATGCTAGGAAAACATGAGTTGAAAGAGAATCCTAGAAGACACACAACCTCTCCTTTTTTCCTGTGCAGACTCTGCCTAGTCCACTCCTGATGGTCTCTTGACATTGTTTGATGTTCTTAGGAGCTGTACAGTTGTGACGCACTGTTACTCTGACCTGTGTCCTCAGACCCTCCAGAATTAAACAGAAAGAGTAACCATGTGTTGGGATTTCAGGCACCAAGGTTTATAATCCTATGCATTAGTTAATGAAAATAAATAAATACTGATGCTGAATTTTGAACAGTAGTAATTTCATCCTGCACATATATCTGTTTTTGCTACTCATGATACAGGAGAAGCACTTCCAAGTATAGCATGGGATGGGTAATGGTGGAATTACAATTTTAATTGGCTATTTGTACTCAAAACCCTTAGGGAGACAATATATTTTGGCATTTAGTCATTCTTTGATTTAGCAAAGTTTTCTGTTGCTGCAATGGCTCACTAACGTTGGTTCTATCCATAGAGAAATATGATTAAATTATGAGACTGTGCTGCTCAACTGAGCAAGACTTTGTTGCTACTGTTACTGCTGCAAGTATAGGTGAAAACTGATGATGGACAGAGAACATCCTAATTTAATGTCATCTGTGAGTGAATCACGGACTCAAGGTGGTGGCTAACCTTTGATAGTTAAAATTAAGGAGAACCCACTTTATATTTGAACCAGCATGAGAACGTGATTACAAAAGTTTATGAGAAAGTGAAAGAGAGCACAGATACATTATTAACAGAACATGCAAGAGACAGGTTTACAGGAGAATAAGTTATATAGAGAAGAATCAGGTGTGAGTCCTCAGCGGCAAAAATGAAATTTATTGCAAACAGGAGAGATAGTAATTGAAATTATTAAAATAATTTCAAACTACCAACATGATCTTGTGATTCCTGCAGCTCTAGGTAGCATGGTTTCCAAGCTCTCCAAAATGCTGTGTCTCTCTAGAGTGTGATTTGGGAAACCAAATCAATTGTTCAGTGTAGACTAACAGTTGTCAAACTTTATGAGACTTGGTACCAGAGAGTTTTTAGTTCACTGAGAATAGTATTGGACTTTTAGATCTTGTTTGATTAAAAGTTTGTATATTTCGTTTCAGCAATAGTATTATTTCTATCTTTTTCTTAGGCAAATTAGGTAGCTAGTCTAGTCTGGTGCCAGAAATCTTGATGTAGTGTTAATATTTGATTTTTTAATTATTTATTTTTAAGGTGTAAGCTATTGAGTATTTTGATTACCATTGTTGAACTAATGATGAAATTTATTACAAAAAAAAAAAAGAAAAATCTCACTTGTATTTCTGCAAAACAGAGAAAAACTATATTTATTTGCTCAGTCTTTTAAATTGTAGTAATGAAATGCTGCAATAGGTATAAAGCAAGTATTATTTGAAAATGCAACTTTTATAGGGACAGCTGGTTTTGTGTATCTTTAATTAAAAAACTTATTCTACATAGTATTGCTGTTTCAGAAGTAGGATATAAACAGGCCATTGCCACTTCCTTGGTGTACAAAATTTCATTTTTAAATACTGCTATGGTTCCTTATTAGCCAGGTTTTTCAGTGATGTATTTGCTGTAAATAACATATTTTCTTCTTGTGTCACTTGAGTTTTTTAGCTAAAACAGGGAATCATCCTGACTTGTAAGTTTTTTGGGCCATCTGCTTAACTTCTTCTGTGCTTCAAAGGGTCTGATCTCAAATGGAGAAAAAAAAGTACACTGGGGGACACATAGAAAATCTGTAGCAAAGCAAAAAGAATAAACACAGATCCTCTTGAGACTCAGTCCTGTTCCCAGACCCCAATACTTTTCTTGCCATATATGAAAACTGCAGAATAACTAAAAACATAGACATGATACAAAAATTTAAGTCCATAGTAATTAATTTTTCTTTGGAAGCTTACAATTCAATTTTCAAGTCTATTTCAGAAGAAATATCCATGTAAAAATCCTATTAACAGGCAGAATGATAACTGTGGTATGCATACTTTCTGCAATTTGAAAATATCTTTTGTGGTTTTCACCAAACAATGGTATAAAATGAATAATATGGAACAATAATTTAGTATCTCTATGTATGTATAAATATCTTGCTGTAAGAATTTTATTTTATTTAACAACACTGTCAGTCCAGTAATATTCCATGAAGTCTAAATACTGGAAGTGCAAGGATTCAATCCAATGCCCATTAACCAGAGGTCTTTCTGGACTGAGGCCAGCATTGCTATGTTATATCAGTGACTAAAACTCACTGGCAGTCCATGTACTGTCTCCAAATGTAAGCAAAAATAAAATCTAACAATTTCTCTGACTGAAAGTTGATGTAAATATACTTATGGAATTTATGAGTAAAAAAACAGCGTAATCCCTACATATACTATCCATCCACAGCTAATGATTTCCCACCTCTAACTACATAAAACTCATTTCTGGTTGAGTATACAATAGCTATGACTATCCTGAAGCAGGAATGGGGGTTTTCTTCTATACAATGAAAAGGCACTGAGACATGCTGGCTATGCTGTAGTACAGCTGAAGTCTTACTGAGCGGAGTCTGGGCCTCCTGAGTTAGGTAAATATGAGCCAAGAGAGAAACACCAGTGAAATACCTCAGAAGAATTAAGGGTTATTCCTCTAAGAAGGTAACACAGCTGACAGCCTCTACACCAATGCCCGCAGCGTGGCCAACACACAGGAGGAGTTGGAAGCCACCATGCTGCTGGAAAGCTGAGAAATAGTAGCCATTACTGAAACTGGGTGGGATGAAACCCCTGACTAGAGTGTGGCTGTCAGTGACTACGGGCTGTTCAGACGGAACAGGCAAGGAAGGAGGGGTGGAGGCATTGCTCTCTACATCAATAACGGATAGACTGCGAATAAGTGTTTCTGAAGAACAGCCACAAACATGCTGAAAGCTTATAGGTAAGAATCAGAGACCGAGGCAACAAAGGGAATTGTAGAAAGTACTTAAAGGGGCCTCATAAGAAAGATGGGGACAGAGTTTTTAGTAGGGCATGGTGTTATAGGACAGGAATACTGGTTTTAAATTGAAAGAGGATAGATTTAGACTAGGTGTAAGGAAGAAATTTTTTAGGATGAGGGTGGTGAAATACCAGAACAGATTGCTCAAAGTGGTGGCAGATGCCACATCCCTGGAAATATTGAGAGTCAGGTGGGACAGTGCTCTGAGCAACCTGATCTAGTCAAAGATGTCCCTACTCACTAGGAGGGCTTGGACTAGACGGCCTTTAAAGGTCTCTTCCAAAACAAACTGTTCTGTGGTGCTATGATTTTATATTATTATGATACTGAATACTGTAAATGATTCATATATGCAAGGTCAGCTCAGAAATAATAAAATTTATCAGACAATATGTGTTTAAAAATATTTTATTTTGGTCACAAATAATGCTAGAACTCCTTAATGTACCAGTATCTAGGATATGGAGGGAAATCAACAGAAGTGTTCTACAAGCACTAGGAAATTCTTCAGAGTTTAGAAAAGTACTCTCATACAAGCTTTACAACATATACACTGAAGCTGTGCAGCAGCCTTGTTGTCAAGGAGAAAAGCAAAGTCTCTATTGTAGGTCATGCCCAGAGTTTACCTGATGTAAAAATGGCCTAACCATTTTTGTGTATTCTCTTATTCAACAATAAAAGGTAGATACCTGTTATCTATTTTCATCGTCAGATCTTTGAAGCTATCTCCAAATTGTTGACATCTTCAGTCTTGATTTTCCCTATTCTTTTCCCTCAACTGGTTAATTATCAGTTACCTTATCCAAATTTATATATTTCCTTCATCAGACCTGGATAATTCTTCTCCATATATTCAGTTTATTTTGCCAGCAGAAACCACCTTTCAGCATTTTTTTTTGCATGCCATTGCTAAGAAGCTTTCAATAATTAAGTTTGACTGTGCTCTTATGTCTTCAGAAACTTTTATTTCCTTTGGCATTTTAGGGCTTTTCAACTACATATCTGGAGAGAAGCCTGTTTTCCAATATGTGCCACCACAGTTATCACTACAGAACATAGTGGGCATGTCATTATCTCCTGCTCCAGACTCCTAGGTTCATTTTTTAAGAAAAGGAAAATATATGAGCAAGAACAGAAGTATCTTCTTTTCCCATAAAACTTATCTACAATAAAATAAACATCAAGTCAAAATACTGATTACTTGAGGCAATGAAAAAAGTATTTTGTAACAACATCTTCCTGGATTTAATGAATTTAAGTGAAAAATCACAAGGCAGACATGTTTTCCTACAGGTAGGTAAGATAAAGATTTTCAGTGCTAACATAAAAGCTGTTCAGCCCTAGGAACAGACTGTAGGACCCTCTCTCAGACACTCGATTCTCTGTGCATGTCTAGGGAGAGATAAGCTCCTTAGACAGAAGCCAAATCAGGCAACATGCAGAGCAGAGGGCTGCCTAGAGTTGAGCATTAGGAAATTCTGAAAATAGCAAGGCATCCATTTATATCCACTGACAATTCACAGCCCACAACCTGAAGGTAGGAGACAATGTCTTGTCTTACTTGGAAAAGAAATTAAAGACCCAGGGTTAATGCATTCATTTGCCAGAGGGTATCCAGACCACAGTCGTTTCTTCCCAGGAGAAAGCAGGGAACAGGTTCGTCAAAGAAGCTGTGACAGGACGAATTCACTGTTTAGTAAATAAGTAGACCAGGTCACTTGCCAATGAAGTGGAAGAGGGATTTCTAAGGTTAGGTTCCTGCTCCACATCTCATTTTGAATTAAATAGGTTTTTATTAAGTGATGCAAATATGTTATGAAGCAGTGAGTTCTTTTCTGCTACAGACTTATGTTTGTATTCCCTTTGAGGCTCAGTGAACCTTGAGCAATTTTTTTTTTTTTTTTTTTTTTTTTTTTTTTTTTTTTTTTGCAGCAGGACACATGTTGCTGGTTATGGCATTGTTGTGAAGGAAGTTTTGTGGTTTTAAACCTTTCTGTTGCTGAGTCAGTAAAACCCACAACTCCTGCATGGTGGATAGTCACTCAGATCAGTAACTGTTACATGAAAAGTGAAGAGTAACAGCCACTAGTAGCTCAACCACTTACTACCTGGGAGGATCTCTACAGGAAAAAAAAATTAGTTGATTTATGTGGGAACAATATAATTCTGAACAAGAGCAGAGCAGCAAAATCCTTGCTGAGGCCTATTGCACAGGCATGGGAGTCTGAAAGAACTCCTTAAGGCATGTAAGTATTGGCAGAAAAATTATAAAAACTTGATAGTGATCTTACTTTTTACATATTGTAGCTCAGTGGAGATTCACCAGCTATGCCCCAGTAAACAGGGACAGACAGAGCATGATGTGACACCTAAGAGAAAGCTACACAGACTTTAATAAGGTGTTGGCCGATTTTTGCTTCTCCAATTTAAAATGACTACTCTCATCTTGTTTTTATTATCTTTAATCTGCATTATTGGTCTTCTTGCAGAGTTGCTCACTTTTAAGCCTCTGTTGCTTTATGCTACCTGTATATTGGCATTAATAATGTCAAAGCAGTATTTTTAAGAAATTTTTATAATCCTGTTCTGAAGGGACTTCACTGTCCCAAAGTAAGAGCTCCTGCTTTTACCAACTCTTCTTACCAAAAAGAGCTGTTTCCTTAACTTCTGCCAAAGCATTTACAAACCTACTGATGTTTGTATTAGTGTAGAATTTAGCATAGAATCCAGTAACAGTGTTTAAGTTCCTCTCCACTGGGCTTTGACATGAAGGTGTTACTGAAGGAAACGATCTTGTGAAGCTGGAACACCACCTGTGAAGAATTTTTTTATGTCAAAATTATTATGTGTAGAACATTCAGACAAAATTAACGGGTAAAACACCACAGTGTGAACATTTGGAGTTTCATTAATGGTTTCTTATCGCTTACATGCTGGTAATTTGGGATTACAATATAATGCATCTATAAGTCTAAGGGTACAAATTGAAAGACTAAGGCAAAAGTAAAATGCAGAATGAGGAAAAAGTTTCTCAGTAAAATTCACAATTACAAAATATTTCTTGATTGGAATAGGTTTTTCAATGCAGATTCCCTGATTGTATCATTCTCCTCACTATTATCTGTGAAACTTGGAAAGCATTGGAGTACATCCAAATTCAGGTCCAGCTCAAAATATTTAATCTGGGCATTATTCACATCATAACCTTGATCAAACCTGAAGAAACTGACATTTCCAAATGCCAGTCCAGAGAAGACTGACATTTGGACAGAAATAATGAGATGTGTCTCTGATTTCACTTAGAAAAATTATATTCTGCCTGTGGGCAACGAAGATCTTCATCAGAGTGAACTTGATCACCAAGTGTTTACAAGATTATGATGAATTTATTTAACAAGAGTGAAAATATTTCCAGATTAAAAAAAAAAATTAAAAAAAATTGCTGCTTGGAGAGTTTTCAGAAATGTCCGTAATTTTCACTGTTAGCCAAAAATGGAAACTTAAATGCTCCACAGTGCAGAAGCAAAGAACTATGGGATCAGTAGGCTCCCTCTGTACAGTTTATGACAAATTGATGTGTGCTGTTTGTGCCCCCATAGCTGTTGATCCTCTGCTCACTCTCTGAGCTAAACAGAAGCTCAGTAGGCCTGCCTAGTCGAGGCCAAGGTAATGTATCCTGCCCTTGAGTAGGTTCAGTGTCGCACTTACTGTGACAGTACAACTTCCAGCCAGGCTGGAGTGTGGGCAGAATGAGCTCATGTCTGCTCAGAGCACTGACAGACCAAGCTTTCATCTGCCTGAAAAACACATGCAGAAATTCTTAGAGTGACCCTTGTTTAATCTAGTATGTACACGGTTAAAAGTCTCTGAAGTCTGTTACCAACATCCCAGCCAACCAACCCCAGGGCATTTTTCCTCTCCTTTTATCATTAACAGCTCTACTGGCAAGATTTCTAGAGCCTGATCCTGAGAACAGTCTTTGCACTGATTCACTATATTTTCAGGATAATACCAGCAAACTGCTGTGGTATTTTCTTTACATTCACTTCTTTCATGAGTCAAAAAGTAAAGTGTACCTGTGGGGCCTGAAGAGAATTTGGCAAACAGATGATCCCATGCATTGATTTTTAAGAATTTCGTGTTGTTTTAGTTTTATGTGCACTTTTGTTTGGTTGGGTTTTTTTGGTAGTGGGGGTTCCTGTCAAATGGAAACATACTTGATTTTGACAATAAAAAGTGATATTATTCATTATTTGGTTCACAGCAGCAATGCAGCAGATGAGTTAGACCACAAAGCAGAGGTATACACCATGTCTAAAGAGCTACTAATTTACATAAACCTACAAACTGACAACAACTTTGAACATGAGAGCACAGAATGATGCTGTGTAGTTTTTATTGTTCTGTTGGTCTGCAAATTCTGCAAGAAGGAGGTACTCAATAACAATGGAAGCCTAATTAGAAAAAGAAAAACAAGTGCCTGGTACCACAAGAAGTTTAGTCTCTAGTTTTCTGTTCCATCAGATCCTAGAGGCTGAAGTATTTTCAGTTTTAAATCAGTGCTGGAACATCTCACTACACTTGAACCAAGTGCATGTGCACTGTTTATATTTTGTTTTCTTTTATTTCAGCATTATAATTCAGTTGCACTGAAATAAAACCTCTTTGCACCAATCTCTATGCCTTTTGAACCAAAGAAGTCATTACTGTGAATCAGAGCTCTTATGAGGTCATGACCTGGGTTGTTACTGGGGGGGAAAGCATGTAAAACATGCTGATCCCTGTTAGCCTGGTCAGTGTGGCACCAGCAAAGAACTTGGATCATAAATGGGTGACAGTCAGTGAACCTTTCACTCATATATGACTGTTTATCAGCCACAAATGACGCCAAGGGAGTTGAAATATGTTTTAATAGTCTGTTTGTATGTTTATACCAAGGTCTTAGTGCCACATAACTCATTTTGGCATTTTTTAAACTTAATTTTGCATTAAGAAAACCAAGCAAACTGTGAAGCCAATATTTATTTTTCAAACAGCTGTAAACATTTCACAGAAACTCTCTGTGCATCAGTCACTTACAAAATTTGTTTCCTCTTCCTAGATACTTGCCCTTGTAATGAAAGCTTAATCTTTCTGTGATAATGGATTTAAAGGGCAGAGGATGAGTGTATCATTTTGTACAATACAGCCACTAAAGACTAAAGTGATAAAACCAGACATGTTTCATATTATTCAGGCTGAAGGTGGAACATGCTTGTGTATATAAGTACTTTTGCTCTATATCCTGTTTTCAATTTCATAAACCTTTAATCTAAAAAACTAATATTGCTGGTGTCAATTATACTATATGAATAAGAGAGGCTTTGGCTTTCTCTTCTCCACGTTTTTCTTCTACTCTTTTCCCTCTTCTATTTTTGAAATTTTTTTAAAGCATACATAGGTCATCATTCAGCAATGTACTTAGACAATTTTCTTTATTTTAAGCACATAATAAATTGTTCAGCCAGGGCCACCAGAACTCTCACCAAGGGTCAAATCACTCTTGTTTCATTATGAATGCACACTCTTCAAGATGACATCAAGATGTAAAAAATATTTTAAAACATTAGGGTCAGAAAGAGATCATGACAATTACATTGTAATTAGTACTACCTTCTATTGCTTCCAGTTTGGAAATTATTGCATTTCCTGTCATCTCCACAAAGTGATTCCTCAACATCCCTTGCTGTTTACTGATGTCATGAGTCTGCGTACACAGCCACCAGATAAAGACCTTTAATCTAATTAGTAGAAATTCACAAACTGTAAACTGGCTTATTCATCAGGACTGAATAGGTTCCAGAATAGGTTCCAAAATAGGTTAAGTGAATGAAAATTCTGATTTTTTTTTTTTACTTTGAAAATAATATCCTCCAAAACATCCCTGCATTTTCCTCTGGGATTCATGCAGCGGGAAGCACACATCTCCTGACAGGAACCCCAACATAAATCTAGAAAATCTCATGCAGAACTCAAAATATTTATTTTAATGTGTTTTTCATTAAGCTATATCTTTAAATTGTAGTTTGTTGGCAGCTGCAAATTTATTCCATTCCATTCACATTATAACAATGGTGTAGTAAGATTTGATAGGGTCATTAGGTCATTAACACTGGAAAAAAATTAAAAAACAGACTGCAAATTCCCAAAGGAGCACAATTGTAAAAGAAGATTGCATTGCTAGCACAGAATAAATAATCAAGCCAAATTGATGAAAAATTAATTGCAGGCTATTTCCACTTTTATCAATAATGGTTCATTTCCTTACATTCAAACTCTTCAAAAGAAGAAAAAAACCCAACCCAAACCAACAAAACCCCCATAGATTACTACAGCATGTCTAATGAATGGCAATGGAGCTGATGAACGGTCTGGAGCACCAGTCTCACAGGGAGTGACTGAGGCAGCTGAAGTTGTTTAGCCTGGAGAAAAGGAGTCTCAGGGAAGACCTTGTTGGTCTCTACAGCTACCTGAAAAGAGGATGTAGCCAGGTGGGGGTTGGTCTCTTCTCCCAGATAACAAGTGACAAGAAGAAATGGCCACAGGCTGCACCAGGGGAGCATTAGATTGGATATTAGGAAAGATTTCATAATGGAAAGGGTTATCAAGTCTTGGAACAGGCTGCCCAGGGAAGTGGTTGCATCACAGTCCCTGGAGATATTCAAAAGATGTGTAGCTGTGGTGCTTAGGAACACGGCTTAGTGGTAGACTTGGCAGTGCTGGGTTAATGATTGAACTCGATCTTAAATGTCTTTTCGAACCTAAACTTTTTTATAATTCTATAATATTTGAAAGGTATCTTACACAGTTTCAATTATCTGGTGTGCCAGGGCAAACAGGAGGAAAAAGGTTATTCAATCTAGATATTTTGTCCAAATCAGTATTTAAATAATTTCTTAATGGTGATTACATTACACCTCATGCAGCATTCAATTTGATAAAAACAAAGTTCAGTACTCATATTTCACATCAGGAATTCTGTTAGCTAGTGTGTCTTTTTATTGCTGTTTTAGCCAACAGCCTTAGATTCTACACACAACTTGTAGCAGTATAAGCGTGTGTGAAGCAGGCATGAGCCTTCAACAGAAGGACAGCTTCTAATTTTCGCTTTGTATAAATGCAAGTATCTCCATAAAGTGAGTCACAAGAGCTGACTCCTTATAGAAGTCGTTACTTCAGCCCCAGTGACATTTTTGGAACAGGTTATTTCAAGGACATTGTCTCATTTTGATCTAAATCTTTGGAATCTAAAGACAACATCTCAGTGCTGGTGCCTAGTTTTGCTCATTTCTGCTCCTCACTTATCTGATTCTTACCACTTGCTCACATAGAAAACTCAATATTTTGTGGCATTACATACTGTTCTTGGTCTGCTTCTCCTGCAGGGTAGGAGTACTTAAGGCTTAGTTATGTCACTGCCTCGATCTGTGACCTGAGATGCTACCATGACCATGGAACTTTAGGGAAGTAGTCTAGTATTAAGGAGGGGCCAGTGTCAATTAAACTATGACATCAATTTCTTCCCTGAAATGTATTCTGAGTCCTTGGGATAGTGACTTGTTTCAGGTAGACTGCAGTTCTCTGCAGAACTATATAAACCTTTGAACCTCCACAATTAAGAAAACAGTGAGGGTACAGTATCCAGGTAAAAGAAAAAAACTATGTCAACTGAAAGTTACTTTTATTTCTAGTTAATTTAAAAAATAAAAATAAAATTAAATAAATATGGAACCTATGGAACCTCAAGAACTAGGCATGTATATATATACACATATTCTTTTTTATCTCTGTAAATGGAAAAGAAATTACACATTTAAATGTCATCTTCACAGATTTATGCTTCTAGTTGAAAACAGTAACATGCAGCATATTGAAGTTTTAATTAATATAATTCATCAGTAAAGATGGACTTGTGGTACTTAACTTTCTAAGAGCACAAATATAACTAATTTCAGTCATAATTCCAGCACACTCTTTACAAAAGAAAAAGAAAAGCAACAAAAACCTCACAAGAAACCCAAATCAAAATCCTGGCATCCCTCCCCCCAAACCACATCAATTATATATTCTTTAGACATATTAATTTCCAAACAGCAACTTATATCAGTAAGATTTATATAATTTTTTAACACGTCTATCTATGACATTTGTAACTTTTATGGTAACTTATGATTAATTACTTTCAATTAAGTGAAACAGGGGATAAATATTTCACTGTGGCTGGTAGATGGTATTTTTCAATGACACTGCATGGTAACAAGACTCCAGTATCTCTACAGTAGCCATCAGGGCAAAAGTAAGCACAAACAGCATGCTGATACATGAAGTTTTCCTTTTCCATTTTATCTAAAACAGTTAATTAGGATAATATATAACCTATGTGGATGACAGTGGGTAGTTAATGTCACCTTCAGTAAAACTAAAGCATGGATTTATGAAATTCACTATTATAATATACCTGCATGGACTTCAACAAACTATATTTATGAGACTTTTGGAACTTCCAAGCATATTTTGGAAGAAGTCATTAAGTTAAATTTTTACTGGAGTTGTGTGGGTCTCTTTGACTGGATTTTCAAAGAAAATTAATCAATTTTCCAACCAATATTCACTGAACTTTTTCACTAGCTTCAATGTATGTAAAACAGATCCTTAAATAAAGATATACAAACATCACAAGGTTTAGTAATTCAGTAAAGCTAAGCAGCAGAAAGTCTGATTACTTCTATTAACCTTAAAAACTTATAAAATATGAGTTTCTCTGGAGAGTCCCTATGATTCTGTGCTGAACAATCCCTTAAAAATCAATTTTGGCATTTCTGCTGTTGGCTTCAGCCAAACCCAGGAAGTGCATTTAAGTGGGAAGAAAAATACTTTTTCATTTTAGGTTACATTTTAAGTTAACCAAATTTCTCTAGCCTTGGCTTTGCCTATGTGCTGGGCAAATGTTCAGATAAGTTCTAATTTTGTATTTTATTTTTTAAGAACTTCATTCTTCTTCAGTGATATCAAAACAATTTTCATTATAATTTAGGGTATGTTCAGTGTTTATATGTCTGTCTAAAACATCGATCATCTCTAGTTATTTCAAGCTTGAAATTAATTCAGCCCCTGCACTTTGTAAATTAACATATAATGCTTTATAGAGCAATGAATCAGAACAAAAGTGGTAGTTTCTGTAACAACAGGAAGTCTTCGCATTTGTATAACTGGTGAGTGAGTGAAATTCTTTTTGGTAGCAGGATTTTAACTTTGATTTAATAAAAAAATGTAATAAATCTAATAACTGAAAAGTTTGATTTCAGATTTCCATGAGAAAAAACATTGGTGGGTCACTGTTTTAGTAAGTATTGTGTTGAAAAATAGTTTTAACAGAAAATGGTAGTAGCAGATTAATGTATATCTTCTGTGCTGTGTTTGGTGAGAGATTAGAGTAGAGGGAATTGTTTCTGTTCAACACATCGTTGTGATAGTAGCCTTAAATATGTTTCTGTCCCTGTTAGCGGAAAAACCCCAGATTTACTGTATGTTTCCTCTCCATCACCACTGTGTTACTGACATCAGCTGCAAACCTAGCAGCTCACACTGCCACGGTGACTGTTTCCATGGGCTTCTGTAGCATGTACTTCAAGTAGTAGAAGCATATGGTTGCTTGTACACTGTCCAGAATAAACATATTTTTAAATATTTTCTGTAAACTGTAGCAAAGCACCATTTGTCTGCATACAGCAGGATGACAGGCCATTTGCCTTATGGTAGGAAAAATCCTCTGACAGTAAATCCTGATGTCTTTTAATTATCCCTACTTGGTATATTTGTTCCCAATGAGTACACTGCTTTAGTCAATTATTAATCAAATTTAATATAGAAAAAGCAAATTTGTTGTACTATTTGTATAAATGTACATTCAGTACAACATCCAGGCTCACTAGACCATTGTATAGTTTGTGGTAATGTGTAGATGTGTTTCTTATTCATGGCTGGCTTGTTTGCTTGTTCTCTGTCCAAAAATAAACATGTTTTTCTCCTTTGACCTGTCAGGTGTACAGTTCCAACACAAGCTAAAATTAGCATGAGCTCTTAGAGAAAAAACAAGTTTTTCTGTTAACAGTGTGCAGTCCCTGGGAAGGATTTGTCTGCCATATATCATTTGTTGTGCCATGGACAGGCTGTACTTAAACAATCTAAAGGAAAACTGATTGTATCTATTTATTGCTGTATTTTATATCCACATTTTATCTTTAAAATTGGAAGATTTGTGTTCTTACTCTAGATATATTGAATTAATATTTCCTTGGTTGGCACATTTCCCTTGCCTCAACAGGAGAATGGGCAAGGAGCTGCTGTAATGTCAGACTTGATAATTACAGAAGTGAGTCATTGCTACAGAGCAGCAGAGGAGAAATACAGAGGTCATTTAGGTTTACACTTTTCTAAAGGAAATGTGGGAGGAAATTATTTTCATGTGTGGGCAGCAAGCATATTAAGAACCAAATTAAAAATCTGTTCAAGTTGTCAGACATACTTACTGCATTATTCAGGTTTTCAACAGTTTGCAGGACCATCATGCCTACTGTTTGCAGTTGCAAACTCTATTAGGAACGCAATAAAGTTAAATAAATAGTCCATTTATTTACCATGTACACTGTTTCTCAAGTATAGACTAAAGATGAGTAGGAAAAGTTTAATACTGTTAGGTTTTTATGGTTAGACACCAACTGTGACACTCCTTTTCTTCTTCTCTTTGGTACTGTTACATCAGTCACTCATTCAAAGACAGGCAGAGACAAAGCTGGAAAATTTTTCTTACAGCTTGGTTAAATGAGTTAGAAACAGTTCAAAATGTTGTAAGTAGTGATGACTAAGTTTCTGTCATCTTTCATCCTATTTAGTTTCTTCAGTTTCTCCAAAGTATTTTCCAGTCTTTCACAGTGGCTTTTAATTTACTTCTAATGATTATTTACCTTATCTGGTGTTACATTCTTGTTTGTTAGCTAATCTTGATTTATGATAAAAAAAATGGGATTTGATCCAATTTTGTTTGTGTTCACAAGGAGAGTATTCACTGCCCTAATGAAATCTAAATATTTCCCCTACTTCTTCAAAAAAAAAAAAAAAAAAAAAAAAAAAAAAAAAAAAAAAAAAAAAAAAAACCTTTAAGAAGTTTTATTTCCTAACAAAGAAAAAAGATCCAAATGAGTGTTCAGACCATCTAGCTGTAATCTGGACAAAAGCACCAACTATGATGCCTTCTACACAGTTCGAACTCACAGGGATCTCCCTAACTACCACAGATGGCTCATGCTCTATCTCCAACAAGGAGATGGTCTTTCCACTGATTTTAAAAATTAGCACAGACAAGGGATGTTTCCCTTTGTCCTTTGGTGGGAGTATTAAATGATGAAACAGTTGAATACCAGGGTTAGGATTCCCAGATAGTTATCACATTATATTTAGTTCCACATTTAACAGGATTTTGGCAGACATTTGAATTTCCACCTCAGTGACAGCAGTTTTACTCTAGAGTGAGTATTAATTTTTTTTTTCTTGTTCACAACACATTATCTATCATAAAATATTTGGAAGATGTCTTTATTACAGAAGTGCTTTTGTTATTCCCAGACAACTGTTACTATTGGGAGACTTGATGTGATTTTGCAATATGTTCAGGAAAAGACTAATTGGGAAATTTTATAGGGAGCTAACAACATTTAATGCAGACATTATGTTTTATTAATTGATAAAAAAAGAGTTTTGATTCCTAATTAATTAAGCAAATCCTTTCTGGGAAAAAAAAACCAAAACAACCAAACAACCTGAACTTAAAATGAATCTGCTATCTGTTGTTGAGAGTGTTTTAGGTTCTTTTGTTTTCTTTTGTTTCTTACTCAGTATTATTACAATTAATGTCTAGAATTCAGAGTATCCTGAGCATAATCTCATACTGGGTCCTCCTAAATGGTTGTAGTCCACTGGGCTTTGGTTTATAGAAGGACTTAATCTCCTAAATTTAAATTTCATTATAAATGGAATTATTTGACTAACACAATAATTCATAAAATTCTACCAAATTCAGCACTTTTAGGAGTGGATTTAATTTCAGAAACTGAAGCTATCTAAAATTTAGATGCTGCAAGTGTGAACCAGATGGAAAAGCCAAGTTAAAATCTTCCTCAATCTCAAACGTTTCCAAACTAGAGGACAAAATAATGGCAGTTACCTGGCTTTTAAAAACAAAGATGCCTTTCACATTCCTGACATGGAGGACAGTCAGGGTGAGCTTATATTTGTCCACACTTATACACGCCAGGTGTAAGTGCTGGCTGGTAGGTTAGAAGAAGGGCTGAGATGTAGGTGTCTTTTGTTCTTACTGAAGCTAGGAAAAATAAGGAAACTCAGTGAGGAAAGGGTTCAGGAAAGGAAATTCTGGGCATAGGATTCTGATCCCTATGCATCCATTTTACTCCATGACCATTTTCTTCAAAATTAACAAGCCCTCCTTTGAGGAGGGGATCAGAATTTGGGATGCCCTCCTGCCATATGGAATGAGCAGGTGGGAGAGAGGATATGTTAGCCTGTAGAGAGGCAAAAGGGAGGTGGGAATTTGGAGACATCTTTCTACAGTATTTTCCAAAGACAAGCTTTGAGGTGTCCCTCTCCATTCATCATGCTGAATCTTTTAAAGCCTACCTCAATATTTCTGTTTCTCTCTGTTTAATGGTTAAGAGTATTAGGCCATTGCTCATGTTCATGAATTCCAGTCATGGAGATCTCTGCTCAAATTTTTAATACTATGGCAATGATGAGATTTGATCTTAACTCAGAAGATATTCAAGATCATGCACACTGAGGTAGTTGAGATGGTTCTCTAAATCTCTTAATGATGGTTGTTAATGTTTGCAGTAAGTCAGTGTATTTTTTATTTGTTTACAGACAAAATAAGTATTACTCACCAACAAAGCTGTATAAGACTTCTAAGCAGTTTCATTAAGAGTCTGCTTTAAATAAGGGACTGAATGATCTCTAATGACTAACAGAAAAAATAAAATAGAGAAAAAAATAGCTAACATTAAATCCTGGGAGTCTTACTAGTTCTAGTAAAAAAAAATTAGAAATTCTAAAGAGATGCTCTATATGTAAGCATTGCATCAGAAATTATTTCCTACACTTTTGGTGAGATTTAGCACACAGTTTTTTCACATGGACTTATGGTTGCATTTAGTCTTAGGGGTATTTTATATCTCATTCTGTATGTTGCAGTTTTCATAGCTGCATGTTGCAGAATTATACAAGTTTTTTTGTAATTTATTTAGAATTATGCCATGTTTACCTGTGAAACTATTTAAACATGGTGTGAAAACAGCTGTATATATTTAAAAGAATTCCAGGTCATCTAATCACTTCAAAAGGATAAATTTCTGGTGTAAATTTGAAATTGTTTTTCAGGCTGCCCTGTAACTGTTTATTTAATATTTTTGGATCTATTATTTATCATTATACCTTTGGTTTCAAGGGACTGCAGATAGTCAAGTTGTGTCACAGGGTAGGAGTGGTGAAAACCAAAACATGCTTAAGAGAGTTTTTCCTCACCATCTCTGAAGTGAAATCCTGAGCTGCCATTGCTATAATATCGCAAGAATAAAATGCAGAGGGTATTTCTAACCTCCTTGTTAGATAAGAGGTAACAGTTGCAGTATTTTTAAAAACACACTGTTTCTTCTTAAGCACATCAACTAAGAAAGTTGTTTCTAAATTAATGCAATCAGCGTCTCTGTTCCTCATACTCATTTTAGAATTTTATAAAGATGTCATCAGAATTTCTCAAAGCTTAATATACAAATGCACTATTTCTCTTACTCCTATTTACTCATAATGTACTAGCTATTGCTTATTTGTGTCTTTTCTAATTGCACTGTATAAAGATAGAGTTGTTCTTGTTTATATGAGCACGAATTTACTTTTCCTGCCTGTTGTGTAAATCTGAGCAACCTTTCTCCTTCTTTCCTTGATCTTCAGAATTTCCTGTCTGTAAGCAGGTGGAAGGATTGGAGATGTAGTCCTGACAATGCTTTTTTTTAAATTTTAATTGGAATGAGTTGCTTTTTATTCTAAACTTCCTTTCCTTTGTCTCCTTCATGAAAAGAGTTCCAAGAGGAACTCAACCCTGAATTGCTATCATCTTTCCTAAGGAAAGGAAATTATGTCCTGGTAATTATTCGGAGTTTACTTCAAAGATTCAGTTCTACCAGTCTGAATCCGAGAAAACTAAAAAATTAACTGAGTCCGAGTAGTAAGATATCTACTGCTCCTGGGAGCTAATAGGCTCATCAATTACCCTAGTGTTATGCAGATGGTATCTCAAGCTGGGGTAGTTTGGACCCACATGCCTTGAGCTGAAGCTCAGAACAAGAAGAACTGATTGCTTCAGGGCCAATTTTGGGTTTTGACAGAGATCTGATTTTGGTATAAAGTAGTGCCAACTTTGCAGTGTCAGTTTTTTTCCTGTTTGGCAGTGCCAATTCAGGGAGAAAAGTCCAAAGAAATAGAATTACTGTTTCACCCTGTGGTTCATCTGCACGCCGCTGCAGTACGATAAGCCTACTAGAGTTCAGAGTTGAGCTAAGCTAAGCTGTATCCTTTTAAAGTCACTGGAGACCTACTAGACAAATGGTGTTGAGGGAAAGTCAAACATAACTGGCAAGATCTAAATCTGTGATGAGTGGAATATTTGTAAAATATCAGGGCAAGTGAAGAGCTTGTAAATAATCCTAATATCCTACGCCTTTGGGGAAAACATTGAATACCAAGTATTGTCTATTTCTTTATTTTTTTAATGTTTTCTTAGATTGTAGAATTTATTTTTTTTATTGGACTAAGTGGGTTTTATAGTGTTGATTGCTAATAAAAAGGTCTGGCTAACTTTGTCCTTCCTGTTTAAGTAAACAGCATTTTTTTTTTATACTGACTTTATGAGACTTCTGTGAGCTTTGGTGTTGTTCATATATTAAGGATGTGTGGCCATTTAAAATCAGATCATAGATATCATGTGACAAAGTAATTTTTCTATCAACACAATCTCAAAGAAGTTTATTTTGTTCTGCAAAAAAAATAGGCACAGCTTGCAAAACAAGGCAAAAGTCCAATGATTGAAATTGGGATCAGTTCCAACCTTTCACTTGTATGAAACAGAGAAATGAACATGAGCAAAGACAGATCTTAGATTAATCTTGTCTAAAACAAGTATCTTTTGATGGAGTAACATGGTCATTACAGGCTAAATTCCCCTATAATTGGGCAACATCATAATGTAATGACCTTCCTGGATTCCTGTTCTTAGGTTGTTCCTTGTTAAACTACTAAGGATTTTCCCACTGTTTTATTGAGGCTCATTCTTTGTCTTAGCTATTTTTGTGCTATCCAAAAGTATTTGACTATACTGGTATTTGTATTTAATAAAAAAAATGTCTATAGGTTTATGTGTGTGTAATTATCTATATACAAAATTTGCTCCAAGAGTTAAGTCCAAAGGTATGTAATAATCAGTTTCAGTAAGGTAATATTCAAAATTAAAATCAAGTTAAGGTAGGCAGTGTAACTATTTTGGAAGGGTAGTCCTGACAGTTTCTTTTTTCTTCAATTTTAAAATATTCAATCTTAGCATCTACTCTCTCCATTTGTAAAGATGGAGAAGGGACACACAGGAAGAAATGTGCTGAAAATTAAGTGGAGTTTAAGTCAGATTGTAAGTGTGGATCTTGGACTCTCTGGAGTGTGAAGTGCTGGTTCTGTGCCTTCACATTTTGAGAGAACTCAGTAATCTCACTGGATATCCAGAAAACGCTTTTCTGTAATGAGTTTCCATGACAAGTTTAATCCAATTGGCTTTGTTTGGACCTAATATCCACCCACGGATGCATGCAAGACAAAAGAAAAGCCCACCAAAACTAGAGCAGCAAAAAACAGCAGCCATTCACTTGATTAAGGAAAGTTGCCATGTGGTGCCTTTGCTCTCATAAGCAGAATTCCAGCCCCAGACTTCTGTGGGAGAACTGGGTTTTATTTAAATCTCTGTCTGGAGGACAGAGTCTCCTCTTCACCTCAGAAAAATGCCGGTGACAACTATAACTGCAGGCTAGAATGGATTAGGGACGTTCACTACTCCTGCTGTTAACACACTGACCACTTTGCAGCAAAGTACCTGTCTTCCATCTGAACAAATGGATGAATGACACTGGTAAAGGCATTTATCTTTTAACTCATACAAATTAATTGGATAAAAATACAACAAGCTAAGAGGCAGCAAACAGTCAGTGACTCAAAACTATTCTCCCTCTTCACTGTGTCTGTGAGAGAAGTTGAGAAAGCATTTTCTGGGATAATACAGCTGTAAATCACAGAGAGAAGAAGACATCTCTCCTGCTTTACACACTGAAGTCCCACTTCTTCTCTCATGATTCCTTGTGCATTTTACATTTGATATTTAAAAGATATATTTTCCCCGCTTCAATAACCCTAGAAGGAACAGAACTGATGTTTCTCACCCTCTCTTCAGAGAAGGAAGTCTATTCCACTATATACAAAATCATACTCTTGGTTACCTGTGTGATTCATTTACTCCTGACTGCAGAGGTTCAGTGAGACAGGTGAGGGATGTGTCTTCCCCTCTTGTTTGCTCCAGTGGCTAGAGTTTGCTCCTGAGATGTAAAGATTATATATTTCTCCACTGGGATCCTATCTCTCCTTCCTGTATATGAAGCTATTATGGCAAAGGATATCTTTCTCTTCCAGGAACGTTTTATGAAACAAACAAACAAACAAACAACGACAACAAAAAAACACCCAAAAAAACCCTAAGAACATACTTATCACATATGTAATGTAGGTAGCTATTTACATGAAATAGTGTGTTGGGTTTTTTTTTTGTGGGAGCATCCATCTCCCAGTGATGTCTGTTTCACAAAACTACTTAAGTAGAGGCAAGGGCAACTATTGTCTTTAACCTCTCCTCTCCTGTCCTCTCCTCTCCTCTTCTCAGCACTCTCTTCAGCATTTTCTTGTGCATGTCACTGCAATTGTGAGCTCAGGTCAGATGTGCCCAGGTACCCCATGTTTCCTTGCTGCAACAGAGGTACTCCGTTCAATATCCCTGCAGCTGGCACGTTTGGCTGCTGGTGTCTGAGCTCAGACTCTTAGCTCATGGTTGTGTTTTCAACTAGTTGACAAGGCTCCTTAAGAAATGTGATATTTAGCATTGCAAATTATGAAGACTTCTGTGGCTTGAACTCTAAGTTATTCTCCATTCATCACTCAGAGACAGCTTTGGCAGAACTGGGTTGCTGGCTTGTGCTCTAAACGGTGGAATTAAAAATTCTGAGACTGCTAAAATCCTCTTTCGAGCCCAGGGATTAATAACACAACTGCTGTTAACTGGGAGTGTTGTTTCTGTGCCACAGTAAAGAGACCAGCTTCTCAAGTACTCAATTATTCTGTCAATGTGTTCCAGATCTCTGGGCATTTCTCCTCACTCCTGCCTCTCACTCCCCCAACTTTGCTGCCTTTTCCAGTTCAGATTCCTTGAGCTCATATCTGTCCTGGGGCAAGGACAATGTGCAACTACAGATACATTGAAAGATTCTGAATGTCTCCATTTTAGACCTGAAACAACAAAGAGATTGAGCCAAAACATAAGAGATTCCTGAAGGCAAACCTGATGTGAAAAAAAGATCTGGATGTCTTATTTTTCTTTTTTTATTTTGGTGTCACTGATTGTTTTGTCTTGCTGTTTCAGACTTTATTTGAAAGGTCACAGTGGAACTGCTGGAAAACAGAGTAGCCTGATCTTACATGGTGCTGAATTCAGTACAAAAGATGTTGACAATGACAACTGCATGTGTAAATGTGCTCTCATGTTGACTGGAGGTGAGTACAACTCTGAAAATATGTGGTACATTGATAAGAATCTACTCTGTCTTCCTAAAGCAACGATGAATGAAGTTTTATTCATGGATGTGTAAGTTCTGACTGAAAATTTGTTTTATTATTATTATTACATCTACTCTTTTCTATACATATATTGTGGTAGTGCCAATACCTTAAGATTCCTATCAGTGGGGAAGGGATGCAGTCAGAATACTTTTGCACTGAAGCTGTTGCAACAATTTTGAAGGGGAAAGCATAAGTTAGTGTAATTGTTTAGGCAAGAAAGGAAAAATGAGAGACAAGAAGCCAAACAAGTAAGAAGGTGGGAAGAAGCTTGTGAGAAGGGGGAGAATCAACCAGAAACAGAAGAGACAAAATGCAACGAATTAGACACTAGAAGGTAAAGTTTAAAAACAGTCATCATCTAGACTTGTTGATTATCCATTTCCCTTAGGGGTGTGATTCTGTTATTGAAATAATTATGTTTAAACTCTGTGTTATATGAGCATGATGCATAAATACACAGTTAATGTAACGACTAATTCACTCACCTATGAAAAACTAGACCTGCAATCATCTATTTTAATCTGGAAGATTTAAACTGATATCCTTAGTGAGCTAAGTCAAAATGCAGAAGGAAAGAAAGAAGAGTCAAAGTGGGGAGGCGCATAGACAAGGTACACTGGGACAATTTAAAGCACCAACTCAACCTGACTGCCAGCAAGTACAGTGTATATGACTGATATTTGTTCCCTCGAGTGCAGAGAAGGAATATCTGAGATTATATACCCACACAGGTACCTAAAGGTCTAGCCTATGAGTGAGAACTTTCTCTGGAAAAATGGTACCTATCTCTAGTCCTGATATGGGCAAGTCCATTTTTATGTCTAGAATATCACATTGTAGCAGAACGCTTAAATTGGGATTCTTTGGTTCATTGCCTGTATGACCGAGAAGGGCTCTTTCTGATCTGATCTTCTTTGGAGATCGTCTCTCAGTGATTTCTAACTTTCCTGTAAAAAATCTCATAGCATGTAAATTTTTCAGTATTTTGGATCAGACTGTTAAACCAGTATTATTTGTGGTTACTGGCACTCTGATTAATTCCAGCTCAGGTCATATTCAGGAATATATGAGCCTCTAAAGCTATCATCTGCTAAGAGAAGACAGGTTCCCATCAATGAGAATTTATATCAAATGCACAACCTAGCTCCTTATTCTCTTTTGCCAATTGGAAATAACCCAGTTGGGAAAGTCTTTAAAGAGCCAATTTTTCAAATTTCCCTAACTTCCTCTATTGATATCTTATTAAAAGACTCCATGGGAAACTTCTTCCAGTAAGCAGGTGATCAGACACTACCTTTTTATTGCTATAAGAAAATAGAAGCTAATCAGATAGTTCTGAAGACAGTGGATAAGAAGTCAATACTTTATTTTAATTGAAACTGTTGACCTTTCCCTTTAGAGACCATGCTAAATCAAAGCGTGTTACTTCCAGGGCAGATCAGAGTCTAGTGAGAAGATCCTGAGTGTGAGGTGTGTCTGTGCTGAAGTGCAGACTCATTCATGTATCTGAGATGCCTGGAAATACTTCTTCTCCCAGACACTTAGT
This sequence comes from Acropternis orthonyx, assembly GCA_035583155.1. NCBI lineage: Eukaryota > Metazoa > Chordata > Aves > Passeriformes > Rhinocryptidae > Acropternis > Acropternis orthonyx. The sequence continues at coordinate 134,912,164 of JAWWEU010000081.1, read as the reverse complement.
TCTGGGAGAAGAGTGGTTTGTTTATTTTCCTGCCCTGACATCTATGGCAGGTCAATTCCCTGCTAAGGTCAGTCTGCTGTTGAACAACTGTTCCAAAAAGTTCACATGTATCACTGCAGAGTCCTGTAAATCCACTGCAAAACTACAGATTAGAATATACTGGTAGCAAATGAAATTAATAAGGAAGAAGGGGAGAATTACCAAAGGCTAACAAAACCACAAATATAGGAAATCACTGCAGAGTAAAAGAAGATGTAACTAGTCTTTGAAGATAGATGAGTCCACTCTTTTGAAAATAGTCCTTCAGAGAGAGGTTGTACAGCACGGAGTTATTTGCAATTCTTCAAGAGGAGAAAGACTTTAATCAAGCTAGAGTTCTCCTCAAACACTCTGCTATACTTTGCTTCTTGAAATTACTCTCTCATTCCTTGTGAAATATCAGAAATTTAATTAAATATAAAAACATTTTTTTTAGCATATTTCAGCTTTGTACCAGACAAAGACTAATTAAGAAAAGCAGCAATGATAACAGGTTTTGGAAAAACTCTTTTTTTCTCCCAAAAAGATATCAGACTGTTGGTTTTGGCAACATCACAGAGAGCTCTTTAATGATGAATGATATGAAATCTGCAGGCAGGTTTCTAGCTATCTTGACAGTTTGGGTGAGCCTGTTATCTCTATGAGGTGAACTGAATACATTTATGTCAGGAATAAAGGCTGAGATAAGCTGAAGCTCAAGACTGTGATATGGTTATAGTCAAGGCTGGAAATAAAAATGTAAGGAAAACACACATTTCTCTCTGTGATCTTACTAGTTGTCAGTTTTATTTGGTCTATATCATAACTATTATTGTCTCTCCTCCTTTATCTCCTCTCTCTTCCCCAGAAAGAGATATTAAATACTTGGAGAATAATACAGAAGGACCAACAGCATTTTGTGTGTGTGTCTTTCAAGAGCCATCCTATGCTACTTGACTTTATCTTAATGTTAATTTTAGGGAATGGCTTCAAAAGTATATGCACGGGCTGGATTCTTAGCCTCTGCAAACTTTCAAGGTATTTGAACATTTTAGCTCCTTTTCTGTACCTTGGAAAATTTGAACTAAAATGTTTGTTTTACTTAAAAGACAAATCATATTTATTCAAATAATTTCTTAAATGGTTCAATATCTCAGGCCAGAAAACTGAGCAAAGGGCTGTATATATATCTGCGCATAATTTCAAGCCTTATTCAAAGAGTACCCCAGTGAGTTACATACATGGCTTTTTTGCAAGAAACAGCATTTAAAATCCATCAAATTGTCACCAGAATGAGGCAATGAGTAGAAGTCCAAAATGCTTCATATAGATTTCCAGTACAACACTTAATATCTTTGATCAGATTCATGGACCAAATTCTCATCCATTCTGCCAGGATACCACCAGTCAGCTGAGCCCCAAATTGTTTATGCAATTGTTTTCAGTCACTGGAAAATGACTTACGGTAACTTGGCTCATAGCGAAAGAGTTTTAAGGTGATTTTCTTTGTTTGGCATTGTCTGCAGTCTGAGATGTTCACAGGTATGTATCTTGCTTCAGGTGAGAAGCTAAACTTCTGATCCCTAAAACAGTTTGACAAAGAGACAGGAAGACTTTCTAGATGTCTTGCCATGTTTGAAGCAACATAGAATTACTAAAATAAATTTCTGTTTTGTTTTATTTTTCTGGAAGCATTGGTCCTTCCAACTGCAGTCCCCTGTCTCTGAAAGAAATTGGTATACACATAAGAACAATGCAAATAAATTATACCTTGCTTGAGTATTTTACCAGTTTCTTTTGATTCTCAGGGGCTTGCTAAGTTAGTGACTCCCACGTATCATTAAATCTCAAGGCATTTTTCAATGGATTTCTCATCTATTAAATCAGAGACTGCTCAATGTCTCCCAAACAGTGTTGCAATCATTGTACATTGTTTCACTGCTTTTTCTCCAAGTGGCAAATTTTATGAATCTCTGGCAAGAAGCGTATGGAGGACTCTTGTCATGACTTGGAGGGAAGTTTTTGGTTGAATATAGAAATCTGCCCATACACTACAGTTAAAAAAACAACAGTTTTTCTTATCTTTTCTTTGGAACAAAATATTGGAAAGTAGCAACCTCAGCACACTTTAAATTGTCCAGCTTGAATCCCTGGATATCCATCTCCTTACATAGGAATGAACCAGTTATTTTTGTTTCATGCATAAAATTGCTCTCATAAAGAAGATACTTGGAACATGCCATTCATGAAGTAATTATACTGCCAAACATGTTTATGAAAAAATATAATCACCATGCAAATAAGAAGTGCTTGGAATATTATTTGGTTTATGCTAGAAGAATTAGAAATATTTCATTACACATATGACTACTCAGCACTCTTAACAAAAGCATTACTACAGTGTTGTGTCCATCAGGTTTAAATATGGACAACTGTAATGCAGTGTTGGGAAACCTCCAGGAAGTGACTAACGTGTTACATTTAGAAGATCAGAACATAGTCACCAATCTGCAAGTTTCATGTTATTTTTACGTCATAAAACGGTCCTTATAAAAAGTGCTACGTTATCCAGTTGCTATGAAAAGCTAATGCCTTTTCATCATATATCCTGACAGCTAAATTCTGATTTAATCTTCAGACTGTCAGGTCTTAGTGGGAGTCTGATCAATCCAATACTCTAAGGCATAAAAGAACATGGGCCTAGAAATTACTTCCAGAGGTTACTTACTCCCTTTCTAAGGCATACTCTTCTCTCTCTATTTATTTCTGTCTTTCTGTTTGCCTTCAATATTTCTGATGATATCCATTCTCTTAATAAAATCTGTTATTGAGTTTGTCTACACAATATAAGAAAGCTTTGCACATTGACTGTCTGATTCTATGATAATTTACATGTGTTCCATCTTGTCCTATCCTCCCCCAGTGGAAGGCATAGACCATTCTTTTGCATTCCTTTGAAAGGTTTTTGTATTAATTTGGTATTGTTGACAATCTGTCTTTTGAATTCTAGCTGAGAAATTACCAATGCAAAGTCAAGCAGATCCTAAAAATTACCATCTAACTTCTTTAAAGTACAGAATGTCAGAAACATTGAAATCTTTCCTAAAAGAAATTGCTATATCTTCTGATCATTGAGGACTATTTCAATTTTTTTACATTAACAATTGCTCTTGTTGGCTTTGTTGCCAAATTCACTAAATTGTATGGTCAAACCCAAGGGCTAGAAAAAAATATTGGGTTTTCATAGGATCCATGTATCCCATAGATCCATAAAAATGTAACCATTCAAACATACTTTGGATCTTATTGAATGACCTGTGTTGATCTTATTGCATTTGGAGATATTCACTGTAATCAGGAGGGAGAATAGAGAGGTGTGTGAAGAAAGGGTCTGCCATCAAATATGCAGTGTTTAGACACCTATTCTTTTAGTATGTAAAAGACAATAAGAACCTTTCATCAAAGCTGAGTGACCATTACCCAGCTCCCAATGCGTGCAGGGTTTACAGTGCACCCATGAATTGATGAGCATCAGGTTGCTAACAAAGAATTTTACATGTATATGTGTTTACTTACAATTTATACAACAAATCAAAAAAGCAAAGCTGTTAGCTTTGGCATACAAAAACCCTTTTTTATGTTGCTTTTGACAAAGAAGGTTGTATCATGCAAAAATTATACTTGCCACTTCAGAAAACCATTATGAAAGAGCAATGCTCCTTTACTAGGTATTTTTTGCAAGAACTTGTGGAAATTATTCCAATATACATTCATATTTGGCCAAAGATTTAGTACAAGCAGATCAGTGGAGCTCAGCTACCTGGGATAGGTGGTTTAAGCATTCAAAACATATTTACTTAATGAAAAGAGCTGACATGAAATTTAACAAATTCCCATTGGTTATAGCAACACTAATTAAAGACCAAAGCACATGCATCCACAAAGCGTGAGCATATTTTAACTGCTCCAAGGAGCAGCTGCCTACAGTGAGGAGTCCTGTTTATTTGTGTAGCCAAACTTTCTAAGAATTTATCAATGTATTACTGAAATTATATTTTGTCTTTACTATATATTTTATGACCTAGGGATTTTTACTGCAGAGATGGTAATGCTGCTTGTACTATATAAATTATTAGAGGTAGGCTGAAAGAAATGAACTGACTCTCAATTCAAATAAGTAATTAGTGACTTTGTGATCACAACAACTTGAAGACTCGACCTCTGTTTCTGAATAAAAATTCTCTTAGTCTTCTCATGAAAGCTTTCTCTTTAATACTTCATTAGTCACTTTAAAATCTTGCTTCTATTATTATTTCATATATTGCCCACTCTTCAAGATTCTCCTGCCTGATTCAAATATACCATAGAAATTGTTGCCGAAAGTTATGTCCAAGATTAAAATCTTATTGCTATTCAGAAAAGACTTTATACTTATTTGGGAAAGCCATTACCTTGTAGTGAAAAATAAACAAAATTCTTCATGTGGGGAAAAATCCTGTGAATTCCAGGGAATAAGGCAACATCTAGCTACTGAATGTCTTTCCTTGTGTCAGACTGTCTCACAGCTCTGATCTGCTTCACTTGCTGTATTCTACAATGGCAGTGCTGCAGGTATCTTTTTCAGAAACCCCTGTTTTATGTTCCTCCACTTCCTCATAGCTACCAAGAAAGTCACTGCTCCCATTCCTCTTTCCCTCAATACACAAGGTGTCTGAAAAAAACCCGTTTCCTTAGCATTCATTCACAGATTTCATAGAATATTCTGAGTTGGAAGGGACCCACAAGGATTGAGTCCAACTCTTAAATGAATGGCCAGTATAGGGGTCAAAACCACAACCTTGGTGTTATTAGCACCATTCTCCAACCAATTGAGCATCAATTCAAAGCTGTGATTTGGTTTTAAGATATGCACTGGGAAGTCTTGGGATAATCTGATGCCCTATGGGGAAAGAAGGCTTTTCAGAGGACTGCAGGGAAGCATGGAGAGAAAAACCATATCAGGAAAAAAACCACACCAGAAAACATAGCAAAACAACCCACCTCACTTTCCAAAAAACAAAACAAAAACCAAACCAAAACAAACCCCAAAGTTTTGCTTTAATATTAGGAAATGTCTTAAAAAACCCCATATATTCTCACTAAGAACAGTACAGAAGGGGGAAAAATTATGGTGATAAAAACACACTTTGAAAGAAGTGTTTATTTAGAAGAACTCTCTGATGAGAGATTTGTGCAAGTCCTCACAAATGCTTTATAAAACTATGTGTTTCTTCAGCTCATTCGATTTTTCTACATAGATTTTGTAAGGCATCATTGAAAACCTTCACCACCAAAAGGCCATTTATGCATCTATTCCTGATCCTTTAAGATGAAATGTTAACTAACTCAGCTTGTCATCTCTTCATCCCAACACCACAAACAGAACCCAGCTGCATCTGGGTTCAAGCTCTGAGAAATGAGGATTAGGATTTCTCTGTTTAACTTTGTCTTAAGTTTCTAGAAGATTATACTACAGTTACAGTAAAACATCAGCTGAACAGCTTTGCCTTTCTTTGGTTATTGCCCCCATAAGTATAACACTGTAATCAAAGGGAGGTCAACTGTACCAAAATAGAAGATTGTCAGAATTTATCTGGCATAAATTCTTCTCTCAGGATTTAATTATGAAGTGTTACTTCTGAAAAAAACCCAAACCCTAAGTATTTTCCAAAACCTAAGAAAATACAAGACTAGAAACATAAATTAGATGGATCTGAATACAAAGGACAGAACAAGCACTGGACTTAAAGGGTAAACATGATCAATATCATATCATATTAGTAGTAATAAGCCACAGTTTAAAATGCTTTCATATAATGCATTCCTTACAGGTAGATAAAATGCTAACCAGTGATGGAACAGGATGATTCTCTAGATCAGTGTACATTGTCTAAAGGGAGTTTCTCACAGTTTAATTCCATTTCCAGAAGTCAGAGTGGGAAACAATGAAAATTTAAAGTTCTGCATTCTATTCCACAGTGACACCTGCAGAATTCAGTGGGCACTCACTGGATGATCAGTTTGCCACTACCAGTACTTTTGGAAAATGGTTTACAAGGGGTCCTGAGGAGATTACAGTGCTATGATGTGCAGGTTGAAATAATCTTTTCTAAATAAAGTGGCATTTAACTACCAAAAGCAGAAGTCACTACCTGATCTTGATGATCTTACTTGCTTCTACATATGACACAAATGCTCAGTACAATCATATTGCATGGAAAGACACATAAAACCTGTGCTAAAGAGTCACAAAACCAAAGGTCTTATTATGAAAAAAAAAAAAAAAAACACCAAAAACATGAACAGAAATCTTTATGACAAATAGTGTTCCTAGCCACTGAGGTTAATACATTTTTGACATTGGGAATATTAGCTCTTTGAAGTCTGGAAATTCATTCTGCCTTTCTCAATCTGAACTAAGCATCTTTCTTTTACATTACATAGATGCTCTGAAAGGTGTTGGAGAGAAAATTCTGTTCCCATCAAGATATCCAGCAAAACTCCCACTACTTTCTGTAGAGTCAGCATGTCGCCTACTTTATCTTTGTCAGTTTGTGTTCTGTAATCTTGGTGTTGTAAGTTTCTTGGTTTTTTGAGTTTTTCTTAAAACTCTAGCTCCCATGGCAATCTAAAATTCACCTTAGGAAGAAAATATCTTGGAAAGAGAGAGAGAGACAAGAGAGTTCACTGATTAATTTAATCTTAAAGCAACAGTTTAAAATAGATCTGAAGAGTCACACTTTTTTGCACCACTGACTTCATTTTCTCAGCTGGTATATGCATATCTTCACCTGGAGAAGTCTGAAGGTGAGATGCTTTTTTTTGCATACACTTTGAAACTAAACCTGGACTTCTAGCAAGTCTAAATTTTCTACATGCAGTCATACAAATGTTCTAGAGCTGTTACACTTCTGTTTTATCCTCACTTCTGAGTTTACTACTCCTTCAGTTATGCCAAAGCAACTGTTCACAGGGCCATTCTATAGATCAGATTGCTGGTTTGCCCTCCTAAGTTTTTTCTAAATTTGTCTTACTTCACTTTTCAGAACAGTCTTCAATGTAGCTACTGGAGCAGTGAACTAGAATCACAAACATCTGGGCAAGACATTTCTTGCCTTGACTTTCTGGTAGAATAAAATATACGCAATTTCACAGAGTTCAAAGGCTTAATGAGTAGGAAGCAGGGAGGGTAGGGGGACAGAAAAGGCAGTTGGCAAATTTCTAAGCCTAACTTTAAAAATCAGTAACAGTTTTAATATATTTTTTTCTTCAGTCAGGTAGCTAGGAATTTTTGTCTACTTGTATGTGGGTAAATAAGGAGCATCTGGTACTTTTCAAGATCAAGATTAGAAGACTCAAGATTTAATATAGGTTTTCACATTTAAAATCATAAGATTAAGGACTGAATGTCATTGTTCTGGCCCAAACTGTACATGCAATGACTATACCTTGATTGAAGTGGGCCATACTCTCACCATGATGTATGCACACTCAGGTAATCAGCTGTATCATCTACTCATGCACACAGGTATTCTGACTGTAAGCAAACTACAGTGTTATGATTGTCTTCTTCACTTAGTCCTTCCATTATTTTGCTCTGTCTTATTTATAAACTTACCATAAGTCTTAAAGAAAGAGTCTACTTCTCTCCTTGTACACTATTTGAATGCTAATTATCTATTACTACAACATTGTAGTTACTATAACAGGGCAGCAACACCATTCTCATAATCCATTTGCTAAAAAGATCTAACCTGGGAGCAAAAGCAACTGAGAAATTGAACAATCACAGTTAAAGCAACAGAAAAGGACTGGTAAATAAAATTAAATCATGTTTATACTCAAAATAACAAGTGAAGTTATGCAAAACACTTTTGTCTTTTTTCTTAGGTTTAAATGAAAACTGCAGTACTGTCTAAATATGCAAAGCAGTTTATTTATCTTTTATGTTCTTGCTTTTACTTTACATAGTGCATATAAAACTAGAATTAATTAGGATGTAATTGCTTTTGCAATTCTGTAAATATGTTTGCATTCTTCAGCACTGATGACTACAGAATAGCACAAAAGAGCAAAAAAAGGGAAAATATGAAAATAACACACATCCCAAACCAGAAATATTTATTAGATATTTACCAGAAATTGATAATCAACTAAACCTATAAAATAAATATAATATAAAAATCCTTAGTGCAGTTGCAGTTTAATTTTTTGTCTGAATGGTTTCAGGGTGGTGGTTTGATGCCTGTGGCCCCTCCAACCTCAATGGGATGTTCTACACAGCTGGACAAAACCACGGAAAGCTCAATGGCATCAAGTGGCATTACTTCAAAGGCCCCAGCTACTCCTTGCGATCCACCACTATGATGATCCGGCCCTTGGACTTTTAAAGACATTCAGCAGTGGATCCCAGAAGAAGCCAGGGTAGCACTGCCCTCAACAGCAGCACTATCACAATCTGAAGGTAAAAGGAGAAGAGCTTCTTGAAAGCAACTCATAGCGATGATGCAAAGTCACTTTGTTATTATTCAGTAACCTGCAAATACTCCACAAGAGTCACCCCATGTTTTGATGAATGGGGAAGGGTTGGTTTAGAAGAAGGTGGCTGAAAAGGTTTTCCAAATAACTGGATTTGGCTATTCGGCCCTAACTTGATGCTTGTCAGTGAAAGATTTTTGGTATTTTGGTTTTGTTTAGTTGTTTTCTTTCTTAAATTCAGCATCAGAATCTGAAGAACTGAAACGTATCAGCCATGGTCTATTGAACAGAATGTTATTCAGCAGTGAAATGCCAACATTATACCCATGAAAATGGATTACAGAGACACCTTTATTAAAACTCATCTTCAAGCGCTCAAGGTGACCACTCCGAATATTGTTTTTCTTAAATGAACTGAATTTGAATAGTGAATGGATTCATGTTAATCCCAGAGTCAAATTATTTGTGGGAATATTATTTTTCATTAAATCCTTTAAGGACATGTTTCTCATAAATAAACTGAGTCAAACGTATGAATAACGATAAGGATAATAAGCATAAATTCTTCAGTTGCTCTGTAGAGGTAAATCAGATAATTGGCATAATCTCTGAGCTAGGATTTATAATGTGATAACAAAAGTAGTTGTGTTTTGAGGTTTTTCCTTTCTTTCAATAAAGGCAGTCTGAATGTCATGTAAAATAATTAATGAAAGGTTTAAAGAATGTGAAATATTATCCTAAAGAAAATATGGGATTTTGCATGGAATTTTTCCATCAAAAGTACACAGGAAGGCAAACTGTTAGCATATATAAAAATTACATAAATGCATAGCTTAAGTCAATGGATTCATTTTACAGTATCCTTGCATGTGTGCAATTTATCCTTAATTATTTTTCTTTTTTATTACATTTTTTGTGAATATCAGAAGCATGACAGTTCTACACAGTGCTTAGGCTACAAATATAAAAAAATACTCATCAGAACTGTATAAAAAATAAAGAATTGTGAACTTGTAAATAGTATGTTTATATTTCCTGTAACAGTCATTTAATTTGTACAGGCAGCCTTGGCCCTACACAAAGGGTGAAAAGTCTCAAAAGGATATAAATATTAAAAGAACTTTAGATGACTGCTTACAGGTTGCTAACGAGTAATTTTATTCTAATAAAATGCTGCAGAAGTGTGGGACTATCAGAAAATATAAGATTCTTTTAATAACAAACAACAGAGTAGCTGGGTACCCTGTGAGGGTATAAAGACAACTCTTTATTTACAGCCCTTTGTGAATAAAGTCCATTTGGGAAAGCAGCTTGCAGTCATCCTACTTCTGCCAGATATGAAATGAAGAAGTTTACCCTGTTCACACTGAAATCAAAAGTAATATTCTCATGACTGAAATTGGGATCAGTATGACATGTAAAATCTGCATGTGGTGAGGTTTGGTTGTCTGTTTTGCTTTGTTTCATCCATTAAACTGTTCCCAAGATCAGGCACAACAAATATCTGATTCTTCTTTAAAGGGTGATGGTAGCAGAGTAACTGAGGGGTTTTTTCTTATTTTTTCACCTTTTTTTTCCCTTTCCTTAGTAGTTTATTTTTATGGAATATAGAAAAAAATACTTGGACTTTTTTAAACATCCCTTCTTAAAGATCATAAAGCCCGATGGGGTTCTCTACTTTTACTACAGTTTGACAATTTGATATTTTTTTTGTTTCAAGTGGGAAATTTTTTTTCTGTGTAGTTGTATATATTTATATATATATTTGAAATAATCTTGACTAAGGGTTAATTTGAAGTTTTCTGCTGAATAAGTTACCAAACTACTCTTCACTCAGCACTTTCTCACAGAGCTGTTTTGTCCCAGTTTCCAGTAGGTTTTTTTAAAAGGTCTTCATTTATGTGCAAAATATGTGGTCTGTCTTCTACCATATTCTCAGAAGATATATTTTTTGCAGGTCTCCAGGTTAAGAATGCCATTTTTGCAGATCTTATTGTGAAAGACAAAACACATTTAAAATTAAAAGCATGATATTTACTGTTTATTTATCTGGGTTTGAAAAAAAAATGTGGATTTTGTTTCCTATCCTTTATAATAAAACATTTAAAAACTTGCTGAGCCTATGATTTGCTTTGCTTCAGGTATAACTTTCTGTTACAGGCTGGTAACGCTTTAAAAGCCACCATCTCCCCTTGTAAGAAATATTAATAAATTTAGACAAAGCCTAGAAAAGGAGGAACTGTAATTAGAGTTTGTCCAGTGATTATTATTTCTAACCCTTCAAATCCATATTTCAGTATTTTTTAATTCATTTTTGCCTTATAAAATCATGGGGCTATATTTCTTATTTTAAGTTCAAATCATACAACTCTCTATCAGACTTTAAAATAAAAGATTTCTCTAATTCCACAGGCAAAGATACAAATTGAAGTGTGATGTTTTCCTTGCCTTATGATGTGCTCTTCTCTCATCCATTGAATCATGTTGCATGGCAGTGACAAATCTTCACTGATGTCTTGGCAAGAAATGCCTCTTGCTCCATTTGTATGTCTTTTAACACTACGATGATTGGTTTTAACATCTCTTTGTAGTCAACTTATCCTCATTTTCTCTGGAATTTTTGCTTAATTGTACTTGTTCATTGTGTTCATTCAGAACAACCTAGCTTTTCAAATCAACACTAAGTTGTAAGGAACTACATACATAAAAACACATTTTGCTCCTTAAGTTGAATATTTATGTATTGCATGAATTGAAGAGTTGCAATTCATAAAAATGGTCTTTCTGGAGTTGATTTATATTGCAATGTTATATCTACTATATCAAACTGTTGCTTGCCTTTAAAGATACTAAAACTTCATTGGTCAGTGGCAACAGTGACTTTACCCTTCACAGATAATTTCCTGATTTATAAAACAAGAATACACAAAATTTTCACAAACCAATAGATGTGTTTTCCATAGCATACAGATCCTTTATTTTTATTTTCTTCTGAGGCTGGAAATATCATTTAAATGTACACTTTTCTAAGTGCCCTAACATCCAGTAGTGGCCTATTAAGTAGGTAAGTCATCTACATTTATAGTCATGTGTACAACAGGTTCCCAAGACACAGTTCCTTAAAAAAACTTGCAGCTTGAACTGCAGCTCTGACAATGCCTCAAATAACCTCACTTGGGGTTGGCACAGCATTCCCTTCTCCTTTAAGGAAAATAAAAAGAAACAGCAATCACAACAAAAGCTTAACTCTAGGCAGGATTAAGCAGAATTTACAACCAGACTGTGCTGCAGTTGTACCAAAAGGCATTCCTACCAACCAGCTTTTACAGGAGCTGGACAGCTTGAAGAGAGAGGCAGTAACCTCTGAATACAGATGATGCTACTGCTGTTGCCTGCCTCGGACCTGGGGTGTGCACACAGACACAGAAGTGCACACACAAATCTGTGTGTGAGGAAAATTTGACCCAGCCCATTAAAATGACCTTTTCTAAATTTTATCTAAAGGAAATGTAATCTCAGCTCAGATAAAAAACTCAAAAAATAAAAAAATCCAAAAAGCGCTAAAAATGAAATAAATTAAAAGTGCAGATGCTAAGGAGCAAGAGCAGGAGTGAGAGAAGACAGGGATAAGGGACTGTAAAGTAGAGAGGGAAAAGACGGACAGGGAAGCCTTGAAAGGAGGGGATTACCTTTGAAACAGCAGTTTCATATTTACTGTGCCATGACAGTCACACAGTGTGGGAATCCCCTTCTTCTCTAGGAATAACCAAGCCCACTCTTCCTGGCTCTTGTTCATATGAGCAGAAATATGTGGGTATTGTTTGGTTTTTTTATGCTTTGAGAGGTTTGTTTTTCTGTGTGTTTTTAAAATTTTTGCTAAGGGAGAAATTTAGGATCTTTGTGAAGACACGCTGCTTATGTTTAAGTCAAGTTGGCTGTGGAACAAGTCCTGTAAAAATTGAAAAATTCCTTTAGAAAGTGTTGCATTCTGTTGTGTGAATTTTAAGTACTGGGATGAAATAGAACCTATGCTCATCCAAAATCCTGTGCAATTAGGGCCTTCCTTTTTCCACTAGCTAAAATTTCTATTTTAAGCAGACCTTATTCTCAATATAAATGTTCTGTGAAGTTTTCTGAAACAGTGAGTTCAATTAAAGAGCACTAAAGAAAGGTTATATACTGTAAATATGACCCACAAATAATATATTAAAGTACATGAAGGTCTAGACACCAGTTCTGTGTTTTGGTAGAGAAAATCTTGAGCCCTGAAATGTTGCCATAAATTTCCTTTCTCTCATTATACTTCTCACCTTTCTCTCACTTTAATAGTGCCCCTATTCCTCCTTTTAACCTTCTGGCAGTGTTTGCCTTCTACTGCCTGGAAGGAGTCACAGGAAGCAAGCACCACGCTTATCAGAAGGTCTGAAGCTACTTTTTTTCACAACAGCATCACCTATGGGGAGTGCAAAGTCAGTCCCCCACCAAACCATGGGGAAGGAACGTTTCTTGACACTTGCGGTTTGCTCTGCAAGACCACAGACAGAAAAACAGACACATAGGCACACAGAGGGCCTTCTTTTCACTTAAACAGGAAATGGATGCTTTGCCTGGTCAACCCTGAAAGAACCCCAGAAGAGTAACTCATAGGCAGCTTCTCCAGCACAGTAGGAAAAAGAGGGGGGAAAAGTCTGAAATAAAGCAAGAAAAAATGGAGAATCTTGATACACTGAAATGGGTAAGAAAGAGTTGAGAAAGAGTGAGGAAATGAGTATAATAGAATAAGACAGCCAAGAATGCAAAGGAATTAGATTAGGAAGCTGAAGGCAAAGTCAGCAAAAGAAGACAGTCAGTCTGACAAAAAGAATATGGAGAAATGACAATGATGAAAGCAGTGGAAAAGAAGTAAAACGAAGAAGAATTTGGCAGAGGAATCTGTTAGCATATTTATTATAGTATCCAATTAATTTTCCAAAGCCTAAAAGAGATAGTGTTGCCCTTTTACTTTCTGCATTTATTTATTATTTACAATGCAATGGAGGTCCACTGACATCTGGTTAAATCTAAAGCAATACTTAAAAAGCAGTCCCTTCTTAGAGGAGTTTTGGGTAACACACTGCCTGAGAAACAGTTCATGCTTTTAGCACAAGACACAAATCCACCAGTAGATAAAGCATCTTTGGATAATATTTACTCTTTCACTAAAAGAGGTGCATCTCCATCCTTTTGCAGCCCTCTGATGCTTATGTTTAGAATGATTGTCTGCCCTAAAGGAAACTACATATCTCAGACCTGAACTCATTTAGCTGCATTGTAAAATCACTGGTTTGTTTTCTTTTGAGTAATGGAACAGGACTCCTGCATATATGTATTGCGCTTTTTTTTTTTTTAAGTTTAAACACTTCTGGTTTGGAGTTCATCTTTCATCCCCTAGAGATGATTATTTAATCTCTTTTTGATATGTTCACTTAATGCTGTTTGTTCTGTAAAACCCTCAGGCAAAATTCTCCTGAACTTATGCAGTGGTTCTTGTCACCATCTTCTGCTTTGTTATCCTGTGTAGTATCAGGCTGCCAGGCACCAAATACTGTCCTTTCTGATGGGTTTCATTCAGTCTTTCCAGGAAAGCTGGAACACCTTGGAGTGTTGGAGGGAGCTCCGCCAATCCCTTTAGGGAAGGAACAGCCTCTTACCTGGGAGAGGCCAACCCAGGGTTAGTATATGAGGATATAGAGAGCCTACCTAAGTATGAGGAAATGACAGGACACCCGAAGGAGAGTATCGGTAACCCTGAAGAAGAAGATAACCAGGCAGAGGGATTAGAATACCTCACCTCACCAGATGTGTAAAAGACGGGCTTTGTTGGGAAGAAATACAGAAATAAGAATGGGGATTATATAGTTTACATCTATGATTTGGTCTTACTATACTTACCTTGCTTTGAAATTGTATCTTCGTTTCAGCGGGTGTTATGGGTTTTTACAGTTGTATTGTTGGGAAAGTTATTAAGTTGTAAAGTTGAAACCCCTTTTTCCATCTCCCATATTGTCTTCCCTATTATTTTCTGCTCACCTGACGATTTGGTTTCCCCCATGATTTCTTTGGTACAGCCCTTATACTCACCCCCTGGTTGGTTTGTCCCTACTGCAATGCAGACCTCCTTATTTGGTTGTGTTCACTTAATCCCCGCCTATGTCCTCCCAGTTATGGTTATCTTTCCCAGTTTGATTCCTTATTTGTAAAAGTTCCTCCCATATTCCACCCCTAAGTTTGAGTGGCACATGGGACCCTATATAAGCCAGTGTGCCCTCAAAATAAAGTCTTTTCTCCCCGGACATAGTGTGCAAGTCTGCTTTCTTCCGTCTGCTTTCTTCCATCTGTTGCGGCGTGGCGGGCAAGTCTGCGGTGGCAGGAGAGGAGACCCAGCTTCTTCAGTGCCATCCCTCTGGGGAAGCTGCCCTCCAGGGAAACCAAAACCCTTCAGGGCCTCATTGGAGCAACATCAGTGTGGGTCCTTGGTTCCACAAATTCTGGCCCATCCCTGTACCTTGACCTGCAGCTGCCCAAATCTTCCTTGCTGCAAACCACACCAGGGATATCTTACCTTCATCCAGGTAATGGAGGTGTCATCAAGCCCCCCACCCCTGTTTCCCTCCTACCTATTTTTCCTGGCCTATGTCCCAGTCCCAAAAATGGAGAGAAGCATGGCCCAGCAGTCACCTTGACAGCATTTTCTAGTGGTGTGATGTCTGTTCACCTCCCTCCAGTGCACACTGTAAAGCAGCTCCTGTGAAGTAAAGGTACTGAACTTTTTGGACTTTCTGGATACAAGACAAAGATGATGCGAATACACGTCAAAATTTTTTAAGATGTACAGCCACATTAACCCAAGGCTTTTTCCACTAATCTATTCTGACTATTAGAATAAGAAACCAGTGCTAGTTTTGCTACAGAAGGTGACAGAGCTGTCTAAACAAGTAGTGTGTCTATGGCCCCTTGCTTTTAACATGTTACAAGAACTTTGGCATTCATTTGGAGTTTTCAGAAGCTTTGGGAATAGACAATAACAAATAGATTGGACTTAATTTTCCAAAAATAAGTATATAAGCAAGAGCAGTTTTACTCAAAACAGTGTAAATTGCAGAGATAGAAAATTTACATCTGTGATAGTGACTATGAGTTTATGAAGAGATTTAGACAGGAACCAACATCTCTCTCACAGGTTCTTTTTGGCTGTGTGACTTGTGCAAATATGCTTGACAGCAGCAACTCCTGAATCTCCTTTCCAGCCACTGTGAGCTATCCCACAGCCCAGAGACTAGATCAGGACTGCCTCAGTTTGAGCTAATCCAAAACAGATGAATGCAAGTCAACAGATAATGCTGTAAATTGAAGAGGAGTATAAGGTGGCTAACCTGTTCAGGTTAAGATATTGCACAGGTAAGTATCAGAGGAAAAAGAAATCAGAAATGCTTGTATTTTCATTGCATAAAGGTATACTATAAATACATAAAACATATAGTTTAAGTAGCCACTGGATGTGTGGAGAATACAATAGAGAATGTTCATGCTAGAACAAAGCAGCTATCCTAACATCTCAGCTCACTCAGAGATGCAGAAGAACCCTTATTCCTGAAATTTCTGCTGTCTGCTGCCACCTGTAGTTCAAAAAGAAGCTTTTCCAAAGATGAATCCATGGCCAGAATCAACTAAACATGCAGCGAGAGATCCAAGAAAAGGAAACTGAAGGGACTAATAAAAATGGTCAGGATATCCAGCATAGATGGTCAAAATGAAGTCTTCATCCTTTAGGTACATGCTTTCAAAGTGTACTGAACTCCCACTGGTTTTGGTTTATCCCAAATGGATTAAAATAATGGCCAGACTTCGTGAACGAAGATCTGGGGAAGGGCTCTCCCCGCGACGTGGGTGTGCCCTTCCAGCCTGCGCAGTGGATTTTTTTTTTTTTTTAGGTGAGGCACAGCGTGAGCAGAACTGGCCCCACTGTTTAAGTCCTAAGGTCCATTTGCCACGGCCGAGCAAGCTTGGACAGTGACAGTGTAATCCTCGGGACTGTCTACAGCACCCAGTACTAACCAGGGCTGGCCCTGCTGAGCATCCGAGATCTGACGGGATCAGATGGGCAGGGAGGCATTTAACTGCCCAGGGGACGGTCCCTACTGAGGACTTGAACTCAGGCCCTCGGGATTCAGAGTCCAGAGTGCTAACCATTACACCACAGGACCACCCTTGGATTAAAAATACACTGAGTTTATAGCAGTTTAGACCTTTCCTAGGGAAAATAATTATGTTTATGGAGTAAAAAGTTACTAAAAAAACCACAGGTGATGGAGAAAGGGGGGGGAACTACACAAAAGCACTCTAAAAATTCATGTTGCATTTACTATATTTTGACTAGACCAGAGACACATATACAGAGTACACACATCAGGAGGCCTAAGGAAGAAGCAGAGAAAAGAAATCTATAGTTCAAGATGGGAACTGAACTATTCTTGAAAAAAGACTACATTAAAAGAGTCTTCAAGACAAATGCTCAGCAGTTGTAAAAGCAAAAATTCAATTTCTTCTTTGAATCTGAATCTAACTAACTTATGTATAATGCATTATCCCGAATGTCTTTAATTGCTTTCTCACAGGTTTTATCTCATGGGCCAAGAATCACATTGCAATAGGTTTTTTTACTCATGAGGAATAATTCATTGGGAAATCAAAATATATCCTTATAATGTTATATTTTTAACTCCCCAACTAATCAGCTCATTTCAGTGCCTTTATTTACTCTGGAACCATATTCAGCAAGAACAAAAAAAATACTGTGTCTTTTCAAGAGTTCAAGAATTCTTTTTTTTACCCTTAAGTGAACCTGAGTGATATTTGCCATAGGATGGTCCAAATTAATATCTTCAGAGCAACCCAAACTGCTAATCCTGTTGCCATACATAAGCTATCATGTTTCTCTGACCTTTCACTTTCCAGTGTTCAAACCAGAGTCACACTGAGGTTGTGATTTACAGGTCACAAGGCCACAGATAACCTTAGATATTAGCAGGATTCCATGTAATTTCTTAAAGAAACCAGAAATAAATCAATATTTAGAAAGCTGGAGAAACCCAGTTAGTTGTTCGTGCCCTTTTGTCTACTTTGAGTTTCAAAATCAACCAACTTAGCAGCTCTGAGCAAATAAAAGTGAATGCAGATGAAGCAAAAGCAGAGACAGTTTGGTTACCCACTGGACACAAGTATGACAGACAAACAGCTTTTTCACGCTGCCCAGCAGGGGCTTGGGCTCCATGGGCAGGTTTGTGCGGTGACCGCGGCACAGCATGGAGGAGCTGGCACTGTATGACACAAGCAGTGAAGATTTCAACCTCAGAACCTGGGGTGGCAAGAAATGCAGGCTTACTGAATAGGTGCCTGAGTAAAAGAAGCATTTTGAATATCAGCTGTGCCCTGGGCCTCTGATTCACTTCTGATCCACCCTGCACATGATGTGGTAGCTGGGCAGCCCATGGTGAAAATTGGACCAATGTCTTCCTCCCATCTTCTTTGGGTCAGACAAAGCTCTGGCCATGAAGGAGCTCCGACACCACATCCACCACATCTCCCACATCCCATGCTAACACAAACAACCCTTCTCAGGATCACTAATACATACCCTGAAGGAGCCAAATCAGCATTATTATTTCACAGCTTGTGTCTAGATAGACATTTCCACTCATGAGTTAGAGACTGAAAAGTTTTGCAGATGTGGTCCTACACATCAGCTTGTTGACTTACAAAAAAACCCCTCAGTGCCACACAATTGCAGAGAACTCTGTTTTGTATTTTCTGCCACAGATTTCTTAAATGGAATATTTTCCAGTTGTCTATCCTTTTAAGAGTATATCCAAAAACCAGCACTTTCAGAGCATGTCACACCCGGTGAATAAGAGAAAATTATTGTCCTACTCCTACTAAAGGCAATGGAAGCTAGATAATAAAGCACTAACACTTGTGATTGTATGGACAGTCAAACTGCTTCAATGGGGACTGAATTGTCCCCTGTCCATAAATTTTCTTCAGGTTTTAACACTGTATCTCTTGATATCTTTAGCTCCTAGAATTTTAGGGCAGGTTCAGCATCTATCAAAATGGATTCTGAATTTGTGGCCTTTTGTCTGGAGCATAATGTAAATAAAACAAAACCAAAACCAAAATATCTCCTTTCTTCACAAATATTAAGTCAGGAAATACTAGCTGGCTTTTTTTCTTTCTATATTCACTTTGTTGGAAACAACACTCAATGAGGCTTTTGCACAAACTAGCAAGGCAAGGAAAACAAGGATTTTGGAGACTGTGAGATTCCTGCATCATCAATAGCAATGTAGAGAAACTTTATTTATGCATGCACCTGTCTGATTCTCTTGCTGGCAATGCAAATCACCGTATTAAACTGAGCAGCAACACACCAAGCATGCCAAAACACTGAATGGGTTATCAAACAGATCTCATTTGTAAAAGAAATCTTTAGTGCTCAGTGAGAGAGTTATAAGATTAGTGTTATGGAAGGGATAAGCCCGGTATTCCACCAGGAAATACCAGGTTACTCTATGCATCCTGAAGTATTTCTCTCCAGTTTGTGCTTTTCACATTGTTATCAGAAGCAATGGTTGCACAAGAAGCAGCTCCATAGGCAGGCAGCAGGACCCTGCCAAAGTGAAATGCCCTCCTTGGTACTGTAAAAGGAGCTTCACTGACAAGGGTAAGATTTTGCCTTCCTTCATCCATAAAGACCACATCCCTGAGGCAAACTTTTCAACTCTTTCTGTCATTCCTTGTTTGCATTGGCCACCTGGGTGGCTTGGACAGGGCTGAGAAGGACACTGTCACCTGTGGAGCCTGAGCAGTGCTCGTGCTCATCTTCAGGAGAAATCTTCTGTTGTAGGCCAGGGTTTGCTTTGCTCAGGTTGGACTATGGCCATAATTCCAAAATCAGGCCCTTTTTATGGGATGATGTCCTGCTCACCAGTAGCATTGCTGGTGATTAGGGATGTAAGAGCTGTCTCTCTGTCTCTACAGAACAATTAGGGCCTGGGCTATTCTCAGCCAGAACCCTGCTTATTCCAGCTCAGCTGCAGTGCATGACCTAACCAAAAAACTGATGGGCAATTTCTCAAGCACAGTATAAATCCAAAGAGTTTCTCATACTTCACAGGCTATGAACTTTGGATCACCACATGTTATTTTCCAGTGGAAATCTGCTGCTGAGTTGTACTTTTTTTAAATTTTGTTTTAGACTTCTTTTTTTTTTTACTTTGTATATCCAGGTGAGACACAACCGCTGGAAAATGAGAACCTGTCACCGCTTGCCAACATTTAATGTTACACAGAGGAAAAGAACAGCAGGCTGAGGAAATACTGGAAGACTCCCAGTGAGATTTTCTTAGGAACCTGGATAAACACAGTTGAGGAAGAGAAGAAAACATGCAGTACTTAAAAAGAGGTAAAAGTATATCTGAGGGTGCAGGCCTCTCAGATCATCCCAGGGCCTCCATCACACAACCTACTAGGAACAGTGGCAAAAGGTGGAGCACAATCTCCACAGAGATGAAGTTAAAAATAAGGACATGGCATTTCTGATGCTCAAACAAAGAAAAGGTTTAAAAAAAGAAGAAAACCTACAACCAGCATGTTGTCTGTCATTCTGATTCAATGTCTCATTCTTGTATAAAGTCTGAAAAAGTAAAGGAAAAACAGAGCATGATCAGACTCTGAAGTCTTGGATGGTTTTGTGGTCCACTCGTTACTATAACTCAGAGAGTCACTTCATTTGCTGGTGATGGAGCTGCCCAGTTTGTGTTTGTTGTCCCCTGTGCTCCAGCACAAGTCCTTTGCAAACACAGGGACTTGAAACGAGAAACAGTAATTCAGGAAGTCTCCAAACACAGCAGGGTTACATTTGCAATATTGAAGGTTTAACACTGAAAACCAAAGTAGTTTAATTTTATTTTCAGAAATCAGTACCTAATGCAGGATTATCGTTAATGACAGACATCAAGGTGTCAAAGGACTGTGTGAGGTTTCAGACCTTTTCATAGTTTACATTCCTGTGTTTAATCAAAGGCTAACTGAATCATTGCTGGTAGTGAAGAGTTACTTCAACTATTGTGGGTGGCCTAAAATAAGTAATAACATATTCAGGCAGCAGTCTCCTGCATGCAAACATATTTCCCATGCATGTCTCTGTGTACAGAAAATACATGTGACAGAATATACAAGCTCTCTCTGTCTCTCTCAAATGTAAAACAATTCTAACCTACATCATTTCTTAACTGCTTCATCCTTGAGCTGTTAACCTTATTTTTGTTCACAACTCTTAAAAAATTATTTCCCTTCAAGTTGGATAAAATGGAGCAATAGCAATTACCTTTCTTTAATTCTTGAGTGTCAGAACTCATACCAGCAGAAGTCTGTTTCGCTGTGTCAGGCTGCATTTCTTATTTTTATCTGGATAGCATATTACTTCCAGAAAAAACAGAAATCAAACTTTTGTGAATTGATTGTTTATTGGTTTGGCAATACTCTGTGTATATATATAAAGTAGGACATAAAATAGAAATTGATTCATATCCCTCAGCTGAAACCTGTATGCTATTTTTTCCATCTTTAGTAACTGGTATTGCAAATAATTTCAGTGAAAAGAATAGTTTGTCTGCAGAATCCATGGCTATTTTTTATGTTCATATGGAGCTTTGTACCAAGATCTGAAAAGTATTCCTTCATCTCCTGTATTCTTTGCTATGGCAGCTCTATTGTTGTTCAGTTTGGTTGATGTTAACACCTGGAATTTTAATAACCTACATTGATTAGCTTTCTCCAAAATACTTCTTTTGATGAAATTTGTATTTTCATAATTCACAGGTCAAATTTTATATAAAGTTTCTATTATATAATGAAATATATTAACTTATAAATTATTTATGTATCTGACACTTAATTCTACATTTTTTGCAAAGATTCCAAGTTGAAAAAGATGAATGATGCCATTAACTGAGCTGTTTTTAAAAAATTTTAACTTAAAAAGCCTATATACTACAACCAAGCATCAAAAATATGCCGATATATTTTACAAAACATGTTTTTTGACACATTTGCTATTCAAAAGAAATATTCAGGGAAGGGGATTTCCTTTTAGAAATATTTGTGGTTTCAATAAAAACCTCATAATGAAGAGTTTGGGTTTCCAATTTTGGTATGATGGTGGAAGAATTCTGCCCTTTTTATAGCCTACTCTTTTTCCACTCCCAAATTTCACCAAGGAAATAAAAAATTAAATATAAATAAAAAACAATAATTATTGGTTTTCTGAAAATAAAATTGTGGGGAAATTTGTAATTCCTGCTCCTTCCCTCTATATTTCAGGTAATATAAGAACATGATTAAGTGTCTGAAAACATATTCCTATTTAATTGCTCTTGTAATACAAGCACAGCAACTAGTCCAGCTCTTCTAGAAGCAAAATTGTGTCAAGGAAGAAGTGATAAGCTGAGGAAAGGAACTATTCCTTACTGTGATCAAAGGTCTTGTACAGAACTTAATGGCAAAATTCAGTACTTTTTGATTATGTAGCTTTTTCAGTATCATCCAAAGGAAAAAACTGTTTTTCTCAAGTGCCTCCAAAAATAACACATAACTTGAAGGCAATAAAAATTTACACAAGTTTATAAACTGGCAGTCAACTTCATATTCTTCACCCTGCAGCTTGCAAAATGACATGGCAAACTGTAAGAAGTAGCAGAAATCCTCTTCCACTTCCAGGTGGTGTAAGAAGTCTTTTTTGCTGTACATCTCCTTTTGCTTTTGCCTCTGGCTTGACTCCAAACATGCCTTTAATCGAGCAGCCTACATGGAAATGAATTTTTTCACAATTAGGAAAACACAAAGCTCCCTATGGCCTACTGAAACTCTGCCCTTTCATCCAAGTTAAAAAGAAGGATATCCAGTCCACACACACACACACACAAAAAAAAAAAAAAGTTCTGGTGTTCTGTGCTGTCTAGATAGTACAAGGAATTTCTCACTGGTTTTGGTCAAATATAAGATCAGCTCTTGAACGAGTTAATAAAACAGCATGAAATCTGCTGGGCATCAAAAGTTATGTAAATGGACTGCACAGCTAAGCCAGCCTCTCCTGGTGCTGGATACACAAGGACATTAAGAAAAAGGGAAACCTGCATCTGCTCTGTGTTTATAGACAGGCATAAAATGATTATTGCAAGACTTGTAGATAATATGATCCAATGTGGATGCAAACCTCTGGAGTATCTAAGGAATTCATTTTAGTTTTCAGAAGGCTTTGATCTGTCAACATTGACATTTTCTGCTCTAAATAACAATTAAGCCATTAAAGCAGTATGACTGAAGCCAAGTTTTCTGTAGATTCCCACCCCATAGCAGTAGATGTCAGATTGTAACACAGGATAATTCATATAACAAAAGAAGTAATCCAAATTTTGCTCATCAAAAGAACCCTAATATAAAATCTAATCCAAAAATGACATCTGCAGTTTTAAGCAAAGCTGTGTTATTTGAGTGATTAGATATCATGCTTGACCATAAAGAATTTATGACCTCTCTTTGTTCCAAAAGCTGTCTAAACTGTGAATTTATATTAGTGATTTGTCCAATATTTCAGACTGCAGTAGAAGTAATGAAATGCGTCAATAATTTGTTACTTTAGACTCCTTGCCTCAGAAATCTGTTTTCAATTCTATTTGGACTAACATCTACTTCTAACAAGCTTAGCTTATTCCACATATCCCAGGCCAAAAACCTATGCTAAATCAAAAATCTGGGGAACATTTCAGCGACTCAATTGGAAATAAGAATCATCAGCAGTGACAATTTCAATTCTAAAATTTAGCAAAATAGATATTGAACATAGGAGTGTACCCCTAGATTTTGTGTTTTCTTCAGGGAGAGTGATCATCAGTGAGATTTCACAACAACTAAGACTAGGGCTGATGCTGAGTAGGAAAACTTCCACAGCATCTGCACATTCATCTGAAACCTTCACCAAGGCCTTAGGGACAGTGCTGCTCCCATCTGGCACTGCTGGCACACACCAAACCCCGTCTGCACCATCAAAGAGAGACCAAAAGTGCTCCTGGCCTCTCACAGTCGCTTGTTTTCCCTGGTAAGACAAGCAGTCGTTTGACAGAGATGTGTGGGAGACAATTCATTCAAAGAAGCCCAAAAGTCCGGGAGGCAGACATAGCATTGATTTTCCTGATCATGTCTTGATAACAATTAGAGAAGAAGAAAAAAAATCTTAATTTTTCTCTTTTGTTTCATACCATAACACAAATTTTAATTTTGTTATATGAAGGCAAGGGAGATTTTATGACCTGCTGTCCCATTTTCTTTACTGAGAACAGCAGCCTTCATTTCCAGTTATGGGTAGAGGCTTCACTGCAGGAGAGTAAAATAAATATTGAATAGGCAATCATTACTTGTAGATTTCTTGATATTTTGTTTTCATTTCAAACATGAAATTTTTCAGATGTACAAGTTAAAGTCTTTACATTACATGCATTTGTCACTCCTAGAGTAACAATCTCTAGTATTTTCAATATATAAAGAGTTCTTGAACTTTATAGAATAACTTGGGATATATTTATTTTCAGAATTTAGATATTACTTTGATTTATTGCAATCCCATGTCATTCAAAATAATTTACCCTTGATCTGATTTGATTGTTAAAGCTCTTTCCTTAAGATCTGTTGGAAAGCTTTCATTTGACAGCTGTTCATTTTGCTAACTGACTGTCTAATCCAGGCAATCTGGGAATTTTACGGTGGTCATGAAACCTCAACAGTCGTCCAAGTTGCAAAGTTTACAGTTCCTGAAGAAACAGTAACTTCAATATTCTTCCTGAAACAGTAACTTCAATATTCTCTGTGTGCTCATCTAATAATCTTCTCTGAATATTTTTCGCCATTGGCAGTCAAAAAGAAATCAGTTGATCCCAGTAGGTCTGCTGTAGTTTGATACACTAAACCAAAACCAAAACCAAAACCATTAGTCTCAAAGTGATTCTAGCCTTAAACATACTTGCATAGGAGCATTGCAAAGAATTGCTAAGCCTGTGGTAAGCATTGCTCATGTTCACAAACTAGGCAAACCAAATTAAATTTCCATTTACTGTAGTGGACTAGAGACACACAGTGCTCTGCTGGCTCTTCCAGGTGACAGACTACAGTTTAGAGAAACTCTAAAATGTTTTCAAGTACTTTTTGCTTCTTGTTTCTTTTGAGCTTCTCTTGGTCTTAATCAGGCAGAAATGAGAGTATTTGGGAATATTTTTTTTTTCATTTTGTCCAATCCTATAATATCCAAGGAATCCTAAATGCAAAGTTTAAGTCTGATAATGGTTAGTATTACTCTAGAAGACTTTAAGAAAAAACTTTAATTTCTTTAATCAGTTTCACTTGTCCTTGAAGCAAAGAACATTAATCCTCAACAGTTTAAAGTTCTAGGATGTTTATACGATAAAAATATCTGAACAACCACAGTGCAAATTCTGTGTTTTTTGTTTGCTACTCTAGCAAATCAACCCGCACCTCTGCAGTAATAATATCCTCCAGGAATTCCAACCAGCTCAAGCATGATCTCCACTTCCTGAGAACATGTGGCTGTTCTCAGGCTGTCAGTTTTTTCCAAGAGTATCTTTATTTGATCTCATGAAACACTTTTGTCCCATATGAGGCTAAATGCATTGATATACAATTTCTACGTAAATCCCTAGAACACTTTTTTAATAATAGGGTTATGTTAACCGTGGCCCAGTCCTTGGAGATCTTGTTTGTACTAAGAAAAATCATAAAAATAACTGCTTAAGCTTCTCCAATTTCTAACCCCTCTTTCCTTATCAGCTATGGACAACTATTGTTTGGCTTGATGCCTTGTCAATAATACCATCCCTTGACTCCTTAATAATCTTTCCTATGGTGGTTAATGCATTCTTTAACTTTTTGTTTTATTTCCATAAAACCTGCATTTCTGTTTCAGCCTTCTCAGCCTTTTGCAGTCAGAGCAGCATTTACAGCGCTGTCATTCTACATCTTTGCTGTTCCCTCAGGCTTGCCTTCAAACTTCAGACTGTCCACACCACCAGAGCCAGCCATGTAACTGTAGTTTGTAAAAGAAACTTGATAAATGGAGAATTCTCAAAGAAAATTGATTCCAACAGAGAGTTCACATAAACTGCAGCAGTTCAAAGGGACATACGTTATACTGAAACAAATTTTGTTTTAATGAAAAATACATATTTTTTGGCTTGATGGCTGTTCCTATAGGGATTGAGTTTGGGACTGGAATTATCTGCACAAGTTGAACAATTTTTTTCCCACTAAATGTTTTACTGAAGATGTCACTGTCACTAAATCCATTTCATGTCTAATCAGGTTCTTTACTTTCTCCCACTTTTAGAACTGGTTGGGACCTGCCAGTTTTCTGAGCCTGACACTTTATGTCTGACATTGTTTCAGTCTGAAGTACTTGTTGCCTTTTTACTATGACTCTCCATGGCTGAGATGACCCTCAGTGAGACAGAAATTAGTGCATTTTGAGAAGATCACAAAGCCATCCATGTATTACTATTGTATAGCTTTCAAACAATGGAAGAACCTAAATACCAATTAAAGCAGGAAACCATAACCACACAGTTCTTTTCTCTGGATACAAAGATATAGAAAAGGCAGCATGTGTCCTAATAACTTACAACCTGCCAGCAGAGAACAGATGGATGAGACAAACATATTGAGTTGTAAATATATCATCTGTTCCCAAGAAATCTCAAAGCTCTAATTGGAGTCAAAAGGCTAAATTTATACTGAGTTTATAACCAATGAAAGGATGAGAAAAGTTCACTAACCACTGTTTTCTCATCAAAATTGAGAGAACAATTTTGCTGAATAGGTATCACATTGACTCAAGTACTGTTACACTAGAATATGAAAGGACTGATTCAACTATGCTTGAAAACTTAAAGAATAATATGAAAACAAATGTGAGTTGTTAAATCTTAATTGTCTCAAAAATCATGCTGTAATCATGCATAGTACTTTGAATCTCTATAGCTGGGAAAACTGTGTGATTGTTTTTGCAAATGTATCTCAACTAACGCTTTTCAAAGTTACTTGTTGAGATGTGTTGACAGTCTGATATTAGAAGGGGTCACACCTGACAGGTTGGCAGCTGTTCTGTTTCAAGCAGATGCATTGCTCACACATATTGTCCTGGATGATGCACAGCACTATTTCACATAGTGCTCTTGGAGCTGAAGCAGCCTCCAGGCCTCTGAAAGTCAGCCCAGCAAGGGACAGAGACTTAAAGTCTCAGCTGGAAAAAGGAAACTAGGAGCTGGAAGCCCAGAGCAATTTAAATCCCACATGAATTTCCCCTCAAGTGATGGCAGCTGTCCTTCTCAGCACACTGAGGGCACAATCAAAGAACCCCAAACGATGAGTTTTGCTAAAAGGCATTTATAAGCAGCTGTGGGTGGTACCTTGCTTGTGGTTCCTGTGCTCTCAGCACAGAAGGGCGTATCCAGCCACACTGACCAAAACATTGCACAGATAATCTTTACAAGAAATAATCTTTCCTGAGATCAGCAAACATTGCAAACTTGGGACATGGTGTTATTGCTCTGTGAATTACGAGCAAATCATTCAATAATCCCACATGTACTGCCTAGTCCTGTTGCAGAGACTGAAAAATGAGGAGTAGCATGATAAAGTTTTATCCTTTAAAATACCATCTTTTAAAAAAAGATTTCTATGTCTGTCTTATCAAGCCTTCTGTGTTATTTTATTCTTGTCTTTCTTTTGTGCTTTTAACTTTTCATTTTAAACTAAACTGACACTACAGTGGTGGTCTAGCACTTTGTGTCATTTCTTGTGAAGACTGCAGCCCTTCTACCTCCTCTGGACAACTGATATTTCAGGCCCTGACTTCAAATGGATGGCAGTTTCCAAACAAGAACAGAGGAAGACTTGTATCAGGCAAAATCAAACTCCTTCCTGTATTCCATTTTCCACAGAAGAAACCCTACGCAGCAGCTGAAGTCTAAGAAAAGGGGTAAAAGCACGTCAAGAATGTAGGGATGATTTCTATGAATATTGATCAGGAACCTCTCTGTTCAGAGGCAATATCTTTTGTTTAATGACTGTAGACTTCTCCCAATAATTTTTCAAATTATGTATTTTAAACCATTTGAATTTTTAATATTTCCAGAGCTCCAGGCTACAGATGTTTTTCCATCATCTTGTGGAAGAAAGATAAATGCAGGGAACAATCAAGCTCTACACCACCTATTATTTTAATGAACTTTATCTTCCTTCCTTTATCTCTTGCTTCATTTCTTGTATAGGAACTGTTCCAAACCTCTAATTATTCTTCTTGCCCTCCACTTTTTGACCTTTTCCTCCTCCTCCTCTTTCACCCGCTATTGCATTATCTTTTTAATAGAGGCAACATAAATGCAGTCAGAATTCAAGATAGAAGAGCCTCATACCATTGTACACTGGCAGAAGGTTTATCATTCCTGTTTTGTTTACCTTTCTGTTCCTTTCCAACATTTGATTCTTTTCTGACTACTGTTGAACAATGACCTGATTAGATAACAAGGTAAGCTCTAAACCTCTCTAATACGGCTCTCTTCCACTCTTGCATATGCACTAAAAAAATTGCAGATCCAGTCACAGGGCAGATTTTTTCAAATGCTCTTAATTAGAGATTTAAATAAAAGTTTGCAAAGCAGGGGAAAAAAAAGTCTGTAACAATATTTTTCATTCTATTGGAAACAAAATTTATAATCTCTTCTTTTAAGTTATTTCAGATAGATTCTGGAAAACTTTTAACAAAAATTTTACTTGAAAGCTATTTGCTTTTTCAAATTTCAATTCCATCTCTAAAGAAAAGAGAAACATCCTGCTCATTTTACCTGTGTGAGTAGCTTTTTAAGGCATAATCTGCACTCACTAGCACTGACTTAAATCCAGCATAACAGTATTGGCTTAATTGGAGCAGATATAGCTTTAGAGTTAAGTAGGACTTTGGCAAAATGCTTTCAGGAAGAATTTTTATGTGACAAAACCAAAAAATTATTAACTACTTTTGAAAAATGCTTGTTAGAACAATGGATGTATTCTCCATTACACATTCTTTGCTAAGTACATGCCATTTGACCCTGAAATTACTTTAGAGGGTGAGGCAAAGTCCAGAAAAATCAGTGGGAAATCTTCAATTTGGCCCTGTATTTGCAAATTCATTCCTCTCTTCAGATATATACTGTAAATCTATTTGACACCAATATGCTAAAGCCTACTGTCTGTTTTACCAATTAGTTTTGACTAATTCAGTTGATGGACTATGAGTTTTTCTACACATATCTAAGATCAGAATTTGGCAGAGTGTTGACAATGTATCTTAAGTTATAAGATACTGCATAACTTTCCTCATATGGTGTACTGCTGAACAAATATTTTCTCTGAGACCAAGATCAAGTTGCTTCAGCATCAATTCCAAATAGGAATGGAGGAATATTTGACTGTAGTACTCAGCTTTTCCTTAGCACACTCTGTGTGAAGGTCACATGTTTGTGTCAAGAATAGCATGTCAGAACAGTCTCCTTATACAACTGTCATGTAAAGTTAATTTTAAGTTGCTATAGTTGGTACCTCTAAGTCAGCAGAGAAGTAGTACTTACTGGCACTGGTCTTGGTCGCTACTGTGTAGCCAGCACCCTTGAGAATGAATCATTCAGAAACTATGTGGTAAATAGCTTTCATTTCTACACAATAGGAAAGTTGTCATTTGAACCATCAACAGCATTAGTCTCTCCAAGAAAAAGTCATCAGAAACCCACCATTGCATGAAAAATTAGTAACAATTTCCTCATAAAATATACAACTTAACAGGAGACTTAGAGCAAATTGTCTCTTGCTTGGAATGGTCTAATGTAGGCTATATGCCACTCTGATGAAACTTTAATCCTGTTGCAAACTTGTGCAACAGGAGTTGCCCCAAGGCCCAGAGATGACCAGCAGAAAAGGCAAGGCTTGCAAAGACTACACTTCTTTACTTCAGTGCAGCAGTGATTCATGAAACATGAAAGTAAATCCGCATGCAGGTGGTTAAAAGTAAATAACAATAGCATATTCATGTATGACCACCTGTTTGCATATTATAGGTTGATATGTCTGCAGTTCCATGAAGTAGTAATGCAAATGGCTGGTTATTTTTTTATTCTTGAGACTTGAAATGATTCATCTGTGCATATGTTGAAGCTAGTGCTGTAGCAGCTGCGCAGTGCTGCATACAGTCTCATGCACACAGGTTGTTCCCTTAAATAACACTCCACTGGGCAGAAAATTAGAATATTCAAGCATCTCGTATATGGCAATGGGCTGGCAAAATGGACATCTGGATTTTATATTAACATTGACAGAGTGTGCTTCCCAAATATTCTTCTTTATTTATGTGAAATGGAAAAGCAAATACATGATAAATCATTAGAATATATTTATACTGCACTGAAGTCACAGAGGTATGGTCTAATTCAGGGTTTCTGCTGAGGTCTATGTGAACAAGATATTTGTTTTAACTCCCCTGGGAGTCCCACCTAAGAGACCCGTGGGAAAATGAGCTTGAGATGGCACAGGGAGCTTTCTTGTGCCAGTAAGGCAACAGGAACTGCTGGTGCTGAAAGGAGGTGTGTCCCATGAAGTAAGAACACTGGAAATTATTAACTTGTCAGAGGATTGTGTTTATTCAGCATTTGCCACCAACAGGACTATTGTGTTCGTGTTAAGGTTTCTGTAGACTGCATGATTGGTAACAATTGGTAACAATGATGAGGACATGGAGTCTCAGGGATGGCTTTTGATGGCAGATTTCAGGTTGCAGTTGACATTTTAAATTTCTCAGTAATTCAGGCTTGGGCATTGAAAGGGGCTGTTGGCCACATAACCTATAGCTCAACCAGAATCCTCTCCAACTTTCATACCATCTCGTCTTCCTCAAATGGGCCACAAGATTCAGAGGGGAAAAGAGAGGAAGGAACAAAAGAGTACCTCACTCTAACTACTCCAGTTTCCTTTACTTCTCAGAAGCTGTAATTTCACCAGCTTCATGTTTATTTGCTTTCTGAAGATCTGTTGGACCTTCAGCTGCAGTGTCCTTGGGCACTCAAGTTCCTCACTCCTTCACATTGCTCGGTTTTCCAGCTGCTGCCACATCCAGTCCTCACCACCCAGATATTAAATCCTGGATTTTACAGCTATGTCTACACTAGTAAAAATAGACTAGGACCCATCCTGTGTGTCCCCAAACAGTAAGGACAAGAAGAAAATATCCTGCCCAAAAGATGAAAGTCCACTGAAAATGAGAGTCTCAGCTGGTGAGAAATTGAGGGAAAGGGTTTGTATCCCTTTGATCCAATATCACTCCATCTGTTCCATGGCCTCTGAAGGCATTTATGCCTATTTTCCTAGTGGTTTCAGTATATTTTCACAAATAGAGCAACTGAGGAATCTTTTGAAAGATATGAACAAATAAGACCCCAGAATACTTAAATCATGTTTGTTTTGTTATTCTGAAATGCCTTTACTGACATTTATGGGGAACAAAGTTTTCTTTTTCCAGGGCATTCTGTGGTGTTCTGGTAGCTTCAGCTGAACATTTTCCAAGACTCAGGCTAGGTCAAATAATTAAAATTGATATTTCATGCAGTGTATTATAGAAAAAGAATGGATCAGGAAAAAATTGTAGAATTATAAAGTACTATGAATTAAATTGAGAATCAAATACCCTCAAGAAGTCCTGTCAGATACTGCAGTATATCTTGGATTTACATTCAAAAGATAAGGCTGTGACCAAAGTGTGTTTTGGAGATATTTGAGAGTGATCAGATGAGTCTTTGAGAATGAAAATAAGATGTGAAAATCCAACCTCATTTAGACATAATTAGAGGATTTACTTTTGAAATTTGATTGCTTAAATTCACTTGATGGAAATTATTCAATTAAAGACATATGGACCATGCATTGGATGGATATGTTTTTGAATGTCACTAAAAAATAATACTAAATATTGATTTTTGTCTGTGAGTATTTAGTTTCCTCTAAAATTACCCAAAAAAACCCTAAATTATATCTAAATAAAAAATCAATTCATAGTATGTGAGCTCAGACAAAGCTGATCTACTGAATGTTCTTTAATTCACAATTTTGACTAATTTTAGAAGTTTCAATTCTTTTGTCAATGCTTCTGCTAAGTGATGTTTCATTCCCTGTATATCCCAATGCCTTGCAAAACAAACAGATAAAGAACACAAAAACTTACCTTTATCCAGTAGTCTGATTCCTTACAACAACTTTGATCATTTTACTCAATGGGTTATCTGCCCCATCACTCACCCTGAACTCACTATGACTATTTACAATAACTTTAGGACAACTTATTATAGCTTAAAGGGATGAATCACGAAGGGTAAGGCTCAGGACTGCAAGTTTGACTCATAGGATTTCTACCGGCATCTTCACAGGGAGAAACAATTGAAAATTCTCTGTTTTGGACACTGGACTGCCTCTGTGGTACTGGAGTAGGACCGCAGACACTTGGAGGTGAGCATAAGTGAGTAATTAAAGCACCTCTGCACTTTGCTCAGGACCAGCTCTGCCTGCAGCTGTGTCCTATTGTAGATGCGGAGATACAGCTCTTTCTCTAGGTGTCAGCTCACTAAAGTGACAAGCATTAATAAGATCTCCATAATTAAATTAATCATATAAATATAAATATTAATGTAATAGCAATAGTTTACCTGCATTTATTCTTTGGCAGTAAGACATAAAGCCAAAAAGCTCTTCTATTGATTCAGTAGACGCAAATTAGCAATGCTGGCATTTAATTTTTTATTCAGCACAAAGTTGCTTATTATAAATATTAAATTTGAAAGATGGAAATGATTCCTTAATTTTAAGATAATTCTGGGATAATAAATTCACAAGGAGAAAATTAAGAAAACTTCACAGTGACTTTTGGGAAAGCATTTCAGTTTTTAATTTTTGAGGATTTGCATTTAGAAAATTACAATTATTTAAAAATTATGCTCCCAAGATTAATCATTAAACATATTTATTTTCAGCTCAAACAGTTTTTTTCCCTACTCTATACAATTTTTATCTTAGATACACAAAAAGGAAAAACTTCCAGACAAATATATAACAATTCTAAATACTCATGTTTATATGTATGTCCATGCCATGTCTCAAACACAAATTCTTGTTAAGTTGCCAGAGCTATTATGTTTGACGCAGAAATTTGCTCCCTAACGTTGACCTATTTCTGCTAGACAGTGAGTAACCTTCATACTGTGATGACAACATTGATTCACTTGAGAAGTCTTTGAATATATATCAGACAGTGTCCCTGAGTTAGGCAAATTGCTGAATGGGAAACAAACATTTGGGGGTGTAGACCTCAAATTCAGTTTGCTGTTTCCCAGCGAATATTTAGTAGGGGAAGATTGCATCCAGTTGCTCCTATTTCAAGGCTTTGGAAAAGAATTTTCAGTCAGTGTATTCTGATTTACACAAAGAACTCTCTCCAAGAATAATCTCTGAGGGCTCTATTAAACAACAAACAGTTCCTAAACTCTCTGAGCAGCAGCCAAAGAAAGGCCACAAGTGACACAGAGACAGGCTCTATACACAGATGGCTAATTTGGCAAGACAATAACCAACATACTGAAGAAGGCCTCTTTTGGTTTTTATTTCCTTTAAATCACTCTCAACACTGAAGCAGCGAGAGTTGTAGGCAAGCTGGTGTACGTAATACTGTTTAAACTGATCACTGTCCTGCCTTGGAGCCACTGGCTAAACTGGGATAATGGCTCGAACTGGTTGAGGTGACCACTACTTTGGTGAAGAAAACATTTTAATCTGATGTCACAACAGATCTTTGTTACATTTGTTGCTATGAAAGTGGTCTCCTAAGAGAAAGCATAATTATTTTTAAACTTAAAGCTTTACTTTTTTTTTTTTTTTTCCCCCACATAGGAGGTTCTTTCTTTAACTGGAAGGCATATGGCCCATGATGTTCTTTGTGTCTAATTTTTTCTTCATTTTAACTTTTTTTTCTGTGTATATCCTCAAACAGCTTTCTGGCTGACCTATGTGCTTGCTGGCTGACATAGCGGGAAGAACCTAAGTGTCTTGAGAATACCCTCATCATTAGGACCAAGATGTTCAACTGACACAAGAGCCAAATAACTTTTTGACACTCAAGTACAAATGGACAAAGTTATAAGAATAGATTTAGAAGAACCTATTGGTACCTTTACCAAAAATGTAGGCAGAATATAAAAAGAATAATTTAAAATGTCACTAGAAAAACTCATGTATATTTTTAATTAAACTATATAGTCATCCTGTATACAATATTACTATATTGTACTATCATCTCCAGATTTTTCATGTACTGATTTCTTTCTAACAAAAGGCTATAACAGAGTAAATAGAGAACCAGCAAGACACCTTCCATGCCAAATTCAACATAAGCAAAGGACTGACAGTGACCAGACAGCAAGTCTAAACATTCTGGAAATAATTAATTTTGAAGATTTTTTTAATATTTATAAAAATACATTCATTTTACAAGCTCTAAAATAAAAAATTATATTTAGAAAAAATGTAATGCAGTAGCTGAAAATAGCCTGGAACACAGAGACAATCACCAGTAACCTCATTTGTGAGAACTGGGTCAGCATGAAACAGAAGTTGGGACAGCTCCATTGACATCACCGGAGTTACACTAACTTCAAAGGACAGGTTACATCTGGGATCTGATTTAAAGACTTCACATTCTTCTAAAAGAAATGAAAACAACTGAAATCAATCCCAATACCGACATGCTTCAATACCTGTGGTATATAAAACTGCATGCAGATTCCATTGTACAATGCACATCTCATGGTTGGCCATTTTTAAACAAGTCATATGTTGGTAAGTTTAAGTTAAGTTCTAAAGACTGTCCTAGTCCTCAGTGCCTTGCAAATCAGGTCTTTGTGGCAGCAAGGAAGGATAATCAGCTCTCTCTGAGTGTCCTGGCCCTACACACACACACATCCTCTCCCTTTTTGCTCTCTCTAAGGTGCAATATGATTTGTCCTGAGATGAGTATACCAAGTGGGAATTGCAGGAGGAACTCTGTGGATGCTTGCATAATGAATGCATTCCAGATATGGGAAAGCTGTGAGGATTGGATTGACTTTGGTACGCATAGGCCTGAAGAGGGGTGTAAAATTCTGCTGGAGACAGGACCAACTGGGCAAACTGGTCTCCAGAGTTTGCTGGCAGCTTGAGGGGTGATCATGTGCCAGCAGGGACATCTGCAGCTATGTCCAGTCTGAAAACAGGGAACACTCACTTTTTGGACAGGTGTGTAAAAGCACTAAGATACAGTCACATACAGAGATAAAATCCCGGAGTATTTACATAGATTTTTTTTGCTTTGTAATTGTGCATTATGTAAGGCCAAAGACTGTAAAATTGTACATTTCTAGTCAAACCTACTTATATTATAATCCTTTAGACTTGCATGTATTATATGCTACACTGACAATATTAAGATACTATATTAGCAATAAATCTAATCATAATCATCCACATCATCACTGTAATTTTTCTCGCACCTGAGTGTCTTCTCTCTACTACTTTGCTACAGTCTTTATTAGTCCTCTGATAAAAGCACTCAGTTGTCTTCCTGCTGTTACACACTGTAGAAAATGAACCCTCATCAAGGCTGTGGTTCTCAATAGCTGCTTGGTCTTACAAGAGACATCACCATAGAAAAATGAAACCTCAGTTAAAAAGGCTGATTCTCAGGAGTTATCTTAAGATCAATCAAAAAAGACCCCTGGAACAAACATGTCTTACTTCCTCTTCCTGATACTATGAATGTATAATGAAGGATTTAATGCAGTTACCCAAACAAAGGCTCTTGGTGAGACATCCTAAGGTAGCTGAACAAGGTGTCACAGGTGAAAACACAGGCCCTACAGGAAAGCGCATTGTTCTTGAGTAGCAGCTGGAGGCTGGGTGAGCTATGTGACTCACTCCCTCCATTTAGGCAGATGAAAGGAGGCTGAATACTAACATCTTTATTAATAGTAAGGCATCAGAGAGTAGAGAAGCTCTAAAAAGTGAACTTTATTTTTATATATATCTCTAGCTCTGAAATAAAGACCCTAACTCATCCTACCATTAGTAGTTTATGTTCAGTAAACTCTTGGGGACAAGTTTTAGAAACAAATCAATTGGATACTAGCTAGATAATTGATGATTCTGGATATTCTTGAGGTTTGTGTGACCTACTTTGTAGATATTTAGCTGACAAAGTGTTAATGTAGATGATTTATGACTGATAATGTTCTTATAGTTTAGGGTTTGCAAGAAATCTTTGCTATTATGTCCCACTGGCTTCAGGATAGCATCCGGTCTTCTCTGACTCAGCGCCAACAATGATAACTCATTTCTTCACCATGTTTCATTTTGGTTACAACAATGCAAGTTACTGAAACTGAAGAGCATCAGCCCTGGGAAAGTTGCAGCTGGTACAAATGCAGGAACAGTTCACTTTGTCAGTCCCCTCAGTCACAAGCCACATTGATTTGCACTTGCAGCCCACGCAACATTTAAATTGGTCTCTAGAGGTGACCTCCATCTTCTCACCAGTTAAATAAAATCATGTGGGTCTGCTTGATGCCTGTTTGGGACACTCAGTTAAGGCCATGCAGTTGGTGAATGAACTTGGGCGTGAGACTGTGGTTTATATTCCGTTGTGCTTCATGAGAGGGACACCTCAGTCCCTTGCTGGACTTCTTCCTTGCATAGAAAATTACTATATGAAAATTCATTTTGCTATTTGGGAAGCTAAAATAAAATAAGTAGTTTTTGTATCTAAGTGAAATGTAATAAGAGTTGTTTCACTTCTTATGGGATGTAGGTAGTTCCTGGGTATGAAGGCAACTTTGAATTGCACCATAAATTAAAATTGCATCTAAATGTAAATGTAAAGTTTGATAGAACTTTAATTGAAAGCCTTCAGTAATATATTGATGGATTTTTACATATATTTATACTGCAAAGTTGTGAGACTAGATGTAGACTGCTTCTTTTTCTAAAATATCCTGGGTTTGTATACATACATAGGTATATAATAGTATATCATAGAATAATAGAATGGCTTGGGTTGGAAGGGACCTTAAAGGTCAACTAGTTTCACCCCTCCTGCCAGGGACAGGAACACCTTTCACTAGACCAGGTTGCTCAAAGACTATTTTCCCTATGTATGCACAGCCATTGCTATCAGTTTGCTCTGCGCCCTAACAGAGAGATATCCAACACCTGAAGGAAAACTGACTTTGTTAGCTTGATCTTCAGTATTGTTTTAGGGAATATTTTGTGCATATTTTGCAACAGTTGGAACTGGATTACCTGTGGAAAGATTTATTTTCCTGTTCCTTTTGTCTGACACCTAATTTCTGCTTTGGAAATGCCTTAATCCAAAGGTAACTTGAAAAAGGACCGTTGTCTAGAGGGTGTGGATGGTATTTTGTACAGTCACTGATATCAAAGTGCATCCAATTTACCTCAGAATATATAAATTTGAAAAAAACCCAACCCACAAATATTTAAAAAATCAAGAATGAACTATGTGTGATGAAAAGCACGTGCATAAAAAAGTCAGAACAAGGAGAAAAAATAGAAGGGGTAGAGAAAGGGAATGTCACCACAATAGCCAAAAAAGCTAAAATCTTGATAATAAAATAGGCAAAACATTTCTAAAATATACTGGAGCCTACACTAGCCAGAGAGTAATACAGACCTCACATATGCAAAGACATAACTGAACATCTAATCTTCATAGACAGAGCAGTTCCATATAGTCCCAAAGTTCAGAGAGGAGCAGTCAATTACATTTATTGTGAATATATTGCCAAGCATAGACACAGTTCAATTGTACTGAATGGTTCCTGAGGTCATCAAATATCACTGTGCTAAGGCTTCCAGCTGGCAAATTCATTCCCTTACTCTCTTCTTTAGTGTCTTGTGTTTATTTTATAATTGTACTCATGACAGCAGAATTACTGAACCAGTCTGTGCAGACACAAGATGATTGTTTTCAGTGAAAAATGTGTGAAAATTTTTAAATGGTCTGTAAGCAAATGATTCAGATTATCCAGTTCAGCCTTGATCTCATGTTTGTAATTAATTTTCAATCTCTAATTTGAATTTTTCATGGCATTTTCAGCTTCCAAAAGTCATTGTCCAGGAAAAGGAGGTGAACTGTTTTATGAGATTTTATTAACAAATAATAAAATTAGAGACTACATTTGTAAATTATGGCTGACTGTATTCTGAGAAAATACGATGGAATTAGTGTGAGCATTTATTGCATCTAGACCATAAAACTAGCCAAGCGTTGAGAACCAACTCTTTGCTATCACAGACAGTCTCATCAGCTAATCCACTGTCTACAACATGACAGCGGTGGGGTGCTTTAACTACATGTACAGTAGAAGAGTTGTACCATTGAAAAGTCAGATCTTTTTGCCTTCAAATCTGGCACCACTGTCCTCGTTCTATCTTGGCAAGTGTAAAGTTGAAAGCAGCCCATTGCACCACCTACAGGGCTACACAGAAGACTGAAGTTTGCACAAAAGACAAGAGTAAAGAAATCCTGTGGGGTCTGAAAAGAAGGGTAGTTTCTGTATAGAATAAAGGGATGTCATCTTCAAGTGCTTACAAGGAAACGCCCACAAGAGACAGGTAATTACTGCAGATCAATGGGGATCAAGCAAGAAGAGTCCCAGGCAAGTCAAGACACTGAGAATCAGAAAGCCCTGGGTGATCAGCTCACTATCTCTCACTGCTGACTCTACTGACTGGATGCCCACTGACCATAATTCTGACTTACATAGCAGATACACAGGTACCTACATATAAGTGCCTGGAGGTTCTTCCTCAGCGTCTGCTTCCCTCTGTAAAGTCACAGTTTAGTGGCTGAAGCAACTATACTCAGTTGCCATCTGAGATGTCCGTATCTGAGGTGGCCTCCATGCGCTGTTTAAGGTAGGTGAGTTTTACTTAGCTCCTGTGTCTTAAGTGTCTCTTTCTCATAGATAACAAGGTGAGTAACAGACCCAGGTCCTAAGAGTACAAAAAACCCTCCCCATTTCATAGAGGGAGAAGAAATTTATTTTAGGATTTTACTTCTATACAGACTTTTCTACATTGCTCTGGTAGAATATATCTGTACCAGCAGGTGGACCTCTTTTTTTGTGGGACAGTGGAGAAATGTGCATGATAACATTCCTCTTTTCACTTCATTATTAATTTTTTAAGTACTATGTCTCTAAAAGGAACTTTAGCATTTGCTTCAACTATTTCGTTTGGTTTGTTTTCATTTCCTAAATAGCTATTGTGGATTTTTGTGCAACTGCACTGAAACCATCAGGTTTGCAGTATCCCATGTTGCTGCAGCACAGAGCATTGGTTTCCATTTGGATATTTATATTCCCATTTGCCCAGGGCTAGCAACTTCATGTTTAATGAAAACATATATTTTTCAGAAACTGATGGCTTGAGATTTCTTGGATTTTTTACAAATTTGGTATTAAAAAATGGTTGGATAAAATCCAGAAACCTTCCAGAGAGCAGATAAGGACCTTAGTGCTGCATGTCCCAGTCTACAGAGGGCATGTCCTAGTTGGCCTGGATCCAGGGCCAGACACTAAACATTCAGCAGACAGATTTTTATTGCATTTTCTTTTTAATTATTTCTTCTTTCCCTTAGCATTTTTTAAATTGACACTGATTTAGTTAGACAGCTGAATTCTTATTTTTCTGTTGAATTTGAGGCCACCTGTTCCTACTCTAGCAAGTTCTGCTTACACTTCGTGACATCTTCACATTGTCAGACTAGTAAAATCATGCAACATTATGCAGGAAAATGAGGGTTCCAAACATATATTTAATGATATTTTTGCATTTGTGTTGATGTGGTCTGTGAGCCAGTATTTCTGTGTCCAGCAATTAGGACCCTCAGACAGAGATGTCATGCTCATAGTACTGTAATTTTTGGCTTTTTTCATTCCCTAATTGTAAATCCTTTACCCCCCTGAAAGTAACATTTTCCAGAAGTGGAAAACTAGTCATCCTAACTACTTAACAAACAGAAAAAACTCTCCAGATGCTACTGTCGTGCAAAGGAGTAAGTGAATTTAACATTAAGTATTTTTTAAAACATGTCAAGATTGAGCCAGTACTTCACAATAAAATTCTGCTACTTCAGACTGAACTCCAACATGGAAATGCAGCCATTGTAACTGCTAGAGTATGATAGGTTATCAAAGATAATTGTTTTCTCTGCTGTTTCTAAGTTGATAGTGGATAATATTCCTTTAAAATACACAGGGACTCGATTTATGTCAGGCACTTCTCTGATATATAGGAAATAAGAGAGGAAGACAAAAACATGGAAGTAAGAGAATTTATTTGTAAAGTTGTATACTTTAATATTAAAATCTGGGAGGATGACTTTCTGGCTGTGAAGAAGATGACCTGGGTGTACTTGACTTTCTCTAAATTCTTCTTGTATTTCCTATTGAAGGCATTCCTGTGAAAAAAATGTGGATTGGAAAAGGAATATAGCAATTCCACTGGACTATGAAGGTAGACTTGAAATTCTGCTTTTGCCACAACTTTGCAGGCTGAAGTTGTGAAGATACCCAAAGCTGCCTTATTCTGGTGGAGCCCTGCATAAACTTGAGAGTTTATGAAGCTCCAGTGAGGTATTT
Organism: Acropternis orthonyx; assembly: GCA_035583155.1. Classification (NCBI taxonomy): domain Eukaryota; kingdom Metazoa; phylum Chordata; class Aves; order Passeriformes; family Rhinocryptidae; genus Acropternis; species Acropternis orthonyx. The sequence goes on along the minus strand of JAWWEU010000081.1, from coordinate 134,871,707 downwards.
TCAAAAAATTCAGTTCCCATTTTTCTGGAATGAAATGTTTTAAGATGTTCTTCCAAAGGAAATATTACATATCTGTCTATACTGTCTATGGATGGAAAGACCCACCTCCTCCTTGCTAAAACACTTCAGTTTGATAGTAAAAATTCCCTACACATAAGAAATTAAAGTTCTTAAACAGGTCCTGCATATTCCCTAATACACATATCTTTTGATGCTGGGGAAATTCCCTGTTTAACTGCAGATTATGTGTCCTTCCTTTCAGAATTAAAACTCTGAAAACACGAAGGGCGTTTAAACTTGCCTCTGTCTACAATCAGTATTTCAGGTGATCGGGCATTTAGGACAACAAATCTTTCTTTTATTATTCACTTTCTCCCACCCAAAATAATAATAATTATTATAATAATGATAATAAAAATAACAACAACAGCAGCAGCAACAACAACAGCAATGACAACCAGAGATGGTGAAGGTTTAGCTTTGATCTTTTGGGAAAGAGGGAAATGGATAGGCTGAAAGGAAGCTTTGGTAAAAGTGTTACTACTCTGCCAGACCTTTTCTTCCACCTAATTATAATGACACTATCTTTCTGAAAAGAAAGTAATTTTTCCATTTTGATGACAAAAGACCAACTCGTTTCTAACCTTGCAACAACAGAAATAAAACAGGAATTTGGCTTATGACCAATAAGAAACTGGCTTTAAATAGTTCAACCTAAACTAAAAGAAAAATATTATTGCAAGTGATTTGAATTTTTTTAACTTCAGAAGTGAAATTTTAGTCAGTGTCACCTTGTATTTTGACTTTAGGTACAGGAGGCACAGAAGTTAGACACAAGAACCTCTTGTTTAGACAATGGGAGAGGCAAGAAAATGACAAGAATACCTCAGGAGTGTGTCTGAAGAGCTGAGAAGGAAATTGCTCTCCACCATCACCTTGCTACATCCATTCATTAATGTAACATGGAACTAGCGGGTACTAATTAAAGCCCACGTGGGTCTGTTAAACTTTCACTCATGTGCAGGTAGCCAATGCAAAATCAATGCACCATTTTCATGCTCAATTTATAACTTCACTCTTATAATGCCTTTACACATCCCTTTGCAGAGAGGTGCAGTCCCAAGGTAGTAGTAGTTATATTGCATGAGTTCATGTCAAATACTTTCATCAATCAGTACTTTAATACTCTCTCTTCTTTTCTTGCTATTGAGTAAACCCAAAGGTATAGTATTTTTGGTTTAACAAGACTGGACCCCATCTGCCCACCCAAGCTAAACATATGTTAAATAGAAAACTACCTTTTGGTCAAATTTTTAAATTTAAAATGTAAATTACAGCATTAGGTCATTGGCTTATTTTCTGGGTGATTAAATGATGTTTATAAAAATTTTATTACCAAGTAATGTCTTTATTCAAAGCACAAACAATTACTAGATCCCTATTTCCAAATTTAAGCATACCTGGGGAATTCTAACCATTGGCAGACAGAAATTTCTGTATGAAAATCATTTATCCTCTGGGCTGACTTGTCTGCATCTGAAATTGGTGATTAGAAGACACTTTGTTAAGCATCCAGTGTTTCTATCATAAAGCTGTTAGTTTCTTTCTATCTCATCTTTCATTTGTTACTGCTTACCTTCTATGAATTTTGTCCAAAATTTTCAAAGATGTGCAATGTTTAAGTCAGCAGGACTTGGCTTGCAGACTTCCTGAATGTTTGTACAGAATTCAATTCAGCTGCACAAGATGGAAAATGTCAACCAGTGTGCTTTACTATATGCTTCATTCCAGAAATGTTATGTACATAGAACCTGGGAGACGAGTGCACAGAGTGCTGTGCAGAATTTCATTGTTCTTATGTGATGATCACTGTTCGTGGGAGTTTTGTGACACAGGAATGTATATTTTTATATATCTGTGTTTTTATTAACTGAAGAATAAAAATGAATTGTGACTTTTTCTTGAAAAAAAAAAAATCTATACTATCCTGGGCTTTCTTAAAGGTACAGGCTAAGAATTTCTTGAGCTTTTTGGTTCTTCTTTTTCCTCTTGGCCACAGTTATTTTCCTGCTATCCAGTGGGCCTTCAGGGTGAGGATCCTTGAACCGCAGCTGGTCTGAGTGATAAACTGACATTTAAACCTTAGGAAGAATAGCATGCCAAAGGAAACCTAACAAAATATTCACACTGATTTTAGCATTATGGAGTAAACATCATAGAGAGGCATCAGTCTACAACAGTGCTACATTATTCTTTGCAATGTTCCTAAATAAAATGAGGAATAGATTTTAAACAAACAAAAAAACCAACCAACCAACCAAACCCAAAAAACCAAACAACCAAAAACCAAGGAAGCCACACCAACTTTCAGACTTAACAGGTAGGAGGCAGGACAAAAAATAGATGGAAATATCTTTATTGATGACATTTATAGGTTGAGACCTGAGCCACAGAAAGATTGAACTGCTTGATATCACAGATGCAGTTTGTGACACATCCTGGGGCTGACCCTTGCCTCATTTGGATACCAGCTGGAAAAGAACAAGTCTGGTTTCCAGAAACTACTGTGGGTTAAAATGCAAAGTCATAACATCTTGTCACTGATCTGTGTTATATACAATTGAGTGATGCTTACAAGAGTTCTGTTATCAAGGAACTACTTGATTTAAATGGGAGCAACCCAACTTCTTGACCACCAAATACATTCTTCTCTAGCACCTTCCACTTTTAAAGACAGGCATCTGTGACACAGATCTTAAACACACTGAATAGAGTTTCATGTAGAAAAAGTAAGTATTGCCCAAGGCTTGGTTCTTCTGAAGTGAGTAGTAGTTTTATCACTTTTTTGTGGAACTGAAGTTCATCATATTGAGCTCATTTGAAGTGCATGCTGACCAGAATAGATAGTTATTGCTCTGCATAATAGTTCTGAACTCTGAGGACAGAATACTAAGATTTGCACAAAGGAGGAGGCTAGAAAAAAAGTAATTAAGTAAAACAAATAAAACTCAGAAAAGTACCTAGCACAAGATTTAGTAATAGAAGCATTATTACTGGTGCATTTTCTCTTACATAAAGTCCTGAAAATAGTTTGTATAAAAACCTAAAAACAAATGGAGGTGGACTGTAATACAGTAGAAGAAAATATTGTTTAGTCCAGTTCTCATCTAAAAACCAAAATAGAGTTTATTCCAGATTCATCTCAAAAGATATCTGAAAATTCCTTCAAAATAGTAAACATTAACCAGATCACACAATTTGAGAACAGGAAAAAAGTATATAAAATGTCTGTTACTCCAATTCTGTTTCCATATATAAAGGTGACATTTTACAATTATAATATTTCTAATAAAAATTAATATATTTTTAAACAGATTTTTTTATATATATTTATCATTTTAAAGCTTTGTTCTTCTCAATTACCATGTGTAATAAACAACTTCAGCAACTGAAGTTATCAATTTCCTCTTAAGGGCATTATGATATTAAATGAGTAACACAATATTAAATGATTTGTAAATAACAAATATGTATCAACTTTTTTTTTTCAAGGCAACAGCGGATCTACTTTTGAAAAAATTGCAGGTGCTGTATCAGTTCTTTTCTTCTTTCTGTACAGCTGCAAGCTGACATGCCTTAAAAATTCACTTTTTTTTCAGTGGTGTCTTTTTCAGTAATCTGTTATTAAGGACAAAATGTTGTGCATTTATGTATAGCTGTTGCAGGAGCTAATAAATGATTGTGTGTTTGAGACACTTGAAAGTCCAAACAGATTGGAATTAACTTCAGTTATTGATAAGAGGAGATATGAACTTGGTTTGCACACTGAATCAATTATACTAAGATGATAACTGGCAACAGTTGAATAGGTCTTAATTCTTTCCCTAACCTAATAAGGCTTATATAAGACTTCAGGGAATAGCTGCAGACTATCTTAAAACTTTCACTTGAAATATTTTTCAGGATTTCCTCTGAGAAGTTTGGAGGACAAAACTGTCTAAGTATGTCTTTCCCACAAAGTCTTCAACCATAATATCTTCAAAATACCTTTTTCCATTACATAAATTTTGTACCTTGACATTTTGTGCCTCAACATTTATTGTATTTGGCTCTCTTGCAAACCACCTCTTTCCTATTTAAAAATTCTCACAGTTATAGTTTACACCTACATCCCTTCTACAGCATGTAAGAGAGCAACTCTTACCCCCCTGCACATACTTTTATGCACCAAGCTCTTTTAAGCAGCAGAATTACTGGAGTCCTAGATGTTTTGCTTGGTCAGGAGTGGAAGGAACAAAGTATATATATATACTTGAATACAAGTTACTATTTATCAGTATGTAAAAGAATCTCTTGTCAATCAGAATTAGAAAATAATATTTCTGACATGGGAAAGATTCAGACCACTGAAGAACCCGGCAGCAACCTTGAATACACACTGAAATATTATTGCAATAAATGTACAGAATCATGAAGTACAAATAGGGCTAGAACATCTCAATGTGTTTTCAAATGCAAAGTTGTGCATTGCTTAATTATAAAAGTCAAAAGGAGAAAGTTGATATGGCATAAGAGAGAGAATGAAGGTGCAGACTAGACTGTATTGGGAAAAATTACTAGAGAAGGACTCAAAATAAATGACACATTAGCAAAGACCCTGTGATTCCTACTGAAGATAAATAAAAAGGCATAACAGAAAACCTGGAAACTAGGAAAGACAACTTGTTTTCATTTTTATGTTTTTATGGCAATAAAATTACTCATATATACTATTGTATCTTCATTTGAATTAAGTATTCTTTTTTATGTTGGATTCAGGCAATGTTAATTTGATTTGCTGAAATTTGATTTGCTTAGAAAATGCTGCACAATACACAAGGACTACCGAATACTACGTTAGTTTCTAATTGTTAAAGTTAGATAATTTTTTTCAGAATTTTGTACTATCACAGGGTGAAATTACCTGAAATCTGGACAAATTCACAGAACTTTTATTAGGTGCTCAACTACTTTCCAGCCCTAGAAGAATGAAATTATCTCTGTGTTCTGAATATAATCTTGTGTTAAAGTAAAATTTCTGAATCATTTGGCTTTCAAGAGTCAAAACTCATTGTTTTTATCTTTCTAAGTATGTTTTCAATAAAGTAACCATTTAAAACTTTCTGATTCCTTTGCATTATAGCCAGACAATAAAAAAGTCTGTTTCATTCCATTAAATAATATTTAAGGATATATTTAGGTCATTTGCCTAAAACTGGTCTCTTGTCATTCAAATATGAGTGTTAGAAATAATGACATATAGAAATAGAACAGAAATAACTAGAATGTAAAAATAATTTTACTTCCAGGTGAGCTTATTACAAAGTTATGCCTAAAGAAATCTCTCAGGGAATAATGCAGTGATTGTCTTTCACTGACCTTGAGTTAGTGTTTTCATTGCACAGCCAGAAAAAGCCACAGACTACTTTCCTTGTACTGCCCACAGCCATAGAAACAAAGACAAATATTTGCTGGGAGATAGGAGAGGAGAGATATTTGCTTTCCCTTCTTCATGTCCAGTACCCATGTGAAACCAGAAGAGCTGAAAAAGTGTGGTTCTGTGCAGTTAAAAAATAAAGATTAAATTAAAGTCCATTGTGCAAGGAAAAATGGAAGGATAGCAAAAGCCACTACCAACGCTCACTGTGATGCCTCATACATCCAGAATCAGGAATCCTTTGTGTCGAGCACAATGAAACATCATCAATGTCCTCTACTGTTGAGCACAGATACTCTGACACGTTGCCCATGTTAGCAAAACTCTTCTAATTTGAAATATGAATCATCTATCCTGTGATAAGGGGATGGGCAACTGTGGCTAGGATTAAAAAGTTTTGTGTCAATATTCTGTGTTTTTGTATATATTGCTAATCCATTTGAATGGTACTTTGTCAGATCTGCTAAACCAAATCTGCTGCTGGGTAGTCAAGAAGATGAGAATATTTTCATTACTGTGAATCTCCTAGAAGTATTCCATCCCACTGTTGGTAAACAGAGGACCAAACCATTACTTTGTCAGCAACTTCTCACTACCTTGTCTTGAAACTTAACTCCAACATTGATTCCCCTTTTTAGCAGAATTCCAGGTTTTGAGATTCTCCCAATGAGCCACACTTAACATTCCAAAACACTGAAGGACTTTGTTTGTTATTTTCTGTTTGGACTGGATTTTTTAGTTGGTTTTGAGGATTTTTCCATTTTGTGTTTGATTACTGTGTTTCCGTATGCTCGTGTGGGCACATGTCATTTTGGTGGTATAGGCACCTATATACAGGCATCATTTAGCTATTTATTTCTCCCTTTCCTGGTCAGGAATTCAGCAATCAGCTTTGGAACAGGTCTACGGTACTGAGCTCTGTAGGCTTATGGGAAGTGTGAAGTAACGAGTTATGACTGTTCACCTCTCAGCTTACCCATTTATAACTAATTTCTAAATGTCTGTTAAGAATTCAATTTCCTCATTACCTTAAGGATGAATCCCTGGTGATCTGCCATGTCACTTGTTTCTCTTTATCAGGAAGATTTCCCTTTCTAGTAAGGTGAAATGTGACCTGTTGTCAAATGATAATATTTTTTATATCTTTCTCAGATGAGAACTGTTGGCGGGAGCATGATTATTGAAGCAAAAATGGCTTGTGTTATAAACGTTATTTCTGATTACTGCCCACAGGAGTCTTACATTGTGACAGGCAAGAACAGTGACCCATGTGCTTGACCTGGTGTCAGCTGCAGCTCTGCTGATGAGAGTAAGAGAGACACAGGTGACAATGGTAGTGCCTAAATCACTGTTATTATATGATGAATGGAAAATAACCTTTAGAAAAACTTAAACTTTGGTATGAATCCTAGCCAGTACTGTAAACCTAATGCCTTGTTCTGGTGATTCCTTTGTGCCATATCATGAGCAATGTCTCAACTTTGCCTTTATTTTCCATGAAATATTTATTTACTTCTTTAGTCACCACCTATTTGGGTATCAGATTTAGAAAAAAAAATCAAGACTGGTAATCAGACATCACATATTTCTTGTTCATGAAACAGAAATAACAGTAATGTCACAGACCACAAAGGACTACACTGTTTGCTCTTGTTCGGGTTCTCTGCTTTCTCAACAGCCATTACAGATTTGAAGTGAATGTGCAAGCTGAGTCCTGGGCTGCAGAGGAAGATCTGTGTTACATGCCCCACTGTGCTGGTTCCAGTGCAGTGGGAGAGGGCATGGCCAAAATGTGTTATTCAGTACCAGATTACACCATTACCAGGAGGGGGGATAAGGGACTCTCTCTCCCTTCTGGGAGGGCATGGAGTTCTGTTCCGGTTGGGGGAGCAAGTGTAGCTGGCATCCACCACTGTTAATTGCCTCAGCTTGGTGAGCATTCTGCATGTAAATCACTCTCTCTTTTGTACACTGTTGTTATTAGTATTGCTACTCTTCGTTTTCTTATCTCATTGCTGTTTCCAGTAAATTATTCTTATCTCAGCCTGTGATCTTTGCCTTTTGTGTTTCCCCTTGGAGGAGGTAGGGGAGCTGCTTGTGGTTTTCTTTTTAGTGGGAGTACTAAATTGGGGAATAACATTCCTAAACCACAACACCCATGCAACACAACTGCCCCTTTCTCTTAAAAAGATACTACTCACAATTTTTATAGATGAGCATATACAGTTTTTTATTCATGGATTATTTATACTGATGTTATTCCAAATATGTTACTTGAGACATGAGCAGTGACAACTCTGGGTAATGCCAGACAATGTGAGATCATGTTCTTGACATTTTACAATCAAAGCTTTCACAGTCATAAAATAATTTGCCAGCAGTGATCCAGAAGAAGCCTGTAGGTTCACAGAGGTGCTGTAAAAAATTCTGCAGTTCAAACTAGTTCAAAATAAGTGTTGTACGTGAAAGCTGAACTTGAAATGCAAGACTTTATAGGGCCAATGCTTTTGCAACTGCAATGACATAGCTTTACAGTTCTGTTGAATCTGTCTTCAACATAAAATTTTTAAATATATGTTATGGATTTAAAATGTTGGGATTTTTCTTTCATCTACCAACCCTGCACCTCAGAGAGATCACCTCTCTCTCTCTTTTTCAACCGTGGAACCAGGAAA
>JAWWEU010000081.1:134828926-134861686 GCA_035583155.1 Acropternis orthonyx | reverse complement strand
GGAAGGTACAAGCGAGATGGCAATACAAAATCCACCTGTAACAATATTCATATCACAGTAAAAGTTTCATTCTCTGCGTTAGCATCCACATTCCATTTATGACAAGAATCTTTCCATACTTTCAATGGTGCATTGACTACTACAATTTATTGTCTACTAAAGGTCGATTATACAAATCAAGTTAAATTTCTCATTTTCCAGAGGCAGTAGTTTTCAGCTTTTTTCGTAGACTTCTGAAGATTAATTATCCAAAATATTTTAAAATGCAAAACTTTGGACTGGCAGTAGGTTTTAGGCATTTCAGTCATATGCATACACTTGTGGGGACACTATGGTGTACTGGATGTAACACTGAACATGTAAGAAATCCACATTTCAAGTGCATGATAAAGAAGATTGTGTTTGCTCAATGGAAAATGGCTCAAGGTGGGCCAGGAGCATAACTGAATAAAAACTCCCTTTATGTTGTTTAACTATACTGTATCAAGCAAAAGAAACAGTTAGATAAGAAACACCTAGACTTTACAAGACTTAGGGATTCTGTGAAAATAAATGATTCTCAGCTTCAGTCAGCTTCTCCGAACAGTGCAGTTTGCTCTCTCACAATTTTGAAAAATCCAGGCTGAGTATGGACCTTGAAGTGACCCTGCACAGTTATGGACTGATTCCGAATTAAGCGATGGATGACAGCTTCAGGTAAGACATCTGAGCTAGTGGAGGTGGAATGAAAAGAAAACATGCTGAAACACATGTGAATCAAAACTATAATTATGTCATGTATCCAAATCCAAGAAGTTTCTCAGAGAGCCTTCAAAGAAGTTCTGTCAGATGCCATACATCATTGAGATAGTAAACCTGCAGAAACGCAGTATGGATTACATTTCTTGGATGTGAAAGCCCAAGGCAGTCTCCTCCCAGAGATTTACCAATGGGATTTTAAATTACATGGAATGTTTAAGCCAACACAAATACAGGATCAGCATTGGTATAGTGCCTATAAAACATGTGAGAAGCAAATAATAAATTAAACAGATAACAAATGTGAAAAATCAAACACATTAAAAACTATAGACAACAAAGACTCTGAAATTCACTGTGAAACCCTGTTGATGAAGAAGGATGAGAAACATCAAGAAGAATAAATTTAAAAAGCTATAAACTATATCCCACTAAAAATAAAATAAAAATGTCAAGAACATATTTATTTTTTATTGATAAATGGAGACTTAAATATGATCAAGGAAATCCTTCTTTATTTTTAAGAGGAAAGGCAATAAATCATAGCTGTGTATGTAAGAAAAACAAAGAATAAAATAATATAATTAAATTATAAATATACGAAGATGATTTGCTTTTGGGAAAACTGCAAATAAATGAGCTTGGTGGTAATTTAGTTTGCCATTTTTAAATAACATGGTGGAATGATGTCCACAGGAGCTCATGAAGATCCAGTATTTTAGAATACTAAATGATTCTAAAGAAATAAAAATATTTGATACTGCATTTCCAACTGAGTCACTCTTAAGCATCTCATTGAAAGGGATGATGCTGCTTGTCAAATAGAATTCTGAACTTCAGCTGATCTTATAAGGATCTTTCTCCACCCCTTGGGGTTCCAGCAACATCCATCTGCACCTTCCCTTGCTTGGGATATGCTCTGAAAGTTGCAAAATCATGTCCTATAGCACCACTTCACATAAAGGCAGGTAACAGAATAGAATTTCAAATTGAAATTTGTGCTTGTAGGAAATGTCCTGCTTCTTTTACAAATCATGATACCAAATTATTAGATCACAATGTTCTCCATCAGCTCCTGTCTGTCATACTCCACAATATCTCGGTGGCAGCATGACCTTTTCTAATGCTTTACAGTTTCAAGATACCATCTCTTCATTTTAATTTGAGATGACAGCCACCACAAAGCTCACTTTAAGGTGTTTTTATCCTCCAGCCTGATCAAACACCTAAGAGGACTTGAGACCTATAGAACCCTCTGCAGCAAGTACGACACCATCACACCCACTTCCTCTGTACTTCTATTTCTCTGAATACCTCTCCTTGGCCTATTAGAATAGGAGGACATTCCTTACATCCTAAAGACAGGTCTTTGATCTTAATTCAACAGTTGCTATGCTGAGAACATAAAAGTAAGATCTTACATGATCTGCAATGTTAAAGATCAAAACAAAACAAAGCAAAAAACCAATGAAACCAAATTGAAACCTTTGTTCTGTAAACAAAGTAGGTAAGGGAGATGGTTCTTACTTATAATGGCCAGACATCGTGAATGAAGATCTGGGGAAGGGCTCTCCCCACGTGGATGTGCCCTTCCAACCTGCACAGTGGATTTTTTAGGTGAGGCACAGTGTGCACAGAACTGGCCCCACCGTTTAAGTCCTAAGGTTCATTTGCCATGGCCGAGCGAACTCAGACAGTGACAGTGAAATCCTCGGGACTGTCTACAGCACCCGGTACTAACCGGGGCTGACCCTGTACTCAGCATCTGAGGTGCTGAGGTAAGGGAGAACATACAAATAAAATGGACACCTGGTATTTTAAAGACATGCAGTACAATCTTACAGTTTCCAAACCCTGAAATTTAGATGCTTGGCATTAGAATACCTAGGATTTTTCATTTACTTAGATGAAAGTTAGGATTTTATATTTACTTTTAGAAAGAAAGTGCTCCAGGTCAGGAATTCAGTCTCCAGGAAGAGGCATTAGGATCATGTAAACAGTCAGATACACAGATTATTCTGTGCCTGTACAGAATGTGCAACACTTTACAAACCTGATCCTGACTGAGCCTTCAGACATTAGGATGATTCCAGACAATTGGAAAAATAAGCAGAGAAACTACCAAAAAAAAAAAAAAAAAAAAATCAAGATTAAACCTTTAAGGATGTGACAAGTCATAGTAGTTACAGCAATCTCAAGAACCATTGAATCTCTTTGTTGCATTTTGGATCATAAAGACAGTCTCAATGCTTAGCATCTCTGAACAACTAAAGTGTGACAAAGAGAATTCCAGCACTCTTTGGTAACAAGGAAGGAGAGCTGAATTTACTGCAGGAGTATTTCTGAAGTAGACAGTCATGACCCTTTCCTTTTTCGGACCTGACTTCTCTTATGTCTTGCTGAGCATACAGATATAAGCAAACCTCAGTACTTGGAGTGAGGAAATAGCCAGCACAAGTCCATGTGGTATCTAGGACCAAGCACAAGAACCTGTTGACACCTTTACTTCTCATAATGTATTTTCAGGATCAACACTTGTATAACCCTGAAAATAATGGTAACTGACAGTAAGTGACAGTTCTTATGACAGACCCATGCAGAGTTTTGTTTTTTATGTCATGCTGCAGCCCTCTCCTTTAAAATGTGTAGACTAATCCCTGTTTACCAGAGGCAATTTATATTCCTCCCTTCTTTTCATATGTGAAAGCTCCTCTTCAATATTGTCTTAGTGTAAAACACTGGAGAAATCTGTACTGCTGTAGTGACTAGTTTCATAGCCACAAAGATCCCCACAGGTTTCAACATCTGTTAGACAGTGAGTTGTAGCACTAGAAATAGGGGCACAATATCATTAAGTGATGGAAGTTGTGCCATGAAGTGGTGTCTCAAAATGTGAGTCTGGAACTGTACAGAAATTATATCTTCTGTCATTTTTAGTGGTTTTAAACTAGCTGTAGAAGAACCCAATTCTGTGACTGGTAATTAAGAGGAGTATGGAAAGCACAGGAGGGGAGGGAGATGAGGGAAAAGAGCTTAGCATTTGTGTAGCCATCATAATTGTCCCCCATCACACATCCTGGCACCTCCTTATCATGCTGTTGAATGTTCAGACCTTGCTGATGCTGTGGTTTGTGTGGTGGCACAGGGGGTGCGGGGCATACAGGAGAGAGGAGGGCAAGACAGAAGCTGCCTTCCTGCCCCTCAGGAGTGGGACTTGCCACAGGTCCAGTGAGCTCATACTGGCATGGAGATGCTCAAAGTTCTGGATGCAAATCTCAGAAACAGCACAGGGGCAGAAGTCATGTTACTTCATCAACAAAAACGGCCACCAGCAGTGCTACCAGCAGCAGCTGAACACAGAGAGCAGGAAAACATCTATTTTAATTCCTTTTCCCCAGCTGTCTGATTTGTCCCTAGCAAATTGTGAAGGTTGCAGCTGGTTGGTAATAGATGTTGGCAGTAGATGATATGTCCCTGTTTCTTTGCAAATGAGAATGGGGAAAAGAAAGGTATTTCTTGTATTTTCATTTTTACAAAGATGTAGCAATACTTGTATTAACATTCTCACACTTGTGCAGAGTACTTGGTTTTCTTTTTAAGAACATTTTTGCCTAAGTGGTTATGCATGGAAAGCATCAAATAGTAATAATAAATAGCCAGATAAAGTGAGGATTAAGAATGAGGATTAAAATCGAATAGCTACAAAAGCAGTAATGGCAACATAGGAATACTGTACACTAAATCACATGATCAGCTGTATTCATCTGTGTTTTATCTGTACACTGTTATCCTAAGAGATGATAACCTTAACTGGAGATGTTCAAAGACCTCATTGAAAATTACGATCACGTGTTTTGAATATTTTTGAAGAAAATTCCCAAGACCGATAATGCTGACTTGAAATTAGAAAGGAAACAATAATGTAATTGTCAGTTAAATATATACTAATGCCTTATTCAACTGTAAAATATATATCCTAAGAAAAGATGAGATTGAGAGTCAGGAGTTTGGAGGTGCCAAAATGAATTAAAATCATTTCAGAAACTAGCCAGAACAGCACATGTCTGTGAGGAAAAAAATGAGTTGTCAATCTGGCAATAGCCACTACAGAAAGAAAAGCAATATGTTTGCTGATGGTAGGAATTTAGCAGATCTGAAGCCAGTTACGCACTGAAGACTTACATACTCGAAAGAAGTGTCTTTATCTGGGCAAAAGGACAGTGGATGCCAGGAAAGCCGACTGTCTACTTTTCATGGTTGATGAGGTTTCATGGAGATCCCTTTCTGAGGCAAGCAAAATGTTTCATTTTGCAGTCTTGAGCACTTTTTATATCTCTATATATTTATTAAAGAGTGCCACATGCTCTTATTTGCACACAATATGCTAGGTGCCCTGAAGGTGATAATCAGATACTAAATAAATTCTACAGTGAGCAAAGAAAATTATAAAATCTTACACACAACAAAATATCCACTGTCTTCTATAAAGCCCGAAGCGTCTCTTATGTCCACTATGTTCAATGAGGAGTTACTTCACTGCCCTGTTGGAACACCCTCTCAAGTCACCCTTTGCCCATTGTTACAAAAAACAAGAGATCTTTGCTCTTTTTATGGACGGACCATAGGCGCTCTCACACAAGTACAGAAACTCTTGCAAAGAGTTGACAAAGAACTTGTTATTTTCTCAAACACTGACATGAATATGTAAATATTTTTTGAAACATTTATGTTGAATGTTGGTGCCAGTCCTAAACTTTTAAAAGGAACTTTTCAAGCTGTCAGTCTGAGAATATTGAGCATGCAAATAATCATAATCACCAGCCCAACATGAAGTGCCAGGATATAAAACATCCCTTTATCTCTATATCACATATACATACCTGTTTTAAAGTGTTTCAATATTTGTCGATTCTTCCAGACCTCTAGTTCAAGGACAGAAAACACGCTTGGTGTTTGTCTCCATGGCTATAATTGCTATATACCTAGCTGCAGGAATATCACACAAAGCAACCTACTGCTGCCATGCAGATTTCACTAGTATAAAATCTATCATAAGTGTCAGTGCAGAGAAGTGGTGATGGATCTAGCTAGCTATCTCCATCCCTCACAAGTATTTCAGCATAAGCCTGCTACCTTTTTCCTGGTTTTGTTTCAAGAAAAAGCAAGAATATTTTTCACCTAAAAACTTAATTCCTAAGATTATTTTGTTCTTCCAGGAGTGGAATAGTTTTATGTGACTTCGTACTTACTGGGCTAAATAAAGCATATGTCTGCATGTTGCAGTAAAATTAAATGCAAAGCACTACTTTACCTTATACTTAATTTTAGAATTAAGAATACGGAAAATCATATGCTGAGTCCTGGGACTATTAAAACACATTATCTGGAAGAATTCAATTATCTTTTGAAGTGACTTCTCCTAAGTTATATCCTGAATTACACATATTTTCATTATTTTTTTTCTGTATCAGAAAATAAGAATAGAAAAATCATGGGGATTTTGCTATTTTGAGAACAACATCTATCTTTTTATTATCATTTCTATATTAAGATCCATATTACATGGGTTTGTTCTTGAATCCAGTACATCTGTTGTAGCCTATAAAATGCTTAATATTATGTCTAAAAGTTTGTAATACATTTCAATGGAAGTGTTTTTTCTATCACTAAAATCTTCTGTAATCAAAATGGCTATATGTGTGTCTGTGCATTAAGCAGTTTGAAAAAGAGTGAAACCACGTAACTAAAAGCAGGCAATATCTGTTTTCTTGTAACTTCCTCTAAAAACATTATAAGATTTCTGACAGTTATGGAGGCCAGCCAAATTTCTGGACAATGTCCACTCCAGGTCTATGCTACTCCACGAGATAAGCTGACTTCTTAAAACTAAACTCCAAAATCCAGTATTGGTGTCACAAATTAAGTATTCATTGAAATTTCTCTTTTCCAGATAATTTTTAAGACTTATTTTATGCTTACAAGCAATTAAAGTTATTCTTTTACAGCTGTATTTTAAAATACTTGAGAGCCCATGTTCTGCTGCTAGAGCTGCATTGACTGCAATTTACAGTGAAGTAACATTCCCCAATTAAGGTGCAGTATTAACATATCTGACAGGTACAATCTGGAGTATGGAGAAAGCAGAACTGAACCACCAGAGTGTCTAATGAACGAAAACTGCTAATTTATTCAGTGTTACACAAGAAATAGGATCTCATAATATCATCACAAAAATCCCCCTGAAAAGCAATAAAATGTGTCATTTTGGTGCACACAACCCTAGAAAATGTTGTTGAATCAGGATATCTAAAATGAAACATTTCTTTATATAGAAAAATGAAAGCATTGCACATGAAAACTAACCAAACACATATTACAGTTAAAGACAGCCTTTTTGCTGTTTTCAGAGGACTTAGACACACTGTTCATAATCAGAGTCATAGAATCACAGAATGGCTTGGGTTGGAAAGATCTTAAAGATCACATAGTTCCAAAATCCCTGCCGTTGGCAGAGGCACCATCCACTAAAAACATGGAAATAACCATTTGTATATGCACACAAATGTGTATATGTATACATATATATATATATACCTATATATGCACACATATATATGTGGCAGCTACCCATATATAAAAGGTGAGTAGATTGTAGGGAGAAGATGGAGAGGGAGACAGGGAACGTCTGGATAACATAAATGAACATTCAGGTTATCACTGACTATTTTTTCTTAACCTTATCCACACTCATCTAAACAAGATATTGGGCTCAATGTTAATCTCAGTCACTTCTATACAACTCAGAATCATGGAATCATTATTAAGGTCGGAAAAGACCTCTGAGGTCATTGAGTCACAACTGTTAACGCAGAACCATTGCGTTCACTGCTAAACCATAACCCCAAGAACCACATCCAAATGCCTTTTGAACATTTCCAGGGATTGTGATTCTGCTATGGACAGCCTGCTCCAGGCTGATAAAAGCTTTTAATGCAAAGATGGATGGTTCAAAACAACTTGTAATAGGAGCAGTAAGTTGGGCTGCTGACTGGAGCACACTTACTCCCTTTTCTGACACTATAAAGAGCTCTGACAACCAATGAAGAGTCTTGGGATCGATTTCTGAATTAAAAAATGAGACCTGCCTACTGAGTCTGAGCTGGAGCAGAATTTAGGTTTATCTATGAATAGTTTGGGGAAATTATTAAGGCACACCAAACAACTCCAGGACAAGCTGCAAATTTCAAATTAAAGTGGTAGTCGTAAATTGATAGCCTTCATATATTCTGACCCATAAACCACTCATCACTCTCTCTTGTTTCTACTGTACAGGAAAATGAAGAAATCACAAGAGACAGCTTTCAGTTTCAATTTATTTGAAAGGTCAGACTGATGACAGGAACATCTGGCAATTCAAAGTGGCAAACTTCTAATAGCTACCTAGGAGATGAGGTGTGAGAAGCACTATTACTCAACTGAGACCTAAAAAATTGACTAGACATGACAGAAGAGAAAATCACAGCTTTTAATTACATCCAGTTGTTACTTTGGAAATAAAATAACTAGCTTTAGTTATGGCTTGATTATCATATTGGCATCCTGTCATCTCATAGTCCATTTAGGAATAAAATTGTTGATAGCCTGGTATTTAGTGTTTATCTTCTGTGTATTTTAAGGCTACTGAGTTACACTTGAAGGCCAAAGTCATCTGTAGTGTAAGTGACAAAACACAAACTACATTCTTCTTAATCTCTGGACAGGTGTTGGAAAGAAGGCCAAATAGTGACATATTTATCAACACCTCTGCTTAGAATTCTTTGCCAGCGATGTATTTTCCACATCAGCCAAAGCTAGTTACTCCTGACACTCCTGTTAGAGTAGAATCATCTTCAATAACACTAAAATAGAAAGTGATTATTTTTAATCACCAAGGAAAATGAATCACTGAATGAAGAAACAGGAAAAAATGCCTTGTTAAATTAACACATTACCAGCCAAAATAAGTGCTTTTCATATTGTGCATCTTTTATGATGTCTTGGTGCCCTATAATTGCATTGTAAATGAAGGAAAAATGCTGATATATTAAATAGAATTATATAATTTCCTCAATCAATAATAGAACATCTGTCACACTCTGACCAACAAACGCAATTTTAAATTGCTGGAAAGCAATCTTTATCGTACCATTCACATCCGATGAAAACTTACTTATTTTTTACTTTGTAAACTATGTTTTCTAAGACAGTGGCAGCCATCTCAAAATCACACACACTGAAAGAAAACTAAGCAAGAATTCTACCACACCAAACCAAACACATCTGCCTCCAAAGGACATGTTGCCTCAGCCAAGCTCTGGTACTACCAGCCCTAGCTGGCATTCAAATATAACTAATCGAGTCCCCAAACTTCAACAGAAAAGCCCCCAGCAACTTGAAATCTTTTAAATTTGTTTTCTCTTGTTTTGAAGCTCTGAATAGCACATAGGTTATGCTTTCATAGTTTTTGACAAAACCATGGAAATGTTCTTTTTGCAGATTAAAGCTGAGATATCCTTTTATACAACTTATTTTAAAGCTATGGAGTCTGAACTCAGCTTGTTAAATTCTGGCCTCTTTAAAGTGCTCTCATCTTTAAATGTGTCCACTAAAGCATAAGTAAAAACTAAGACTTAAGCTTGCAACCTTAAGTTCACTTCAGGTTTTGCATTTCCAGATTTAGCATGTACAACTTTACTAAAGCAATTACTACCAGCAAATTAAAGTGAATTAGAGAAACAGAGTCAAAAACTCTGAGAAGGATGTGTGACTCAAAGTGTCAGTCTTCTCTGTAAAAATGGCTCTAAAGAATATTGTGAAGCTCAGTGCTAATGTTGTGTTAATTATATCTGTCTGGCTACTAACTGGCTGTTAAGTTATGGTTAAATTACTAGTGGTGCACCACAGACCTTCAAAGGCATTTCTGTAGCAGAGTTTGAAGATGGTGGCACTTGGGAAATTTCCATCATGTCTATGTCACCGGAGGAAAGAAATCAGTTATGTTGTTAATGAAAAAATATAGACCATCTCAAATCAATAAAAAGATGAGTATGAATCCATCTGTATGGCACCTGTTACTCAATTATTGCTAGCGTTCCATGATATATCAATCTGAGGAAGGCCAGGCTCTTAAATGCTTTATGTTGGACACCAAGAAAGGGGTAGAATCATCCAAAAAGGCAGGAGAGAGATACTGACTTTGTGGAAAGGCAAAAGTATGTCAGAACACAAGTTCAGAGGTGGAATTTGTCATTTTTATTTGCCTTTAAGAAAATGAGTGACTTCCAAATAGAAAGATCACAGAATCATAGAATCACAGAATGGCTTGAGTTGGAAGGGACCTTAGAGCTCATTGTACAGAAATGTACAGAAGTGAAGAAATCGGTAATTAAAATCCAAACTGTTAACACTTCCAAAAACCTTCTTTTCACTGATATTGGATGACAAGACATCATTTGACATCATGTCAAAGCATACAGTTTTCGTTCTGCTCTCTCTTGATGGTCAAATGTTAGCGTCTCACTAAAACCTCTGAATTTTAAATGAGGGTTTAATGGCAAAATGTAATACTTTATTTTAGATTTAATCCTACGCTTCTGAAGAATATTTTATCATTTTCAGAAACCGATGTTTTAATCTTTTCCCCATCAAAATGATTCACTAAAGCAGTGGTTATCATTCAATTTTTTGTCATGCTTATTTATCAATAATGTATAATCTTCATCCAGGACAACTCTGGATTTAAAGAGGGTATTTTAAGGCAGAGAGTTTTGTTCTGAAAGTAGTGGTTGTTCTCCATGTTACTGTTTCATGTGCCTGTACCGTGGCCAGATAGGAGACAAAAATCCACTTTCAATCCAGTTCCAAAATGTTTTATTGCAATTTCCTGTATCTTTTAGTAGTGCTGTCCATGGCAAGTGCTTTTCTCATAATTCCAAAATCTGTTCCCTTGATCTCCGTTAGAAAATGCAAGTTGCAATATGTGACTATATAGTCTCTCTGTTTTTGTTGGTTCTCTGGCAGTAAAGCAACATTGCCCAAGAATTGGTGTAGGCACAAGAAAGCTGGAAACGTGATAATTATTTTAGATATTTTACATTATTATCTCATCTTCCATTTTCAAAGGAGAAGTCTCTAATTTGTATGGGTGCAGAAGAAAATAAAAACATTGGAAAAGCAGGAATTTACTGCACATTTTCTTGTATGGTTAGAGACTTAAAAGTTCTAGGGTGGAGGACTGAACTCACTTATTTCAGTCTTTTTACACATTATACTTCACTAAAGTTAGTTGCTGGTTAACATGGACTATTTAGGGAACGAGAAATCAAGAGTGGTATCAAAATCACATGGGAAATTAGCAGACAGCTAGAGGATTGGTGCCATTATCATCAAAAAACTGCACAGTCAATAGAACAGAATTATGCAACGATTTTCCTGTCAAATAGAGTTTATCAATAATGATACAGCAGCATACATAAATATATAGACATATTTAATATACATAGCACATATATAGATAGATATAGATATAGATATAGATGATATAAATATAGATATAGATTAGATATCGATAGATACATATATATAGTACAAAAATACTGAAAAACATGTTCATCCAACACAGAACTGTTGTATCTGGGCACACATATTTCACACAAAAAAATTGACATGGACAGAATAAATCAAAATTGCCACAATACAGGTATTTGGGTTTTTATTTTCCCTTCTAGAGTGTTAATCTAAGACTGACCATGGGAGTTCTTTTGGGTGAGAGCTCATTCATCATTACAGTGGAGAGAGAATATGAGATACATAGAAATGACAAACACATAGATCTATCCCTTTCTCTTCCATCTTAATATTCAAATTAAAGTTTCTCAGTACTCTGATTAAACACACAAACACCAAGCAATTACTGGCCAGTGTGAAGCCCAATAGGTCTACAAGATAATGAAGATCAACGCTTCTACGATGGATAGCTGAAAGCCTTCAAGATTAATTCTTATAATGGGGATTTCTGGGAGAAACAATTCAAATATATATTTCCAAATATTCTCTGAGCACAAGTAAGTTCTCATGTTAATTACAGGAATGTCTGTACAAATAGGAAGTCATGACTTTTATGACCTCCTGCTGCAGAAGTCACTGTTTCCATTGTTAGGACTGCTCATAAACTAAGAATCCATGTTGATCAAAAACCCTACACATTCTTTCCTGGAGTGGTCAATGCAGCTGCATTTAATTATTAAATTTAAAAGTCTTCTATTTTTTAAGATGTCCATATAAATTAAATATTTCTATTTAAGGCTAGTAGCAGTATGGCAGGAACTTCTGTCAGGCCTTAAGCTGTGCAGGTAAAAGCAGGAAAAATCTGTGAGAAGAGCTGAGTTGCGAGAATTGGCTCAAGCTATTTCTGTGTATATAGAGGCACTATAAATGAAATTTGCTGTTTAAGCTGCCACCTCTCCCAGACCAACTCGAGCAGTACACTCAATATATACAATTAACTGTCAGGCTCACAGCTTGCTGTTCAAGGCAAGTGTATTCCCTGAGTCTGCAAAGCCCCAGATCTGCATTTCTTCCCAAGCCCATGCCCCAACCCTTGAGATATTGTCTCCACTGCCCACAACTCCTTCTGCCTGGTCTAATTTCCTGCATCTCTGGTGTATGATACAAGCTTCCCCAGACCAAGGTATTTGCCCTTTCACCTTATGTCTCAACTCCACAATCAGTTTAAATCCCCTGGAAATGCTTATGTGGAGTTGATGTGGACAGAGGGGCTTCCTCGTCCACCAGAGGCTGAAAGGAAATGCTGGAGAAGGGAAGTCTGAAGTAACATCCTTCCTCTGCAGCACCTCAGAAGGAGGATGTAATGGAGGATAGCCTGTTGCAGCTGGGCAGCAGAAAAGGCCACAGCCTGCTCTGAAAGAGAGGGCAGGAAAACCTGTTCCATTCACCATCCAGGATGGATATGCTTTCAGAGCATTTTACTTACTGCAGTTTGCAAACTTGAGTTATACATTATGTCTGACAGCAGAAGAGGGAGGATGACTAATATGCAGGTAAATGGTTAGGTTTTTTAATTGATTTCCTTCAGCCTTAGAACCTTATTTATTTTCCTGAGCACATACCAATATTTGTCTAGACAGCAACAGAAATAAGAAAATGTAAGGCAGTTCCAGATATCAGCATTTTTGGTGCCCCTGTCTCTTTTGCTTGCATGAACACAAAAGTTCTGTCATAAGACCAAGAAATTTTAGACTAATTAAGACAAAAAAGAGCTGTCATGGAGGAGATCACAATGTCTACATATATTTGCTTGTATCTTAGGGACAAGCAAGGCGGAAATTTTGTTTGTTAATCCTTATTCCTGCAGTGGAGCTCTGAGCAAACTTCATATACTCATTACAGGAGCACCAAAGATAATTTGTCCTGACCTTTTATTCTATTTTAAAAGATGACTTCCGTTTATTTAGTTTGCAGTACTGTTATTTTACCCTTGGGATAAGAGACGAACTGAATTCAAAGGCTCTAATTCAGGGCTTATTTACTTCAGTGGCCTCTTTTCTTCAGACTTTACTGGAAGTCTCTGGCACACTGCAACCATCACCCTGAATCCTTTACTGTTCAGAAGTAATTCTATCAGAGGCACCAAGTAATTTTAATGGGATGATTAAAACCTTCATAATTTTCTCATGTGAACAATTTTGAATTTGATATAATAGAAGTAACTGGAACAGCAGTAGTTATCAAAGTGAATTAATGGGCTTCGGGGAGTTTCTGTCAACTGTGATATGTGTAGCTCATGCCAACTTCGTACATGTAACAGCATATCCCACGTCTGTGAATACAAACCAGAAAGTACCAAGATAATAACAAAAAAAAATACATTTCTCCTCACATTAAAAAAGAAAAATCAATATAAAAAAGGTAAATGTATAGTTAAGAAAAGGTTGTCTTAATTTCAAAGCAAATGCCAGTTTAAATTTTTTAGAGCTTTGTTAGTAACAGCTTTGTAAAAGCTGTACTTTTCAAGTTGACAATAGTACCTCATCCAACTCTGGCAAACAACTCATTTGCCTTTTAGAATTGAATTTATTTCAGCTAAATAATTAAAATAAATTATTTTATGTGCTTATACAGCTCCTTGGTAAAAGTTACTCCTTCCATTTATTTTTCTATTTTTTCCATTAGGTTACTTATCCAGAATAAAAATAAAATTGGTCCCCTCAAATGATCACAAAGATCAGATCTTTTATTAAGCCTGTTCAAGACATGTAGAGCTTCTGAATTAAGTATAAACAGAATAAAGTGTGGTAGTAAAAAAGGTCATGTTACCTACTTTCGAACCCATTTCAGTGCATTTGATTTATGATGAGTCTGAGAAATTTCTGTGCATAACCTCATATCTGTGTAATTTACCACAAGGACTTGATCAGTCAAAAGGGATATTAGACAACTTTTTTATTACCAGCTAAGACTAATGCTATAAACTCATGGATTAAACAATATGTACAGGCTCATGTCTGGACATTTCTATTTTCAAGGCACATTGTCAGAGTTCATTTATAACATTCTCCTCCTCAGTCAGAAGTGTAGATTTATACACTGTCATTTTCATGGACAAGTGGTCAAGCTGAAATATTTTCTCAAGTTTTTTGTATAATAAAGGCAGATTTCAAAAATATCCCCAACTTAGTCCAAAATTATCAAAACAATAACTCATTAACACTTTAAAACAGAGTGGGAAACATGTTTCCTTTTACTAGTGGCATGTAAATCCATCTTAAAACTGGAATTAAAATAGTTGTTTGCTCTTCACAAGAAATTATTTCAAAAACATGTCTTTATATGACACCTTAGTACAATCAGGATTTGTTCTGCTATTTGACAACAGAGACACACTCTGTCACTCAATCCTTGATTATGTAGCCTATTATTGTTACTGGGCAGTTAGTCTGAGACCACTTAGATAAAAAGGTCTCCAAGATCTCTCACTTTTTCTGGGTCTTGGTTGCACTAATGGACTTTAAGTTCATGCCAAACATGTTTTTAGTCTTTCTTTCACTGAGAAACAAAAATATTTTTGAGCATCCTTAGACAAGTTCTGTGCATGTCTCTTCCACTTCATCAGGGAGACTGCTTTCTTTTCCGGTATCACCAGAATGTCACAAAACCATTAATATTTTTATATTAAAAGTGATGGGATATTTGCCACTGGTTTTAATGAGGACAGGATTAGGGCCAAAATCCTAACTGAAGGGTTGTTTTTTTAAGAAAGAAGAATTATTTCATACCAATTTTCCCTTGGTTGTTCTTTATCTGGCTAAACTGCATACTCTCTGTTAAGTATTTATTTTCAATTGGATAAAGCCAAAATCATTTTGGTTGACATTTAAATGAAGAAACCCTTAGACAAACCTTCATAAAAAATACTGTGTTGAAACCTTGGTTTTAAGCACAGTTTAATATTATAATATTTTAAAAGTAATCTTACAGATTTTTAAACTATTTGATTATATCATTGGATAGAAATTGCATCTTCAAATAAAACAGCAAAAAATAAGGAACTATATTCTCAGTCCACATTGAGCTAGTTTTAAAATTTTGTAACAAATATTTTCATTTGTATAAAGTAGTTTGTGTGTACTACACTATCTTAGACACTTCTTCATGACCACAACAACAAAATTTTTTAACTGTGCATATTGATCAATCCTAAAATTTATAAGGACTGCAATTGTGAAAACATCAAAATATGCTTGAGAAATATACCACAGAAAATAAGATTCAAACAGATTTTTCTCTACCAGATTATCAGTTAAAACAGAAATGTAAAAACACTGAAAAAGAAATGAAAAAAATTTTAATTATTTATTCACTTGAACACTATCCAATATCGTCTGAAACATGTAAGGTTACAACAATGGAGATAAGAAAGAACACGCTATCTTCCTATGTAGCTTCAGCTTCCCTTTGACATTTAACAGCTCATTACATATTATTTTTAGTAGTAGTAAGTCAGTTTTTTGTTTTGATTTTATCATACAGTGATCAGTGGGAAAGAGTATAGAAACCATAAAAATAATTGTAGTACTTCAAACTGGTTTTGTTTGGTTGGTTTTGGTTTTGTTTTAATGTGAGACATTCTTAATTAAGTCACTTATCTGCTTTTTTTGCCTCACAGTATTTCCCTCCTTTTAATTCATAGTAGCCACAGAATATACTTTTTGAATGATTGTGAAAAGTCACTGGTATAGCTGCAGTAAAATTTACATTTTGCTACAGAGCTTGACAGCCTCTTCCCCATCTGCATGTCAGTGGAGTTGCCAGACTGTGGAAGCCATTTATTTCTGCTAAGGAATAAATACTGACTTCAGGATCTTAAGTTATTTTCTCTAAGTTATCTGCACTCTGTATTCTCTCTTACCTTAAAATATTTTGGAATGTTTTATATAAAATATCCATATAACTATTATATTACAAAATATTATGGAGAATGATATGACAGTCAAGAATGATATGGCAGTCAAGTTGAGTTTTCTTAAGCAGAGTCATCAGATATTGCTTTTGTTGTTCCTTGTAACCCACAGAATTGTGGATACTTAAGGACCCATGGCTCTCAACTATCAGTTAATCTTCAGCATCTAGAAATCTAACCCAAACTCATTGAAAATATCATAAGATTTTCAGTTTTCTGAGTGGAACTCCTTCCTATGAGCAGTGCAGCTTTCTTGAACTTATGATATAAAGCAGAACCTTTTCATCACAGTAGTTCTGATGAGGCACTACACCACAGTTTTTGAAGGAGGTGTAGCCCTGATTTTTTTCCCCCTAAATTTAAGATGATTGACTGGTTTTGGGGGATCCTATGAAAATATGACTGCATTATATATTTATGTCTTTTAGACATTCTTAAAAATCTAAATTTCTGTAACTGTCTGAACGAGTAAATGAAATTTGTCCCAGAAAAAAAAATCTGAATGTGAATTGAATTGCAGGCACATGCTTAAAATTCACTCAACAACATTTTATTCCAGTTATGAAGTTCAAAAAGGCTTAGTTGTCAAGGAAAAAAAAGCTGATCTTGCAGTTATCAACAAATAAAAACAGCCTCATAGATTTGCTTCTAATAGAATTAGGTGATACTGTCAAAAATGAGGAGAAAAGATATTGCTTTTAATCTTTCAACCATAAACTGTTATATTGTACTATTATAACAATACTATTCCATTTTATAGACTGTCATTAGTAATAAAACAGTGAAATTTTCTATATTTGTTGTAGATTTACAATGTATCTCCCTGGGTTAGTTCTGGAAAGCATTTGAGTTGACCTATTGCTTGATTTTGCTCATTATTTGAGGCAGGTTGAAAGCCAGACTTGGGTTTATTACTGTCACCT
Organism: Acropternis orthonyx; assembly: GCA_035583155.1. Taxonomy (NCBI): domain Eukaryota; kingdom Metazoa; phylum Chordata; class Aves; order Passeriformes; family Rhinocryptidae; genus Acropternis; species Acropternis orthonyx. Next base: position 134,844,508 of record JAWWEU010000081.1, on the reverse strand, counting down.
CATCTGAGGTAATGGGTCCTGGCTTTCAGAGGCTCAGAGTATTTTTGCTTCTGCTACACTGAGGTGTTTCAAGATAGTACTGAAAATCCTGTAGCAACTCAGCTCTGTGTTAAATTCCAGGTTGTATTTTGTCTTGTTCTAGTATATGAAAGGCCTGTTAAGGGGACAAAATTATCTTATTAGCTTGATTTTCATGAGATAACAAATATTTGAAATTCTAATAGCACTTTTTCTTAATTCCATTTTCCCATCTCCTGTCTTCTGATACTCATCAGGAAGTTTCAGACCTAACCAAGTCTTCCAAATGTTTCCTAGCATTCTGTGTTAGTGATTTGTACTTGAGGTAAAACCCTGGTTCAACTGAAAATAAAAACAGCACTTGATTTTGTATTACTAGTAAAACACAGCCAGAAAAGCCAAAGTAAAAGGAGCACAATAAAAATGAAAATCTCATTTTGACACCAAGCCAACACATGTTTCTCTCAGAAAAATCAACAAAATATCTTGTGCTTTTTCCCTGGCTTAAATTTTACTATTAGAAAGATAGCTAAAAATCCTCTTTCCTCCCTTTTAAGACAAAACTGGAAGGCAATACCCAGTTGATTCCCATGGTGACAATGTGGAATCTGTGACATGGAGCAGACACAGGTGGTCAGAGAGTTCAGTTGAGTGATCAAGTTATTACTGCTGATGAAGTACCTGATCCACCAAATGACAGCCTGGTGAAAGATCTGAGAGAAGAAATGAAGCCAAAAAGAAAAAAAAAAGAAAAGGTGGTCACCTTCTGTTGTTATATAACTTTAAAAACAAAAAATAATAATCTGTATGAGCCTTGTTTTCTTAAAGTTTTTGTTATCTTTCTGTAGTGTTACCAGGAATTTGGCTCATTTTAGAAAAAAATAAAATTTTTGTTCCGTGCAATAATTATTGCTGCTTACTTAAGTTTCCATTTTGTGAATCTGATTTAGCTTTGGAGAAAATCTACATCAGTCTTGGGACCACAGAATTAAGCAGGGCCTCTGGAGTCTTAAGGCTCAGTACTGAGTCAGAAATGTCCCGAGTCTCAACTCGAGTAAGAGGTAGGTGACTACCCACATACATAGATCTTGGGAAGGGCTCTCCCCACGTGGGTGTGCCCTTCCAGCCTGCGCAGTGGATTTTTTAGGTGAGGCACAGCGTGCGCAGAACTGGTCCCACCGTTGAAGTCCTAAGGTCCATTTGCCATGGCCGAGCGAGCTTGGACGGTGACAGTGAAATCCTCGGGACTGTCTACAGCACCCGGTACTAACCGGGGCTGCCCCTGCTGAGCATCTGAGATCTGATGGGATCAAAAGGCAGAGAGGCATTTAACTGCCCAGGGGACGGTCCTACTGAGGACTCGAACTCAGGCCCTTGAGATTCAGAGTCCAGAGTGCTCTCCTTTATGCCACAGGACCACCCTCCACATATAAAAGGATCTATAGAAAATCCCCTTGGTACAGCACATGACAGCAGGAAACATGCGGGCCTATCTTGTAGAGTCAAATCTGGTAATATGAGAAATAATTAATTGGGGTTTTGGCTTGGGGAGGAATGAGACCACTGTTTCTGGTCTCTCTATGAAGACTAGCAAAAGAGCAAGACAGCACTAGTTTTAAGGGTGATCAAAATTTTCATTTTCGTAAGAAGCAGGCTAGTGGGCTTTCCAGCAAGGGAAGGTGAAATGACATTCCCAAGCCCACAGAAGTAGTATTAGTTCTGTTTGACTGGCAGAAGGAAGTTTTGCTTCCTTTCCCTTTTAGTGTGTCTCTTTTTAGAGAGGTATCTGTGTTTTCTGGTTTCCTAATACAGACAAATCTGATACAACTTTTTTTAATTCTTTTTTTTTTCTGTAGGGGTTTCAAACAACACACAAAAATTTAGGAAAAACTGGTTTCAGGCAGTAAGGGAAAGTCTCAATGGATTAGAATTCAGTGGGAGATCAAATAATGGTTGTTTTGATAATTCAGAATTGAGAAAGTCTATAGTTTGCTAAGAAGGTGCCCCGTATTTTGGAGTTGCAACCACAGAAAACTAAAATTAGACTTACACTTGATATCATCACCCTCATTACAAGACAGGTAACTCACATCTTTTGAAATTAACTTCCAACTGCATAAGACCTCTTCTATGCTGTCTGGTCTTTAATTCTGACTACAAGGAGATGCTCTTGCAGCCATTTCATTATTTATCTTCCTGATAATCTCATGGGATGGAGATATTCAAAATTCCTATAGACATATGTAATCAGAAAATGTATTAAATTTGTATTAGTAGAAGTCATAAAAGTGTGTTAACCCTCTTGGCTTTCCTGAGCTGCTGGGAGTGGTAACTAAATATTTTCTTTTGCAGAAAGTTTATGTCTACAACATCTTAAACTCTCACTTGTCCCGGTACTTTTGACTAACTTCTTGACAAGAAAAATAAATCTCTGGTATTCTCCTTATGGTCATCAGTGGGGCTACCTGTCTGGATTCTGGAGGATGTTAACAAATCATATTACAAAGCTTAACTTTGTAGCATTACTTTCACACTGAATTCACAATTACAGCTATGCAAACCTGTTCTGGATTTTTAGAGTCATAATTCTAATGGTTCATGATCTCATGATGTCTCTGTTTTTTTGTAATATGATAAACACATTGAAGTAAAAATGATACATCTACTTTAACTGATACAATCACTTACAGTATAAGATTTTTTCCCAAGTTAATATAGTAGTCTGAGTACTGTAAATAGTACCTGTTGTTTAATGACTACAGTTTTGGTGTCCTCCTTCTGGAAATAGATATTTATTTGGTAAGACTTTGTTTAAAATTCAGAATAACTGATTTTCACTAAGGAAACCTGAATATCCCAGAAGGCACTTAGGAGCAAGTGGATTAACCTACTCAGGTGGAAGGCTATAACATTCAGCAAAGGCTAAGAGACATTCACTGATGAAGAGTTCAGCTTATGAGCTTGTTGTGGGTTAGACCTTGGCAAAATGCCAAGCTCCCCCTCAAAACCCACAGGGTCCCAGCAAAAAGGAGGGAAGGGAAAAAAAAGTGAAACTGGAAAAAACTTATATATATATATATATATATTTACACGAAAGTTGCAACACATATATGTACAAATATAAAGAAAACCAATAATAACTTCATCCCAAACTGCCCCCCCCAACAACACAGAGATTCCACCACCCAATGATGTTTCCCAGGAAGAACACCCAGCAAGGAAAAGAAGTGAACATCAAACAAAAATAGTATTGACTTCCCAGAAACAAAAACTGCTCAGAATATCTCGACAAGGAGTGGTGAGGCCTATCATTCCTGGAGCTGCAACAGGGTGTCCTCCCAAGGCACCCCAAGGAGAGGGAAAGAGGGAGGAAGCAACTCCTTCAGTGATTTATATACTCAACATCAGATGATATGAAATACCTCTTTGGTTGCTTAAGTCAGGTGATACGTGTCCCTCTAAATCTACATAGAGCCCCATGGCCCACAAAGCTGAGGCCTGCTGAATTTGACTTTGGGCCTAACTAAACTAAGGCCTTAATCTGAGGTTTTTTGGGGTTTATCAAACCCATCACAGAGCTGCTTTGAACAACAAGTATTTTATATCTAGCTGGAAATAAAGAGACTGTTTCTTTTATCTTTTCACCAAAGACATCCAAAAAGCATATGCAATGGTATCATCGTATTTAGCTACTGCCAGGATTTCAGAGTCTTCTTTTAATTTGCTAGCATTTATTTTGAATTAGTAGGTCAATACAAGGCAGAGTCGGAGAGGCACAGAGATAAAGATTGCATGACACCTGCACTAGCCCTAAAGATCAACTGGAGCTGCTTTTGACTGCTCTCCTGAGCACCAAATATGCCCAAGTTCTGAAATGCAAGTGGTAATGATTATCATAGGCATTTAATTTCTGAGAATTTGAAGAGAACTGGTTATGTGACTAAATCCTCATCTAGATTTAATAATTGAACTAACCAACAAATTTACAGCAGCTGAAGATGTGCTGTCCTCACTAAAATTAGATACTGACCAAATTTTTCAATGGACAACTAACTAATAGATAGTGAGACTGTATTTGTATTTCTAATGAAAATTATTTCTTGCCCAGGCTTTCAGTCTTGGACTTGGTCTATGTTTTCTTCATATGCTCAGACATTTCTCACATTAGGCCAACTCTACTGGTACCCTACATTATCACAATGAGCTCATTTTCATGTATTTTTTGCACTTCTCAGACTCCGGAGAATGAAGGAGCAATTAATTTGGCTACAATAAAATTAAATAGACACATTCAGAAAAATTGGAACCTTACTTGTTGATGCTGGCTACAATGACTATCTATTTTTATTGTACTGTTTTGCTTTGCAATACACCATTACGAGTTCAAAAATACCCTAAAATTTAAAAACAAGCTCAGAATGCTGCAGTCTCAAGCATTAGTATTATTCTTCACTGGAGCTATTGATGGCATCAAATACCTCTGTTAAATTGTCCAGAAAAAAAAGTAAAAATTAAATGCCACGCATTTTGAGCCAAGCCCTATATTGTGTTATAATTATGCTTCAGAAAAGTACAGTAAAATATATTTGTGTTCATACAGTGTGTCAACTACACCTTCAGGTGACAAGAGAAATGCCCTTAGAAAGTGGTCTAGCTTCTGTATGGCAGGCATCAGAAAAATGAAACTTTCAATGGAAAGAAAGAAAGAGATCCAAATGAGGAGGGAAGTAAAATTCTCAGCTAGTTCACCACGTCTCTTTCAAATTTATGCCAGTGACAAGTATTAAAAGGAGATGTGTAGCACTGATTTAACATTATGTGTGCTAATGAAGTATAGCACTTCTATCTACAGGTTAGATGCAATGCTTTCATAGTCGCCATAAATTTACAAATCCTAGCACATCAATTTTCATCCATTATTCCTATGAAGCTCTGATAAAACTCCTCAGGGAACATAAATCATGAATGATTTTTTCAGTAATTTTTGGTTTTATGGACATTTTGTTTGAACAGAGAAATTTCTTCGCCTTCTTTCATTTTCATGAGAAATAAGAGCTGCTCATGGAAAGCCAAGTAAGTTCATCAAACGGTGAAACTTCTCAAAGGCACTTCTACCACAGAGAATACGGTAATTGTCTTGTACTGCAATAGTTTACAATTGTACCTACAATCTCAAAGTATGGTTTCAGTACATCAATGAAGCTACTTATGTGGGAAGGTGAACAGAATGTCTTGTTTCCTATGACAAGATGTTAGTTTGTTAAAACACCTAAAACTGAGAGTCAGAGGCAAAAGGTAGATCTGTGCTATTGGCACAAAGTAACATGGTTTATTTGGCAAAGCTACTGTTGTCAATTTACATTAATGTAACAAAACATAAATATATTCCTGTGGCTTTCATTTACCACTGCATATGCAAATCCTCTTTAATTTAAATGGAAGATTTTAAGGAAAATCTGAATTGTAAAGGAGACAGAATTCCAGGAGTGGAAAAAAACAAAACAAAACCCAAACCAAAACAAACTAAAATGTGATCTCCACCTTTATCCATACGGCTTTCCAGGGAGGCGTTCATCTCACCAGCAAGGAATGAAGGTCTCATGTCAGTCAACAAGAGACATTCTCTTACATCTGTGCAGAAGAGATTGAAAACTCTTCTCCAGAAGGACGAACTCATAGACATATGTTGGACAAAGCAGTACCTGGAGATGAATGAAAGCATTAAAAGAAATACTGTGATTAGAAAGTGAACATAGATCCTGTAACATTAGTATAGACTTGGTTATACACAAGATTAAACAAACATTTTATAACAGTTTCATTTTATACAATATTTTTATCAAAGAAAACAATTAATAAAGGTAGAATGAAAATAAAAACAAAACAAAAAACCAAAACAAAAAAACCCTCCAGACTTCTATTTTACATTGTTTAAGGAGTTAATTTAAAATTCTCTCTTCCGGAGCTCTGAGGAACTGAATAGCACTATGGAAGCTAGATAAGCATATGGGCAGAAACCAGGTAAGCCAAGTTCCTAGTGTCAGACAATTATGTAAATATGTGCTGATTACCAGGTGCGGGCAAGTCTCTCCACAGGAATAGTGTCACTCTACCTAGAATTTAACAGAATTAACACCTCTACCACTCAGTGTGTATCTCACCCACCATATGTGATTCATTCACTAGTGGACTGTAGGTGACAACTTCTGGTGAGAAGTTTTTAGTTTGACAACTTCATATATAAAATGCCTGCTTTTCTGAAATCTTAACCTGTTAACTGCCAGTTTCATTTCATCCTGTACTAGAAATGGTGAAGTGATTACTTCCAATCTCTTCTTCTCACAGTTTTACAGGCTTCAGCTACAGACACTCATCTCTTTTTCTTGACAAGTCCTAGTCTACACAAGATGTTCTTTGTACAGAAGATCTTCCATGCTTTCAGACATCCTTCCCTGACCCTACTCCATTCTTGTATCTTTTCTGACATAGGAGGACAAGGTCAGTGCAGAGCAGGCAGGACATTGCACCTCCTAGAGTACATGGTACTATACTGATATTCTGTTTATTGTCTGCTCAGCATATACCAGACTTTCCCCAAATACAGATAGCTCTCTTTGTCTCATATTACACCACTATAGCTTGGAAACAGACCTTTTCACAAGTAAAAGATTTCTTCTGCAAACTGTTTTTCCAAATAGTATGTTCTGCTTGGTGGTCTGTATATGATAATAAGTCTCCACATATAGGTATGAAAGAGATAAATGTTGTTTAAATTGCAAATGAAATTAAGAGTCTCACTGCTTGCTAATAGTAGTAAATGAGGAAAACTTACACTTCACTTGAAGTAGAATAGAACCATGAAGTGAAAAAAAATTTAATCCATCTTAGTAGTACAAACACATTTTCCTTCTGGAAGAAATTATTATTGGTTATCTCTCCTGAAGTGAGTTAGATCTGGTAAAGAAAGGAAGCTTGGTCTGGTTCTTATAGAGATTTCAATAGCATGTAGAGATAGAGGAGAACTCATTTAGAAAACCAATAAAATTTGGAACAGTCTTCAACATGAATAGAATGTGAATAGTACCATATGTATAAATCTACAGATAGGAGCAATATTCGTGCAACTTGTGCTTCCATCCAGCCTCTAATATATAGAAAATGAGAAACATAACCCTTCTTTCATTCTCTTTTGCCCATTATGGATAAAATTACAAACCCCTCTTGGACAGCATAAGCTCCAAAGCAGAGATCAATAGTTGATTCAGCTGAAGAGAGTAAAATGTCTACAGATATCCACAAAACAAAAAAATGTAGACACAAAGAAGGTAAAATAATTGTAAGATGACTTTTTCAAGAATCTATATATTAACAAAACACTAGGAGTATATGTTAAAATCAGATACATGGTTAAGAACACTCCTAAGATAAGTGTGAGAAATCAACTTAGTAGACAACTATTCATGGGACAGACAGAGCTGCTTCTAAGAGCTGAATTTACCAAGAATTTTCATTGACTTAGTAACTAATTAATGTGAAAATTCACATTAAAAACCCCTGCATAATCTTGAACAACCTTCATTTAAATTGAAAACTAATTTTCCTACAGTAAAAAGCCATCTAAAAGGATAAAAAAATATTATTTCTTAAACTTTTTTTACTCCATGTTATTTAAACTCACTGAAGCTGAGATTAACTCTAAATTATCTTGATACCTAGTGCTAAGGTACTGCTCTTTATTTTGACAGTGTTGTCACTTTCATAGTCATAGGTCAAGAGATAAGTATTTGGCCCTAGAGATGATTTTCACTTGGTTTAGCCCATTTTTGTATGAAGTTCTCTAAATCCAAAAGTTTCCACTGATTTGCTGATATAACTCTTTTGTAGTAAAAAATAAAATCTACTGGTATTGTTCCTCCTTTTGATGACTTACAGTCAAAATAAGGAACTTTGAATTAAGGGAGAAGTACGAGGTTACCCTAATTTCAAAATAAAAGATAAAACCTAGGGGTGTTAAGTTTTGTTCTTGATTACATCAATAATTAGTTCTTTTGCACTAACTTTGTCCGAGATATTGAGATCAGTGAGAGGTAGGATGTAATATGGTTGAGTTTAACTTATTCTGAGTTCTAATTGTCTGCTTGCCATAATCTGCAGAAACAGACAGAATGTGGATCAGTGCAGAAATGTAGAAAAACATTCCTCTGGATGCCTGCAGATTCCTCTTTACAGAAATAGGCACAGGAGAAGATAGAAAGAGATCAGGATGGGATCAGGAGGGATTGTGTTCCATTCCGTTAGGGGCATAAATCTCCTTTCTGAAGCAGGAAACTCTTCTTAACCAGACTTAGGAAACTGCTGAAAACACCAAAAACATATTTAGTGGTCTGCATTAACAACTGAAATTGTGGATAAATACAATCTTTCCCGAGACACTAAACAGATTTAAGTGTGACTCAACCACACTAAGGCATATGAGCAAGAAAAGGAAAAGGTGTCATTCTGCATTGATAATGTACAAATGAATGACACTTTCTTGTAATTCACTAATTTAGTTGAAAAATAAGAAGGCATTAAAAAGATAACAAGTGGGGAGTCACGAGAGAACTGTTACACTTAAAGTATTTAATGGTATCTTCAGGTTCATTAGTTACTTTTAGATATTAGCCAGAATGTTTCATAAATCACTGCTGCTATCCATAAGTGACTCATCAATCCATAGCCTAGATAAGTTTCTTCAAGCCCTAATTGCACAACCTCATTCAGAGGAGCTCTGTGTCTGTTTCCTCAGAATTGAGAAAAAGTACAAAAATAGATTATGGGATTAGAGGGATTTGAAAAGAGTTTCTACAAGCAGAGCAGAAAGAGAGCTTACATCCTTCCCTCTATGAAACATCCAACTAACATCTGTGTGCTTACTCTATCACAATAATGATAATGGAATGACACCTACAGAAAATTCACCTCCCTAATCCCCTTCCCCTCCTTCCACCATTTCTTCATGCTTTGAGAGAGAGCCCATGTGGCTCTTCTTTGGCACTCAGAGAGAAATCTTCCTTTTGTCACTGCTACCACAACAGAATAATGATATGCAGCAGCAGCATTAGAGGCTGAAGAGGTATGGAAAAAAATTCAACATTGTATGTATACCAAGGACTTTCAAAAAATAAACTTTATTGCACAGGTCAAATCTTGCCACCTTGTGTCTCCCTTCAATCCTCCTATATTCATTTTGGCACATAAAAGAAAATGAAAATAAAGTGTACAAGGTAGGTTAGAAGTGCACTTTCTTGGTCACATTGGATTTATTCATCATAAAGAAATGTAAATATTTTCTGCTATTAGCAAACATCTTACTTTTGAGCTTCACATAGAAAACACAATTGAGAGTAATTTAGTTACTTTATAAATCTAAGCTAAAAGATCAACAGACTAAACCAATAAACAGGGGAAAAAAATACATTAATGTGAATTCACAAGCTAGTATTGTATAAAATCAATTTTTACTTACAGGCCATGGTGTGCCTTTGAACAGTGAAATGTTTTAACACCTAGTTCTTTAGTCTGGTCTAGTTGAATCTCTTCCCTGACACGTGAAATAGTAGCGGATCCTCATGTTCCTCCTTCAATTCTTTGTGCAATTGAGAAAGATACTCCTGGTGTTGGGTTTATTCTGTTTTAGTTAATCACACAATCCCTCTTTTAAGAAATGTCATCCCTCCTCTGGCAGACAGGGGTCCAATTTCCCCTTCAGGGCAGGAAGTTGCTTAGCCAGAGTTTCCCTCCTCCTTCCCTGCCATACTAGGTGTTCCTTCCAAATCTGGCCCAAAAGGACAGCAGAGAGAGATCTACAAATTTGGAATCAAGGTCACTTATAAAATGCCTTGTCACCCTTGACAGCCTCAGAAGAATGAACTTTTCCTGGCTGGGTCCTCTCAGGAGTTGTGGTAAGGATGACCCATTTGACCTGAGTTTGAATCCCAAGTGAAAGTAACAGTGCAGAGACACCACATTTATTTTTTTAATCTTAGTTCTAAACAGTTTCCACATCTCCTCCCAGTCCTCCTGGAAAAGTCTCAAATTCAGTTTGGTTTAAGCACCGGGCAGAGGTTCAGTAAGACTGCATCCGAAACAGCAGTTTTCCTGAGAAGAGAGAATCATGTTCAGAAGAAAAATAAAGTAGAATAAACAGTTGAAGAAATCTAAAGACTCTTCTTACTCCCATCTCTATGAAATATCAGCAAGTGATTAGATTATATTTCTCCTACTCATTTTCTTTAATATAAGAAAGGGACAGACATAGTTTAACTCCCAGCAGTAATTCAGATTAGTCTGGAAAATACAGTTCTCTACTGAACTCCATTTACATTTAACTTATTAGATAAATGTTCAGCCAAAGCCTACCTCTCACTTACATAAAGAAATCTACAAGTTATAGGACAGTTTGGTTGTTACATGAGTAAGAATTTGTTCCAGTCTCTTCTATATGACCTGCACTTTTGATAAGTTCCTCACAGAGATCTATTGAGCCAAAATAATCTCAGGTTCAAATAATTTTCAACCTCTCCTTCTCCAACCTTGAGACTATCATCCTGGCAGTTTGGCTTTGGTATAGGTGCTGAAAACTAGATTAGATGTGGGAGAGAAAAATAAATTGATAGTGTGGTGTGGATTGGCATGAAGGCTGTGTTGGAACTTTTGTGAGTTAATCAGGTTACTCAAGACTAGTAAAGCTTCAATAAAATTATTCAGGTCACCCCAGTACCTCTTCACTTTAACAGTTCTTGTAACAGATCCAAAATATACTGTAAATGTTAGTTTAGAACAATGAAAGTATTTTACCCAATATGGATAAAACAATACCAATTGTATCATAATATTATTTAAGGAGATAATACTGATCTTCCTAAAATGCTTGTTTCATGATTGTTTTAGTTGTAAATGTTTGGCAAGGAGCAACAGTTAACTAAATATCTTTTACTTAAGTATTTCAAAGGTATAGTAACATAAGAAAAATTAGTTTAGATTTGTGTATAGGTATCTGTCTATTTCTTGCTCCCCCTCCCCCTATCCCATGTGTATGTTTATTAAAATATATTTTTCAAATGTCCTTCCAAGTCACTACCTAAAGAAAACAGTAATCCAGTAAGTGTAAGGCATTAGGAAAACAGCTGAAATCAAAGGCTTGCTTTAAACACAGACATTGAAGCAGCAAGACAACCCTCACAGGGCTGAACTGCAAATTGGAGGGGCACAGCACTGAAGGCAGACTCACCAAAGGAATTCCTTTTAAAACCTGGTGTTGACAGGATAACAGCAGTGCTGGCTCCTACAAGAGCCTGCCAGTATATAACTCAGTATGCAAGCTGTGATATACATTAGCTAAAATTAAAAAAAAACATTCGTCAAAGCAAGGTGCTGGATTCTCAGTTGACAACAAGATCAGCAGTAAGAACAAAATTTAAATGTAATATTACATATCCCAGCAATGAGATCAGTCATGACATGTGCTTCTGTTATTAAATTTAGTGACCAACATCAGTACAATTTGCATGAGATAAAGTGAAGAAACAATCAAAGATATATATGGCTGCACATCCACATGTGAGGATCTCTTCCTTTCTAACGTTTCTTTATAGACAATCACCAGAATCAAGGAGCTCAATGCAATTTTATATTTCCTATACATTTTAATATGGCCTAAAAAACACAAAGGGAATACTACACAGTCCTGCATAGCTCTAATAGGAGCGTTTCCACAAGGGGTCAAAATAATTTATAGTACTCAAATTGCACCTTCTCTTCTGGAAGGCTCTATCTTGTTAAAGTCCAACACAGGAGAAAAATAACTTGGGCATGGCATATGCATTGCAACAGTCCAAAGTCAGTGACCAGCGATGATAAAAATATTGGATGATACAGCACTTTTCTGGGTCTGGACAGGGTGATGTGGAGAGATCTGCATGGCTCATTGGGGTGGTATAAGAGCAATAGTTGCAATGAGGTGCAGTTCAGACTGATGCAGAAACCTCTTCTTGACTAGAAGTTGTAAAAATGACAGCTGAAGCAGGAATTCTGGCTTCCCACAAGCTTTAGCAAATTTGAAATGTGACTGTGGGCCCATCACATTTCCCAGGCAGTCTGAAAGCAGATGCTTGTCTGTGCTTGCAAGTTCTTATGGAAAGGACAGGAGAAGAGAGGAGAGGATGTGTATACTATAGCAAGTCAAAGAACTTTTCATCCTGTCCATTTTCATCAAAAGACAAACAGACCACCAAAATATTTTCTATTTTAAGTACGAAGTGAACAACTCCTTTAATATATTTGGGTTGCTCTGCATTTTCTATATGTTGGTATGAACTAACAGCAGTTTTATTTTTGTTATCTGATAAATCTATTAGCTTGAAATATCCTTCTGTAACATTCTTCTAACATATAAAATGAATATACTGTAACGAAACTGTAGCCAAAAGCTATATAACCTCTCTTATACATTAATTTTTAATCTGGATATGGAAGCAAGCTCTCAAAATATGAAAATCCATTCTGACCTTTTGTATATATGATATGCATTTGATTTACACATGATAGATTTTTTTTTAAGCTGTATCTCTCTTTTTTTTGCAGGAAACTATTAATTACTGCATTCCCCACTCTTTTCACCTTCTCCTTTTGCACAATTTTTTTAAAGCTCTACTTTTCTTCATGAAATAACAATTTGTAACAGTTTTGTAAACTTAAGTGTGTTTTTTCAAATAATTCTTAAGATTTTGATTTCTTAGTCTAATTACATTGTATTCTTAAACTGTTCTCAGTAAAGAAGTGTTCTACTGTTAATCCTTCATTCACATCAATGAAAAGCTTTTTAAATTTACACTGAATAAAAGATTGGGATATTAAACACTTATTGCTACTAACTAGGATATAAAGTAAGAACTGTGTGATATATGTCACTGATCAGAAATATACTGAACAGGGGCATCATGCATAATTTATATAAAAATAGGCATTATTAATTCAAAATTTAATGTGAAAGATTTTTTCTTATGAAACTTTAACCACAGATAACCTCAGCTGAATTTTAACAAGTTGTTGTCATGAGACTTCTCCTACAGTATCCTCAAAGGGAACTGCTTGTGACGGAGGCTGGATCACCTTCAGTCACCTCAGAACACCTCTGGAGCTCGTCAGCCAGACTCTGACTCTGAGCAGGTCAGCCAGTCTTGGTTGCTTATGGTCATGCCCAAGTCAGGTTTTGAATAACTTCAAGGATGGAGACTTCAAAACCTCTCTCAGCAACCTGTTCCAACCTTCAACCACCCTCTCGGCACAGAAGTTCTCTCTAACATTTGACTGTAGTTTCCTGCATTTCAATTCTTGCTCATTGCCTCTTCTCCTGTGACTGTGCAGCACTGAGAAGAGCCTGCTTCTCTCTTCTTTACTGCTCCCATCAGGTATTTGTTCACATGGATAAGATTCCCCTGAGGCTTGTGATGTCTGGGCTGAAGTGCCTCTGCTCTCTCAGTCTGTCCTGGTATTACAGATGCTTCAATGACTGAAGCCCTTAGAAACCCTTTCAGAAGGCAGTGTGGGTATAATATGTCCTTGTTCTACAGGACTCAGAGTTGGATGTTTCAATGCACAAAAGTTTTGTGTGTCTTTTCTGTAAAGTTGTTTGTTTCATTAATAACCTTAATCAAGTGGTGTGGTGGGAGAAGCACAATTCATCTTTCCTTTTTGACACACTATCTTATTTCAGGCTCTATAGAGAACTTTGCAGAAATTCTTCTGAACTTTGAATCATCTAGAGTGTATATTAAGATTTTATACTGTATAGAAATATAAATTTATTTTGCATTTTCCACAAAATGTGTTACCACAAATGGCAGTTCATAATTCCATTGGAACTGCCAGAGAGAAAACAGTGAACATTTTTATCTTTCACATTTCCTTTTAAGCTTGTTTCCCAGAACATCTGTGTTCCAGTCCGTTGTTACTGTAATGTGAAGGCTAGCGAGTTTATTGACTTTACAGATAGTTTTCAATTAAGAGGAAAGTAAAGTTCTTAGAAACAAATTACAGCTAAGATCTTCTGTCACCACTGAGAACATCTCTCAATTGGAGAGTAATAACTGTCTCCAAGAGAAATATATTCAGAAACTGGTTCCAGAATTATTGTCTGCTAGTATCAGATACCTTTTCAATTGGAAATGAATAGACACTTCTACTGTAGGAAAAATGCAAAAAGCTAAGACAAATAAAAAACTCTGAGCAAGAACAACAAGGCACTGAAAAGTAAAGCAGCATAAAGCCCAGTTTCACTGCACATGGACCCTTTACGGCACTGAGTTAGGAAGTGATAAGCATCTTCCCAAAGGAGCTGGTGCATTCACCTAAAAGACAACAGCCATTTGGAGTTAAGAACAGAGGTAAACCAAAGTCATTGAATACATGAATATACTTAGTGTGTAGATATATGTGTCTGAAATGGGGAGGGTATGATTTTCAGATCCATCAATTGCAAGAAAATCACCTAATTTTTTGTTTCTATCTAGCCCCTTTGTCAATTATCAGAATGTTACAATGGGCTGATTTGAAGGTGTGTATTAAAAAAACAAAAATCAGAAAACAAACAAAAAAGCCCCAAAACCAAAAAACAAAACAAAACCAAACCAAACACCTGCCCCGAATATCTTCATACTTCATGCCTTCCGTAAATTATGTTTTCTTTCCATATTGTCTCTATTTTTCCCTTTTTTTTTTTTTTTTTGGGACTAAGGTTTGATATAGAAAATATTGTAAAATAAGGGCCATGGATTTTGGCAAAATAATGAGGAAGATTTTAAGCCAAAAATAATAGCAAAATTATTTTAGTATAAAATTATGTTTACTCAAATTATATTATAAACTCTCCACTCACAACATTCAAAATATTTTCTATAATGATAAATGTTTAATTAATTTCAAAGTCAAAACACTACAGGTATTATTACTGTTGCTTTCCCTCAGTGTTATACATTTCTTATTTAAAATTGTATCTATTCTCCAAAGTTTGTCTTGAAAAGAGCACTTTCTTCTACTTTTTCATTATTGAAGGTCTATTATTTTCTAAATTTATTATAAAATCTTGTCTTCTACTCATAAGAGAACAGTAATATTGCTATTTTCAGCAAAGTAAGAGCACCTCCATATCAAAGATATTATCAAAATATACTGAAATACCTTAGTATGTACCATAAACCTATTTCCTATGCCAGCTATAACTAGAAAATTTGGTATTGAAATATAATTTTACTTCTATATTTCATCAATATATATAATTATGCCATTCATCATCATCATGGCTAGCGAACGAAGATTTGGGAAGGGCTCTACCCATGCTTGCTGCAAGCACGCTGATGTCTAAAAAGGCCAATGCGAGGTAGGCAAGTCCGGTTGCAAAAGGCACAGTGGAAAGTCTCCAAAGGCGGTGTTGGCGAGTCACAGGTTTTTCTGCATTGTCTTTTTTCTTCAACACTGATCCTGCGTGTGCTTTCAAAGGAAGCAGCAGCATTATGAATGGTGTGT
>JAWWEU010000081.1:134796164-134828826 GCA_035583155.1 Acropternis orthonyx | reverse complement strand
CCCGGGTTTGGAGTTAGAGTTGTCCTTCTCCTAGGATGGTTGCCAGGAGGCTAGTGAGCCCATCCTGCCCGTGGACAAATTTGTCTGACCCTTCAGCTGAGACCTGACTAGCATAGGAGACCCTACCGGAGGCACAAACCACCGCCAGCATAGCTCACAACCTCATAAGGGCACTCAAGCTTCTCCCCCACGACAAGGGGGTGCCCGTGGAGAAGAATTATGCCATTAATGTCTCAATAATTAGACTATTATTCTTAAAGAAACGAAAAAGTGTATATTTCACTGGACAGGTTACTGCTAAAAATATCCCACCTTCATTTCAATTTCCCTTTTGATTCCAAAAAGACTAAATAAAAGATACGTACTATAACCTTTGTTCCTTCAAAATGTCTGGGTTGTTTTTCTCAGACAGTAATGGATCTAGATGAAGATTAAAATGTTGGATTCACTCATTTTCTCTGTAGTTATTCACATATTCATCTGCATACATTCATATGCCATAAATATATCAGTCAATACTAAAGAAATCTGAGAACAAGAACAAAATATGGTACATTACTTTTCTGTTCTTTTGCCATAAACAGCATTTCAGAGAGAAAACAGTTGTGCCAAATGCTAAAGCTGCTCTGTGTCAATGGTTTATTGAAGTTTACAATATAAAACACATTCTTCAGGATTTTAGCTCAATTTTTTTCCCTGATGTAATATTAATACTTTCATAAATATTGTTGATAAGATTCTGAACAACATTATTTCCAACTTAACTTCTTTCTCCCACAGTATAATAATGATATCATTCAGTCCTCTTGAGTCAAAGTGAATCATGTTATTAATATCTCAGACTGTTAAATGTAAATCTAAAGAACACTTTGAACTATTTCTTTTAAGGTTTTCTGCCCTGTAGTGATACCATGACAGTATATTTGAAGGGCAATGCAGAGGAAGGTCATCAGTCTGAAAAAAATGAAAATAGAAATTCAGACCCCAAACATCCTTCCTCTCCAGATCCCAGATACATCCTCCTCCCTCTTCCACTCAATTGTTATAACTGCTAACAAACTTCCACTTATCAAGGGACCATTACCGTTCTCAGGGACCAACTTAATGAAGAAAAGAAAATTTTCTGTTCTCCTATTGCACTTGGGAATGCACAGAGTGGAAAGCTAAATGAGGGCTCACCTCCAACATCAGAGGTATGTGTCATTTGTGAGGGACATGTTGGGAGTAGCTAATATGAAGAATACAACATTGCAGTGATGGTTTATTGTGGTACAGTTGTTTTAGTAGAAGTCTTTAATCCAGTTCTTTAGCATTGTGTAATCAAATCACAAAACATAGATTAATAAATTGACCAAGAACAATAAATATTTAACTCTCTGGAAATGTGGGCTGTTTGTGGGGCTTCTGTGGTAGGAAAAGAAGAAAGCAAATCAAGGAGAACATCAAGAAGGAAACAATCAAAACACTAGGTTTTGCAAATATGTGCTAATATATGTTGCCTTAAGGAAGCTGATATAATAGAGATTATTTGTTTTGTGAAATAAGAGTTCCCAAGAACAAAAGCATCATTATACTGGATGCTATTGGGTGTGCAACATGATGCATATCTCCAGCACTTGACAAAGCAAATATAAACTCTATTCTTAGTGTAATTTGCAAGTGAAGGCTTCCCAGTGTCAATATTGCTGAAGTACAAGAAATTGACGTTCAAGACTCCTTCCATAATCCTGTGTGATTTAATTTTTATAGTGGTTAATCTGGAAATACAGAAAGTCTCAGCAACTTCCACTTCTCCAGCTGCTCATCATTTCCTTGATCAGCTGACCAGAAATAGGAGTATTATCCAGAGTACCTGACACTTAGAGGTTTAAGGTGAAAATGTACATGCACAGTATAAAATTAAAGTTTAAGCAAAAGCTACAAACTCTACGTTACCATAAAATATTTCCCTGCTGACATAGTGTCAAGTAAACACTTCTTATAATTAAGGACAGGAGTACTTTCTCATTTTTATTTTCAAGATAAGCTTAATTAAAATAAATAATGAGAGAAATCAGTCATGTAAAGAAAAAATAGTCTTCCAGTGAGCAAAAGATAATCCCTAAGGGATAAGGTTACAGATTCAAAGAACATGTTAATGAAACCTTCATATTTTAAGGCCATGACAGTCCTGGCACTATAAAGCACCCATATGGCACCAGCAGTAACAGCAGTAGTATCACATCAGCACCATATTACTCTGGTACTGTGCCTAGTTTTACACAGAAACCTTGACACTGGACTAATCTTATTAGTGTACTGAGCTTTCTGGTGGTTTGGCTTTATTTTGACAAGATATAGTGGTAACAGACCAACTTTCCTTGCAAAATCCATGTGATTTTAAAGACCCACTATAAGCATAATAATATATTGAAATTGTTTACGAAATGAAGAAATAAAAATGCAGGGTTTGAAAGCATTTTTAAGATCATAACCCTGCACAGACTGGCATACTTTAATGCCTACTCACATTTTAGTCCCAGTCATAGATTAAGCACATCAAGTCAAGGGACATGATAACACTGATGAAACTGTGCCCCTTTATTCATGTCCTGGTGCACCAGCAGGCAGCATCGACAAGTACACTAATGAAAATGAACCTCATTTACCAGCTTTTGGGAAAGCATACTCAGAAACAACCCCTTCACCTTTTTTCACACATATACTGGTTCCTGAAGTATTTCTTGGAAAGACATTTGTGGAAAGATTTCTAAGTAAGGTAGAAGGTATTGAGGGAGGGCGTGGAAGGTTTAGAATAAATTTATTAAAAAAGCCCTGCTGTTGAGTCACGAGGTGCAGAAAGGACTCTCTTGCTTTCAAAACCTCCTCTCAGAGAGGAGTCTAGGTGCAGCTAATCCAATCAGTCATGGATTATGTCAATGGTTTAAATTTAAGGAATTACAGAGGTGTGATTGAACCCCTTTTGTCCTGCAGGTTTTAATGACTGGCAAAATGAGAATATTTATACAAAATTAATTATTTATTATTACAAATTATTAGACAAATATCTTAATCAGAATTATTTACTTGACAATATAAAATCTACAACTACTAGTGGTATAGTATAAGATAGGATGGTGCACTATATTGAAGCGATTACTGAAGCAAATATATTAAAACTAGCAAAAAGAAACTATTATTAAACAGAGATTTGATGTAGCTCACCAATATCAATGCTCGTGGGGTGATCTCTTTCACTCAGCCCTGAGGAGTACCCTTGGAAGATGTCCCCACATGTGCGAGGAATCTTCACACATACATTCCAAGAGTTATATTAGCAGAACCTGACTGTATTAAAGGAGGCTGGACTTTTATAATATAAAGGTAGTCAGAGATTTACAGGCCAGCAGACTGTCAAATCCTGCCTCAAAAAGCAGGATGTGTATTTGGAGTCTGGTGAACTAGGCTGGTTTTAGCACAACTCAACACCAAGACAGCACTCTGGTGCCAGCAGTCGAACTTGCATTACGGCTTGCATTGTAGGCATTCTCTGATTGGACTTTAGGTCTTATCAGGATAGGCCCTCCTGCCACAGACAGCTTTCTACTGTGTCAGTGTCATCGCTGGTTCTAACTAGATATGGAGGGTTTCTGGGTACTGCTTGATTCTCCAGGAATCTCTGAGCCCTGTCATTCAAGCCAGGGTGCCCTCAGCTCTTCTTCTCCCAGGGAAGTAGTTTCTCAGCCATCTTTCCAGAAGGCAGGCAGCCAAGGACTGGAGGCATCATGACACTGAAGAGCCACATCTCCAGAGGGTGGAAGCCTGTTCAGTCATAAGAAGGGAAAAAAACTCAGGCACCTAGAAAATAACAGTAAAAAAAAAAAAAAAAAGTAATTTTAGGTCTCCCAGAGTGAGCTTATCAGAATACACTTTTCCTTCCAGATTATTCTTTTCTTAGTTTGAATAAAAGCAAGCATGCAAGCAAACAAGAAAATAACCCTGGAAAAACTCAATTATACAGACAGTTTCACTTATGCCTCCACTTGCTCCCAATGAGTGTATGACAAGTTACATCAGTATATGTGGCACGCTATTTTTACAGACTTTCTCCTTGAATCTCACTCTATTTTGAGGGAAATGTTTCTGAAGGGTGTGGATGCTTTTTAAGAGTTGGAAATCTCCCCTGGGGAAGTTTCAAACCATCTATAGAAGTGTACAAGTGTTCTGTATTAGAGTTTCTACATAGGTTTATGTATGCATAACCATGAGTACTACAGTTACTTCTCTCACATGGTCTTTTTCCTTTGGATTTCATGCTCCAAAATATTTTTGTTAGCAGAATTTTGTGAATACTTCCAAGTTTGAATCTTTGCAATTATTGTTCTTCCCAAAAGAGATACTACCAGTGCCAAGAGAGTTCATGGATGACTGGATGTTATTGAAGCAGAAATTTCTTTTTTTTTATTATGGTACTGACAGTCCAATATTAAGAGTTTAAAAATAATTTTTAATGTCCTTATTTTTGTCTACCTGTTTGACAAGTTCAGTTGGTTTATTTGCTGCTGGATGTATCTTTTTCTACTTAGATCTTTGTTGAAAAGAAAGGAGTATTTATTCCATGTTCTGTGTAAAGTGCTGTCTGGTTATTATCTTGATAATTGTTATTGCAACCTTGCAGTGAAAAGTAATTTCATGAAGAGAGTATTTGCATGCACATTATGCATTGGAGTAATGAACATCTCAGTTTTTACTTCCCCGTTTCCATCTTCCAGTGTGTCAGGTCTTTACTTTGAACTTGCATGTTACAATTGTTGGTTTAAATTTCCATAATGGAGATCTCCCTATTGCAAAAAGCTTCATTCAAACCAGGATACTAACATGACTTCTGTCAATTAATTGTAAACATCTCTGACAGCTTCTTGCTTCAGTGCCAGCCATATCTCTGTGGGAGATTACTTCTTACAAGTCACGCCATTGCTTTGCACTTTTTCTTGCTGATACCAGCTGGTTCTGCTGTCCCTCATGCCATGCTCTGGAATTGGCAAGGCTGAGCATGCTCATGTTGTACCCACTGCTCAGTTTTCCTTGCTGTGACAATACTGTTCCATAAAGCAGTTTCTTTTGGTATTAAGAGTCTTCAATTTACCAACAGCAAAGAAATAAGGCAGCTCCCGCACTAGAAAAAAAACAGAGCTGGGAAAATCATATTTGGCTAAGTTATAGTGCTGCTACTAACCTTAGCCCTGAAGAGATCACTTCAGACCTCCTGTCTTCAGTTCATTAGTCAAAACTCTTCTGACATAAGCATGGTTTTGGTATGTTTGTGTCTCATAGCCCTTGTTTCTGTCAGTTTTGATGTTGTTGCTATGTATAAAATCAAACTAAGTCTTGTTTTACAATCCCAGTGTTGCCTGTGGAATCTGAGCAGTGCAAGAACTCCATTAGAAATGTTATTCTTCTCTATGGTCACTGTCACACTCAATTTAACTCTAGTTTTATTTTTTGCCATAAAACAGCATTCCTGGTCACAGTAATTCTGTTACCACAATTATCTAAGAGCCAGGAAGGGACAGCAATGAATTAACAAAGAAGTACGTGGTTTAGTGTAGAGTCCCCAGAGGATGCTTCAGCTGAAGTGGGATGACTGAAAGCTATATCAGTAAGTGTCCAGTCTTGGGTCTAACCACATCTCAGTGGGCTGTCTGAGAGTGGTCTGCTTTGGTTGGGCATCAACGCTCAGGGAGTCCTGAAGTGAAGGCAGGACAGAAAAGACTGTTTGTTTGGAGGGCTCTCTGGGAAGAAATTGAACGCTGGACTCTGCTGGTAAGGAGCTTTAGAATAAAGCACTTCCCCAATTCCTTCCCCTTCCTTCCAAACACACTTTCCAAATGTCATAAAACACAAGGATTGAAAACACAAGCTCATGGCCATTTGTTTGTCCCTCTTGTGAGAATTCACCACTGTTCTGCATAAGAATCCAACATTTTGATATACCTCTATGAGAAGATTATCATCTTCTTGGCAGCCAAGGGGAATGCATCCTGTCTGCTTAGTTGTCTGTGGGTTCCTCCCAGCTCTTGGGTGCTCTGTCATTTTGAATCCCCTGTTCCTTGCAGCAGAAAGGAAAGGGTAAGAATGGCTTGGTATTTGACCAAGGCTCTGTCTGAAATTAGTGATGTCTTAATGATGGTAAAAAAGATATGACAAGAAAGCATTGCAAAAGCATCAGGTTATGAATGACTTCTATGAACTGTTACCATATTGCTGGGCCTAGGAATGAGACCCCCATACAGTATATAGTTAGTTGGTTTTCCTATGGGATTGGTAATGACTGAGGCACAGATTAAAGACTAATGAAAACTGAAGCTCTTATTTCTCTGTTTTCATGTATATCTAAAACAGCAATAATTTCAAAATAGCTTTGAAATAATGCATTAGAGAATAAAGTATTAATGAGTTCAACTCACAAAGTCATATTGTGCTGTTCTACTGTACAAGTAGAGGACAAGAAATCAGTTCCTGCTTCAAAAGTGCAAGGCAGGCAGTCATTACAGCACACCTCCAGCCTACTTGTTCTTAAGGCTTCCATAAGAGGGAATTATGGGAGAAGGGATGAAAATACTTTATATGTCTAGTAAGTTAAAAAGTGACATTTTACATGTTCTTCCTGATACTTTTCATGTTAGACCCACAAGCTTTTTAAAGGTGAGCAATAAAAGCTGGAACTATTCTATTTTACTCTACCACAATCTCCTGACTTCTATTCCAACACTTTGCCCTCACTTTGAAATATTGTAAATGTGATCACTTAGCAGTTACTATCTCAAATATTCCTCTCTTCCAGAGATTTTGGACCAGAAGAACTGGAAATAAAGCCACATACTAAGAGCCTGACACGTGGGATATGATGGTAGAGTTCTGGCTTCTCCAGATGTGAGAAGATAGAGTTGGCAGCTGTGTATTGAACTGACAAAGAGAATCCCTAGAAAAAAGCTGAAGAGGCTGCAGTGATGAATTCAAAAGCTTGAATTTGCAAATTGAGAGTTGATTCCAACCTTTGCTCTAGACATCCTCTGAAGCTTTGGTTAACATACTGCTCAGTCCCTCTGTTCCTCAGTTTTAAAGTCATCCACTCACATTGTTATTTTGGTCTTCAGAGTCTTCAAGGAGAAAAGTTATATTATGTGGCTATCATTCAAGATGGAAGATGTTTCAGGCAACAGAGTGGTACTATCTCCTCCTTTCCATTCCCCAAGCACAAATAAAAAAACCAACAAAGTCTAAATCCAAAATTTACATTTTCCAGAAACTAGAAATCATAGAATTAATACTTGTCTATGTATATACACTATTATACTAGTTGTATAATCTGTCTTTCATAGGTCTTCACTATTGTTAAATGCAATGGAAGTTATTGTCTGTAAATGAAGTTCTATTAAGGATCTGTATGTGTCCTCAACAGTTGTAAAAGTGGAAAAGAAAGATTTGGAGAGACTGAGCACATCCTTTTATGGTAGAGCACATGGAAAGACAAAGTAAAGGTCTAAAGTTGGATTGCTGCAGCATATAAACAGATGGATGGAGACACACTTCCACAAGCTCATTCACTTCTTCCAGTTTAAACACAAACATTAAGGTGAATTGTTCAGTGGATGTGCCTGTGCCTTAGTAATGACTACAGAAGAAACTCAGAGGATTGGATTTTGATTAGACACTTAACTTTGAGATGGTATAAGTTGTTCAAGTTAAATCTCTTCCTAAATGACAAAGTGACCTTTGATAGTAGAATGTGAACATTCATTTTACAGAAACTGTTTTATAGAGAAGACCATTCTTCAAATCCTATATTTCCTAGACCAGGAATTCTCTTTAATTTAATCTCAGCACTTTGTGAATTGATGAATAAATACCAAGAAAACAATTATTCTTTTTCCTGTGAGCTGTTATTAGCATGAAGTAGCAATATTTCATGGTAAGGAAACCATTCTTTCTGCTGTACAATCAAGCAGTGCAGAAACTTGACAACCAGAAGATGAGATGATGCATGTTTCAAAACTTCACTCAAAACCAAGCTATAACTAAGAAGGTTTTTGTTTTTTGAAGACTTTTTCCTGTTGTTCAGCAAATGTGAATAAAACTACTCAGTGAAGCAATTCTTAACAGATGGTTGCTATTTCAGCCTCAGATGGCAGAACGCCCTAGAACCAAGCAATTACAGAGTTCTTTGATGCAGAACCAGCTGAACAGATTTTAATAATTTCTTCCAAATTGGAGACACCTGGCCCCCCAGAAAGTGCTGCAAGCTGAATGATGGAGGTGTGTGATAGAAATATATTCCTGATGTCACCAGCAAGGTTTTGGTGGCAAAATCATGAAGACCAATAAAAAATAATGTAAAAATTATCTTTTTGGTTTTCTAATATTAATGTAAATGGCCTAATAAAATAATTTTAAAAATACTCTGAGGCAAGACTGTATTGTTTTGATTTTCCATTACTGTAGACATTTACCTCCCTTTAAAAAATGCTGTACAGGATATGGACACTCAACAACACCAGATTTTATTGCTCACCTTTATAAAGCTCAAGGGCCTAAGCCAGAAAAGATCAGCAAGCACATGTAAAATGTTACTTTGTCTTACTTGCTCTTATTCTGTTTTCTGGATGTAACTCCTGCCTTTGGAAAATCTAGAAATATTCCCCTAGATGAAATATGTACTGAAGAGAAGCCATTAGGCCAAACCCACTGGTATGAAACTTCAGTGGCAGCTCTGCTCTGTGGAGAGAAAGCGAAAGGGTCAGATACATTATTGCTAAGATTTAGCTCCACCTGTGTCACTGCCAAATTATTCTGTTCTCATTTATTCAGCTCTGTCTCTGCTATCATAAGGTCACGTCTATCTCATGTCCAGCAAAGCCCTGTCACAATCCTGTCTGTGTCTCTAGTACAAGTGAGCTAAAGACAGCTAATTGCATGGCCCTTGGATGGGATATTATTCCCATGTGTGGTACAAGTGTGCTGCACCAGATCTGGGAAATCAGTTTGCTCTGGCAGCTGACAGCTCTGGTCTAATGAGCCACTTTTGTTTGACAAAGCAGAAAAAATTATAAAGGAATTTTACAATGTTGTTGCTGGACTTCATAATCAAGGAGTTCCCTTCCAATCCTGTGATTTGCTTTTCCTTAAAACCTCTCTTTCTTGGTATAATTCATTCCTTGGTATAATCAATTACATATGGTAATGGTGCCTGTGTTTGTCGAATATTAGATATTCTCTGGAATTTGAAGTGTGAGTATTGGAGCATAAGATGGACTATAAAAATAATAAATATTACAAAGTAATCTGGGGGAGTGGGTTGTCTGACTTCATAAATTTAATTGTGACTACTGAACCTATCTTTGGTAAATTTGCTAAGTTTCTATGTGCTAAATAGACCACAGTTTTACAAATAATGTACCTTCCTCCACCCCAGATCCAGAATAGCATTTCTGAAGAACTCGTGATTTCTAAAAAGGAACAAAAGACACAAATAAAAAATGTTGATGTTCTCATTTGACAGTATTTTTGAACTGTAGTGAAATGGGGTGAGTAAAAGTGGGGAGGGAGAAGTGTCACAATTTTCTTTATGAAGTGACATTTCTTAATCCAAACTGAGCATTTAAATGGTTAAAGCTTACATCCCAAGGCTTTACATGTACAGTGTGGCCAAGATAACACATTTTTTCACTTGACTACTTTTATATGTTTAGAATCACATTTCAGTTTCATGAAAATCAAAATCAGAAAGGCTCACTGTGTGTAAGATATACAAATTCAGTACAGACATCACACATCCTTCTGGTTTTCCTTGTCCAAATTGTATTTGACTGATTTATGTTATGCTATCATATACAATAGCTTTTTACAATGTATATCTGGAAAAGTTATCCATAAAATTGAATACAATAAACATTATAATGCAATCATTCAGTTTTGGTTTGAGATTTGGGAATTAGTTCCATTTAAATGCACTGCTTTTCACAATATGATCCATTCAGTTGCATGCTTTCTCTATTCATTGGAACAACCTCAGTAACAGAATGGCTTTGTACTCAGTGCACTGATAACTAATTTGATCTCTTTGTTTCCTACAAAAAGAAATCAGTAGAATCAAAAGCATTAGTGACCATTTTTACAGGCAGAACAAAGTGAGGCTGGAGGGAAAGCAAGTACATAACTTCATTCCCATGTCTTGTAGGCTACTTTCACGTAACAGGTAAATTGCATCAAAATATTTAAGCAGAGTTACACTGCAGTCTGTTTTCAAACCTTTTTTTATCTTCGCTGTAAACGGACAAACAAAACAGCTGGAAAACTGACTGAATCTTTAAAACTCTTCCTCAGTGTTTCCTACATTATTTTTAAATGCTTTCCTTCCACCCTTGCATTTTCTGTAAAGCCAGAGTGTTTCATTTCTGTTGCCAGGGTTAGACATTTTAAGATTGCAGGATGGTAAGACCGGCTAATAGTGTCAGCCATGTTATGATGATTAAGTACCATGATGCTGCTAAAGTCAAGAATTAAAGGTGAGTGCCTGCACTTCCTGATGCAGAAGATAGTGCTGTTGAAAGAAAAACGTTTGTAAATGCCCATTAAGAATGAAAGGATCATGAAGCAATTGGTGATATGTTCTGTGAACGAGCTGCAGTTAATGGTGCATATAAGTGGAAAGAATGTGCAGCCTTTAACTTTCTGCTTGAAGCATAACTTCACTAAAAAAAAGGAATGAAGGAGGGAGGAGTTGAAAAAAGAAACTTCTTTGTGCCTTTGTAGCATCTCAGATTGATAAAGATAATTGGGAAATGGCGGTCCTAAACAGGTGTCAGGCACGGAGGGTTGTAGAAATATTTATGCCTTAATTCAGAAATACAGTTGCAGTTGCCATTGTCTAGTTGTGGAAAGAAGAGCAGCTACTGCTTATGAAATCTGATGATGTTATGCCTTCAACCTGGAGCAAAGAAATTAGTAGAAAACATCTAAAGTTACAGATGCTTGCATTTTTTTGTTACGGTACTTTGTAGCAGACATTCTGACTGGGAAACATAATGAATTCTGATTCCATTTGAAAGAACTAAATTAATTGCTAAAGAAACTTCTGTTAGATCACATTATGATATGGACAAATCAATGGTATATTTAGTTCTTGTGCAGTATTTATGTAAGATCAGAGTATGAATTATTAGACTGCAGAATTACTGACTTGTTTAATTTCACCCCTTCTCTTATTCTCCATCAGTGATGTCATAATTTTCCTGAATGCACTTCTCTAAAACAATTTGATATGTATTGTTGTCTTGTAAGTGGTGAAATTTGATTGAAGTGACTCAATTAGTAGATTATTACTTAGGACTCTCTTGAAGACAGGGGATATACCTTCCATCCCTTCATGTTTTGCAGATCACATTTTCAAGGTGGATGTAGCCATAGCGTGCTTTCTCATTCTGCACAGCTGGGTTGTGATCAATGTGTGGTTGTCATGGAAATATCACAGTATGATTCCAGTTCAATCACATTCCAGAACTCACTAGGTTGGGTCTTTGGTAATGATCATTAGTACCAATAAAGGGGGATATAATCTTTGACTGTGCTTGATACAAGTGAAATTGAAATTTTGGTTACTGGTGTCCTCTAAGAACTTAGTAGGGAGTACATATTCATCCACGCAGCCAGCATGAAATGGAACATTACTGATCAAGAAATGTGTTTTCTTTTTCAGTATGGTGTTTTTATCATTATAGCTGTGATGATTCACAAATTATTTTCTCAGTCTCCATTCATTTTCTGCTTCTCACATAAAATCATCCTGAAATGGCCAGTTTAGTCTTTTGCTTTCCTAGTCAGTTTTCCAAATTACAGTAGTGTCAGTTGTCACCATTATTTATCAAAAAGGAAGTCAATCTTCTGTGGCAGAATGGATAGTTTCATTAAAGTCTCTCACAAGATCCTACAGATCCTTATCCTGACTCCAAGAATGACTGATTATAGACAGAGGTGAAGGTCAAATTCCATCTTACTTTTAGGTGCTCTTCATCCTTTGGGGCATTAATGTTTGAATGTGTAGGTCTCCTGCTTTCTGTGTGGTTATGATGTGATTGAGAAATACTTTCCTACTGTGTGGTTTAGGTTCTGTTTGGTTTCTATGTTATTTGTTGGAACTTGTCCTCTTTTTTCATTATTTTTCATGATTTCTATTTGCCAAGCACCACTTGATCTCTCTGCTGTCACCTTGTTTTTTCTGAGTCAAAGAAGGGAGAGGTTTATGTGCCAAGATCAGACAGCCATTGACTTCATCTGCATCAACTCTGTCTCCTTTACTAAGGCCAAAACCAGATGTCTTGGGAGGAATTTCAGAACAGAGAAAACATGCAGGATATACTCAGTCAGTGATTTGGTCATTCCAAAGTGTTCTTCCAGCCTCCAATATTTTCTCACTCAGGAACTTCTGAGCCTGCAACTGTGAGCAAGATGATCATCATCAGAAGAGGCAAAATTCATTATTATTAGTTTTTGCCTGGTAACTTTACAATAAAACTGCACTACCAAAATAAAATATATGCATTTCACACTTGCTTTTAACACGGGCTTAAGTAGATGAATCTAGCCATGACTGTAAAGGCAGTGGCAGGCTAATGCTGTGCTGCACCCTCATCTTCTGCTGTAATTTACTGACACCACAGCATAGGCAGCATCACAGAAGATATTAAACACAACTCTGGTACTCTGCTAGCACCTTGCCTGAAACTGCCTTTTGCAGTTTTATGTAACTGTGAGCTGTGATGGCTGAGAAGAAAGCAAACTGAGTTTTCAGACATACCTATCTGCATGATGATTTTCAACACAGGATCAGTTAGGACGGCTGAGGGTGATGTTTGCTTAACTCTGCTGCCTAACCTAAGGAAGTCCTAACTTCCAAAGTAGGGGACTCAAAAGCACTCTTGATGTGAGCTCCTGCGTACAATGAAGCTAGGATGAATGAAAGAACAAACATCTGGATTCTTGTTTCTATGTGATAAGGGTTCTTGGAGACCTCTAGTCACCTTATGAAGTTTTCAGCAGACCAAACAGAAGTGATAAACAAGTAAAAACATATCTCTTACTTACTGACATTTAAATCAGCTAGGGAGCATTATTTGGCAGTTAGTCTACTGTGTTTCAATAGTAAACATGTTTTAGTAAATAACACATGTTTGTAAAGCATCTGTGTATTACACAAATTTAAAGGTTACAGGAGTTGTTAAAAATAAGTATGGACTTAATAAAAAATATTTTATGTCCAAATCCCTAATTAAACTGCTCTAGCCATTTAGCATAACTTCAAACTCTTCCTGTCCTGCCTTCTTTTACAACTATATCACATTCCCCCATAAAAGGAAAATCTCTGTTGATAATGTTTGATATTCTTTAGCCTACTGGAGCCAAGCATAACTAGATGTTATTATCATTATATTTCACATTATGCTTACTAATATTTGTACTATGTGACTAAGTTTCATTAGAAAAACATTCAATTTACCAAGCAAAAGAAGTAGAATGGAAAAGAGTAAATTAAAAAGCTTGTTTCAATAGTGTAATTTATAGATTTAAGCAATGTCAATCTTAGGCTGCCATGCTCTTCCTGGTTTCTCAGAAGAGCACCTATGGGCGTCTGCTGCTGTACAAAATGATAATATTTGTGTAGGTTTCTTCAAATCTGGCCTTAGTTATAAATATTTCAATACATTTTCATTTTAAATAGATTTATAGCTTTTGTGTCTTGTTTCCATGACCTTTCCAATTCAGTCACACTGTTGTCTCCTCTTTACATAAATGCCTTGGGTCATTTGCTTATTTTAATCTGCATGGAATAATTTTATCTCAGGATACTCAGATAGAGCCAAAATTCTTAAGAAAAGTGATCTATAAATCTCATGTGGAACCAACAGAGAGGTATCAGCTGGTACCAAAAATATTTCTACCCACTTCTCTTACCACAAGGTACTTTGAAACGCCAATTCTGTTCACACATTTATTCCTCAGAGTTTTTAAGGGAAAGTGAGAATATTTAGGCTTCTGACATGGGCATTTCAGTTGGACAGGCTAAATATAAAACATGCCTGGCAATGATTCAGTTGGATTATAACCTGGACAAGCATTTGTTGGAATAGGCAAAAGATATATTGGTGCTTGTCCTGAAACTGTCACTGAGTTGCTGTCTTGCTCTGTAAAGCCCATGTGATCTCTTCATTGATTCCTTTTCTAACTTTTTTTTTCTTTTTAAACCTCATCAGGGTTGGAACTGTTGCATTCTAGTAGATTGTGAAGTACCTCATATAACCCTGTCCCAGTCCCTTACAGGACCAGCAATGTTCCTGCAGTACTATATATAAACCTCTGGGAATTCTCAAAATTAAAGTTCAGGGATCCAAAAGTATTAAAAATTGTTTTCCAAGTCAGTCATTCTGATCTATATATTTGTTATATCAGAGCACAGTATCCACCTACAAACTGTGAACCAATAAAATAAAAAGTCCCTTTTTCATGGCAGAGTACTCAACAGAGTCTTAGGCTTCTGTTGCGTAAGGGGAAGAAGCAACAAAGAACACACACATAAGCACAGTGCTCAATTTTGGACAAGGGATAATTCATCATACTAAGCAGGTTACACTTGCTTACAGAATTTCCGGGGTCACAATTTTAGGAAGAGACAGAACCTCATCTAGAAAACCAATGTGGCATTTTGATATGCAAACTGATAATTCAAGTGCTAATTCAAGTAAAATACACATTCCCAGCCCTTTGTCACAAAGATTGTGCTATGCCAAGCATCATACTGAATAGGCAGCAGATGTACAGAAGAAGGGAAAGATCCTGAGATTTTCCTGGGTTTAAGGGCATTTTCAGAGAACTCTAGAAAAAAAAAGTTTTTCTGACGTAAAAATGAGCTACCAACTGAGCACAACTTTTAAGCTGTATATAACGTAACAGAGTGTGTGTGTCAGGAGATTTAGTGAAATCCTAGCACAGGTTATCATTGGAATGAAAAAATCAGCTACCTCTTTAAAAAAATTGTGCACCTTAGGAGTAATGATTAGTCTAAATTATTTATTTTCTTCTGTGAACTTCCCTGAAGAATTTCCTTAAATTTTCCAGAAGAAAAGTGGGGTGGCTCTGACACCAAACATGTCACTTTCATGAAAATCATAGGATCACAGAATATGCTGAGTTGGAATGGACCCACAAGGATCACCAATTTCAGCTCATGGCCCTGCACAAGACCATCCCCAAGAGTCACACCATGTGCCCGAGAGTATTGTCCAAACACTTCTTGAACTCTGGCAGGCTTGGTGTTGTGACCACTTCCCTGGGGAGCCTGTTCCAGTGCCCAACTACCCCCTGGGTGAAGAACCTTTTTCTAATATCCAGCCTAAACCTCCTCTGACACAAGTTTAGGCCATTCCCTTAGGTCCTGTCAGTGCCCGTCCCTCCTCTTCCCCTCATGAGGAAGTTGTAACTGCAATGAGGTCTCCCCTCAGTCTCCTCTTCTTCAGTCTGAACACATCAAGTGATCTCAGCTGCTCCTCATATGGCTTCCCCTCAAGGCCCTTCACCATCTTCGTTGACCTACTTTGGACACTTTATAATAGATAAATATATTTCTTATATGTGGTGCCCAAAACTGCCACAATATTCAGGGTGATGTCGCACCAGTGCAGAGCAGAGTGGGACAGTCTCCTCCCTCAACTGGCTGGCGATGCTGTGCCTGATGCCCCCCAGGACACAGTTGGCCCTCCTGGCTGCCAGGGCACTACTGACTCATATTCAACTTGCCATCACCCTGGGTCCCTTTTCGTGGTTATCACAGACAGGGCAAGGAGAAATCACTTTACTGATCCTACCAGTAATTTCATTAACCAATCAGTCCACTGAAAACAAGATACTCAGCTAAATTCAGTGGAACAGAATGGATTATGCCAAGAGAAAGCAATAAGCTATAGAGCCATTTGCATGATCTTAGTTAACTTAAAGTCATTACTTTATTGTAAAAGGGCAGTTTCAGATAGCAGGACTCTGAGATGTTCATCATGAAACATGATGGACACTGTAGCTTCCCATTTTGCAAGATGGTTTCAAACTTGGGTATCTTGCTTGTTGGTACAAAGTCCCAGATCCCTGGAACTGCTGGGCAGCACAGCCCTAGGTAGATATTTGGATGTTCAGGTAACTATACTGGGAGCAAGCTGGGCATGTTGGAAATGCAGGTGCTTCCCAGCACATCAACAACAGAGGCACATGACTTTGCACAATTGAAATCCTGGTTTTAAATGCCTCACCTTAGCTCCAGTGCGTGTATGCTCTACTACAGGAAATGATTTAGCAGCAGAGACTGGGATCAGTTTGACATCTGTCCAGAATTCCCTGTGCTAATTATACTTTATTACTTTTTAAAGAACTTCCAGCAAGGTTCCTGCTACATAACTGCTCAGGACAGGTGGACACCAGACTGCAGTTATGCACTACTATAATCTTTTATTTTTCTTTTAATAAATTGGATCTTATATGATGACTATTACATTTTAATTACTGTGATTACTTTACAGGTATTTCAAACATACATTATGTCATGGCAACTGTGTTACTTACAGTTTCATTGAATTAAAAATACCTTACATATTTTTCTACCTTGGAGGAAAATCCTCCCCGAAGGCCCCTAAAATTTGCACAGCATTTACTACTCACAGTAGAATTGTAGCTTAAAGGATTGGCCAGCTCACTGTGACTAAACTATTGTCTCTGTAAAAGTAAAAACAGTCAGTGATTCACATGCAAGTGCCTTGGTACTATAGACCAGATTAGAAAATTCACTTTTATCTCTCATTTACCACCATACAAGGGAAGAAATACATATTATAAAGCATTATGATATTCAGAAAATAATAAAATTGATTTTTCCAAGCACACCCTCTCTTTATTAATAGTTATGGGTAAAATGTAATCATTTGTTTCCCAATATGACATATTTAGTATTACCACAACTCATTACCATTTGTAGGGAAGACTGATATGTAAAAACCCTATACTAGCTAATATAACTTTCATTAGATGCCTATGTGGTCTACTGATTTTTTTATTTTATTTTATTTTTTATAAATACCTATCTCAATTTCTAACATTATAAGAGTCATAACCTGTTTTGGTGACCACAGTTCACTAGATAAGGAGAAAAGTTAGGTACAACAGATTCAGCATCTCAGGGAGATATTATAAGAGGCAAAAGTTATTTTATGGAATTTCATATTAAAACATACCATGTCAGTGGCTTTTATGCATGTTTCGATGGGATCATGGTCTGGGTTTGTAAATATAACAGCAGACCTGCCTGTGAAGCATCAGTTCATGTGTGTGTGGTCTTTCAGACAGAAGATTTGCACTGTAAAGAAATGTTTGAGTCTGAATGCTGTTCTTTGGCACCTTTTTATTTGTATTACAAATACAAATGCACCCCTTATTCATATAACCTATGGGTTTTCTTTGTATGCTTACTGGCAGAGCTGTATTCTTACAGGGTAGAATGGAAAACATAAAAAAATATTAAAACCAAAAAGATTAAAACATTTAACAAGTGTTCTACTGACAGGTAAGATTCCAAATATTTACTGCCAGTTACACTGCTTATCAGCGAAGCATTGTTCTCACATCCTTGAGGTTTTCAAGCTATTGTCATATGCTACTGCAAGGCAGTAGAAATAAACCCTTTCCCTGTTCTTTCCCTTCAAAATGAATTTAGGAAACTCAGGTGTAATAGTAAACATTCATTCTTCTTCTTGTGTTGGATTTTTGTGTTACTTTATTTATTTCCATGTTCTTGGATTAAGATTTTTTTTTTACTTGATACACATAATTACATAATGAAGTTTAGACTCTGAGTGCTTTTAATAGAAACATTCTATTATATTGCATCAGAGACTTAATTCTATCATCAATCACATATCAAAAATATTTCTGAATATTTTTACTTCTTAACTCCTTTATTAGATGAACCTAATTCTCAGAAAGGCTTCCCAAATGGAGACCTGGCTAGTGTTTTGGGCTGCTACATACAAAAGTCTTTATTTTTGTTAGCTATTGAATGACTGTGTACTGATCAAGTCTGAGATGTGGCTCCCTTACTTTTGTTAATCTAATAAGTTAATGTAGTTTTATATTCACAGATCATAAGGGTGGTCTTTGCATGCTGGGTATCTTACAGGAAAAATAGAGTTGCAAATCTTAAAATGTCAGTGAAGTGTTCTTTATGTTAAACATAGTCAAGCAAATTTCTGTTCATGAGTATGTGCATTTATGATTTAATAGCAGGTTAATTTTTAACCCTAAGGAGAAAGAAAAATTCCTTTTGTACTAGTTATAATATGACAATACTTCTGAAAATCTGTAAAGCGCTGGACCAGCTACAATCTATTCCTCTGTTAGAGATACCACCTCAAAGGTGAAGCAACAATCAGAGTCCTGTGTACACTAACCTTTCTGCCTGCTTGCAATGTGTAAACCAATCTGGACTTAAAAGACAAATTTTATCATTGGGATACAATCTCCCTGGTTTTCCTCCAGAAGACTGGGATACCACAAGCAGCTGCTGACAGAACTTCACCATATCTTCTCACTGTCAGCCCCAGTTCCACCCTGAAATATGATTTGTGACTTGGCAGAATTTAGTTGATCGTATTTACATTTACACATGCATATCAATTTACTAACATAAGTAGGATATTGCTGCCTATGTGGACAAATAACTGTTCATTGTTGTCCCAAGTATATCTTTCCTCAAGAAAACTGGTTTAAAATTTTTTAAAGTACTTTTTTGCACTTTGTTACACACCAGATCAGTAATTAGGGGGTCAGAAGCACCTTGTGGGGGGCTCATGTGTGTGTGGAGGTGGAAGGGATGGGTCAAACCTCACAGAGGTGGGGTGACATTGTACCCCTCATGGCCTCGGAGCCCATGTGGGAAGCCCTGGAGCAGCTGTCAGTCACAAACAGCCTGGGAAAACTCTAACACCCCAGAGCTCCTGGAGCCGCTGACCCAGCTCAGATTGGCAGGGACAACGAAAACATGACCCCTCACCCTGGCCTGGAGCCCCAGAGTGGTTGGTGGGTCAACCTAGGGGGTTTGACCATAGAGACCAGAGCAGATAAAACCAGAGGTGTATGTTTGACATGTGTTGTGGCCCTGCCATTTCGATGTGTGAGAGCTGGTCTTTCACAATGTTTCAGTGGTAGCTCTCTCTCCCTCTTTCTCCTTCTCTCTCATCTTTTTCCGTCTGTTTCTTTTTCTTTACTCCTTTTCTACATGCTTTGGGTGGCTTGGAGCTGGAGGGATTAGTTTTGACTTTAGTGTGGTGAATTGGCTGAATATTGCCTTGGGTGTTTTTAATATGTGCGGAGTTGGTAGTGTGGTGGAACCCTTTGTCTAGCTTGTGTAGTGCCCTTTTTGAACCTTTGCCAAGTTCTTTTCTTCCCTAAATTAATAAAGAAACTTCTTGGGAACAAGTCCATGGCTTATTCTCTGGACAATTTCTTAATGTATTAAAGAACCCTAAATATATCTAAATATTGAAGTAATACCCTTAGTAGAGCCCCTGAGCCCACAGCTCTGGGGCTGCAGTGTTACACACTCATCTGGATGACTATACTTGAAAAACAGAACCCAGCCATGACAATGGAACTTGTAATGCTCTTTCAAGAAGACAAAGCACATAAATGAAAATTAATACTATGTTAAATTTGAACAATTAAATACATATGTGTCAGGAGATTCTAAATACCAAATTTGGATTTATACAATTGATGTGTTCTAATTAAGGGATAGGTTTGATTGTGTTTTAAGTTATCTGAACATGGTTTTGTTTTTCTTAGTTATGTTATTGCTGCTACTAATTTGGGCAGAGGTGGAACCTGTGACGCACTACACAGGAATGAAGGCATGGTAATCTGCCAAGCAGAGCCTTTCTTAATTAAAAACTGCCTACATCAGTTTTCTGCAACTGTGACAAAATACTGAAAGTGAGAGGCAAAAAGTGGTGCTTTTAAAGAAAACTGGGAGTAGAAAAAGATGACAATTATATCCAAACATCTCTTCAAGGCAAATACTGAACTAGCAAATATTGACTCTCAGGTTCAACAATTGAGCAATATTATGTTCAACAACATGTAAAGTGATATAACGTAATGTGGGCCTGACCCTATTGAAATCAATAGAAAGAATTTCAAAGAATTTTGAGAGCTTTGGATATGATCCAAAGAAGTAAACTGATACTCCTGGAGGACAGATTTTGCATATCTCTTTTGTATTGTCATTTACACTGTTATGGAAAATGTCATTTACCTTAATACTAATGCATAGAATTAGTGGGGATTGTTTAGCAACCAAAAATTATATTTAATTCTAACAATTATAGAAATACTGTACTTTTTATAAGACTCCACATGTTTCTTCCCTATAAATATTTAATAACATCTAATCTTGCAACATTTAGTGGAATAAACAGCTTTTGTCAA
The DNA here is from genome assembly GCA_035583155.1 of Acropternis orthonyx. NCBI lineage: Eukaryota > Metazoa > Chordata > Aves > Passeriformes > Rhinocryptidae > Acropternis > Acropternis orthonyx. The sequence continues at coordinate 134,808,276 of JAWWEU010000081.1, read as the reverse complement.
GTACATCTAGAAAGTAACTAGAGCTTTTTTTCTACAGAGGTATTTGCATCTAAAATGACTTTTTAATTGTTTGTTTTTTTAGGCTTAAAGTCTACAAATAGAATAGAGTATAATCTGAGTTTCTGGTCTTTCATCTGTACTGATAGAGATCATACTGGGGACTGTTTTATTACTGAACATGTATTCTTGTTTCATAAAGACTGTAATGTTACACTCAGGTCACTAAGGGAAGAGCTTCACTGACCAAAGGTCTCAGATTTGTTTTCTTCAGACAAAGAATGTTTTTGAAAACATTTTTATGTTATTATTATGCTCACTGTAAATCACCAGCCTGCAGTTTTTAAGTTTAAAAGCTGACAAGTTGGGACTTTGAAGCTGCTACCAAATTATTTCCCCACTGAACTCTTACTCATGATGGTTCAGAGTGCTAGTCCAGGAGTAGTCAAGCTTCCTGTGCAAATGACAATCACATTACTCCATAAAAACTGAAGTACTTCCCTGCTCTACTTCCCTACTGTTAGGCCCATGGGCTCACCAGACTGACTCTCTCCAGAGAGTCTTGAATCCTTCCCACAAGATCAGCCATGTACATTCCACAGGGTGAAAGAAGTGAAATTCCCTTCCATATACCTGGAAACAGAGCAGAGGGAACAGAGAAATCAATACCCAACAGCAAATACTAGTTTCACTGATGTCCCCAGAAGCTCTGGATACCAATGAGCATGGGAACTCTTTCTGGAAGACTTAGAGAAAAATTGGGCTGTTGGGGTTTTGGTGTCCCTATTTCTGCCCTGTCATACCAGGACTTATTCAATAAGTTTGGTTTCAGAGCTGCATTATAAAGTATGAGGGATTTATATTCAGAGTGTATGTTTTCTTCCTTAAACATTCCCCCTCAAGGACAGCAAAGCTGGCAATCTTGTCTTGTGACTGACACTGTGTCAACAGTTTCATTAGTGAGATAGACAGAAAATCTAGCTACCAAAGTCAGCTCTTTAACATCAATTTTGTTTTTATGTTTCAGTAAGCTTTGAAAACAGATATTACATAAAGAAATAATTTGCTTTCTGAGCTACTAGGAGAGATTAATATCACTGACTATTATTTGAAGGAGTCATTTGGAATAGAAAGGCATAAATAAGTGATTATTGTTTCCATGGAAAACAATAAAATACACTTGCATTTTCTTTTCACTTACAGTCAAGACTAGCAGCTATTATTTATTTATAGCTTTAATTTGTGTCCTGTATATAAAAAGTCTATTTCACACATTACAAACCCAAAATAGTTGCAGAATATTAAACCTTTAACTTTCTTGTTTTCTTTTCTAGTTTAGTTTTTTTAATGATAAGAAATGGTTTTTTATGCTTAAACGAAATGTTTTCATGTAAGGCTCGTGTTTTGTATGTCTTGGAATAGAACTGTGAATATTGAAATGATTACCGAAATGTCATGAAAACATAATTTTATTTTATTTTTTTTTTATTTAATATTTTAGTACACAAAGACTAAAATGCTGGGGAGGCCTTACAGTGCCTAAAGGGGTCTTAGAAAAAGGCTGGGGGGGAGACTTTTCACAAGGACATGTAGTGATAAGACAAGGGGGTATGGCCTTAAGCTGGAAGGGGGCAGGTTTAGATTAGATATTAGGAAGAAATTCTTTACAATAAGGACGGTGAGGCACTGGAATGGCTTCCCAAAGAGGTTGTGGACTACCCTGGAGATGTTCAAGTCCAGGCTGGATGGGGGTCTGAATAGCTTGTTCTCATGGAAGTTGTCCCTGACCATGGCAGGGATTTGGAACTAGATAATCCTTCAACCCAAATAAATCTATATTTCTATGATTCAGAGTTTTTGTATTTACAAAATATTCATCAAACTTAAAAAAAAAAAAAACCAACACATTTTTTGTTTTAATTATAAAATACAAAATCAAAAGGAAAGTCAAAAGAAAAATTCCAAATCAGTTAAAAGTATGATTGACCTATTTTCATAGCTCTAAAAATAACTGCATAGTCAAAAGCCTCTCTTCTTGTTGTTAATAGCTAAAACTTATCAGCAGGAACACAAAATTTCACTGGTGGTTTATCCAGGTTATCCTGAGTTTCCTCCTCCCTCTTATCTGTATATTTATCAATATATCTGAGCATGAGTCCCACCGTGTAGAAGGTTAAAGAAGATTGATATTCAGATATGATATTACCTAAATTTATGTTCTGATGTTTGGGAGGGTTTTGTTGTTGTTGTTGTTGTTGTTCAAATATATTAAATAACAGAAGAATTGTTTCAATGGGTGAGAGATTTGAAAGCAGATGTTGCTATGCAACTCTTTAATTAATAGACATTGGCATAACCTTGAAAGAAAAACTTGCCTGAAATAAGTCTCAGCTGGTGGATAAAAGAGGAGGTTTTCAGGAAGCCATGGAAATATTTAACATGGAGGACAGTCCCAGAAATTATTTTAAAATTAACTGCGTGAAGTGCTATTCCAAGCAGATAAATATTTTTTCCTGGCTGGTGCTGTACTGATGTCAGTCACGAGACTGACAGAGCAACTGCTGTCCCTGTGATTAACCAGCACTGAACAGATACTTGACACATCCGAGATTTGTATCTGCTCAGGGGAGGATGGGGGTAATGTGAGCCTTATGTTCTCACTCCGACTGTGGCCGGCTATTGGCAAGCTCTGATCCTTACAGGATCTCAAGCTGACATGCTCCAATACTATTAATCTGATTCATCTGTGTTTGCCTTTTGTGTACATTCAAATGTATCCTGAGGAAAAAGGACATGTTTTTTAGAAAAGCAGAATATACTAGCCTGAGGGATGATCTATTTTGATAGAGATCCCTTTATTTGCCATACCAAAAGAGAAAATTATTTACTGTATCAGGCCAAAAATACTTTGCATTTCCATCCTTTCCCAGTAAAATATTATGTTTAATGCTCTCACTACTTTTGAAGGCATGGTCAGTAAAGCTGCTTCTTGACAGGTTCTTGACTCTTAAAGCTGTTTTTCTTTGGCCAGGATCTGAAAAATATGATAATAAATGTGTTAACAATAGACTCCTGATGTATAGTTCTTGAAATAAATGTATATATTTCAAGTGATTTGAAGTGAGTCAATTAACACTAATTTGCAATAATGATTTGAGCACTTAGATACTGAATTCTATTGGTTTGTTATTGAAATTCAGGTACAGGAATCAGTTCCTTCTGATTTCTAAGTCACTCAATTCCTGCTAGGGATAGAACAGTGCAAAATCTGATGTACCTGAAGGAGCAGATCCCAAAAGAATAGGGTGAAGGAGATGAAGATGTCCCTAAGGAAGTGATCTTCAAAAACAGTTGGGTGGAAAATTGTTGGGGTAGTTGGGGAGAGGAAGCTACCTTGTGCTGCAACCATGAAAAATTATGAGCATATCTTGTTTTCCAGTTATGTGTTTTAATCATGAGATTACAGACTGTTCTGGATTAGTATGCTGCCAGTCTTTCTTCACAGACTTGTTCTACTTGGTGTAATTAACTAAATGTTTACCAGGCCAGAGATATTGCAACTTGTGACTCTTCTCTGAAATGCAAAATTCCTGAATAAATCTGGATTTCACTGTCACAGGGCCCAATCCTTTGCAGGCACTTTTTGTTGTGATCTATTATAATTAGCTGAACAGTTCTGCTCAAACCAATTACTAGAGCTAAACAAGTGTGTTAACTTCTGTAGGGCTGAACCCTGAAAGAATGAGAACAGTGTCTGCTGAAATAGATACTTCTTGTCACAAATCTCAAGTGTTCATAGTCTAGCCAGAGCTAGCAAAGTAAGTTTTGCTCAAACTTCCTTGAAAATTTTGCTTAGAGGTCTGCTTTGCAAAATTTGGAGTAATACAATAGGATGTTTCAACTCTAGGTTCAAGCTCTCAGTGTCTGAGTGCTATGACAATGTGCCTAACCACCATCTTCTTGTGTAATAGCAAAATCTGCATACAGAAAATCTCCATCTCTGCCTCCAGGCATTGGTGAGATTAGAGACAAATTTTGCTCAAAATCAGGGTTCTGATTTGACAGTAGGGCCTCTTGGTCCTAATAGCAGCATGGCCTGTCCCTAGCAGTGCCACTCAGCTCCCAGCCAGTGGACTGGCAGTGACTGTGCTGGACGATTTTCCACAACACTGTTTTCTTTCTTTTAAATTGAGATCAGTGAAACATAATAACCAGGTAGATACCTTTTCATAAATGGGAGATATTATTGAATTAATTTTTTTCTTTAAAAAACCTGAAAATTACAAAAAAAAATTCTAGCTAATTTTCTTGCTACTGCACTCAGACACACTGATTACAAATGAGTTGCCTTACCTTTCCAAAATATGAAGATTGTATTCAGTTCAGTTTTAAAACCTGCTTCTTTCTAGTAAAAAAATGTCCCAAGCTTATGATTTGGGGCTACCTAGCTTTTCCCATCCTTGTTAACATCTCCTGGTCTCTGCCAGAGATGGATCTGATCCCAAAGGAAATTCCCTTAACTGTTTCACAGATGTGTTTTTCCTCCACCTAGACCCTCTCCCTCAGACCACAGACCATCTGACAAGATGAAGTAATAGAAAACATTCATTTTCTGGGTAAATTATGCTAAAATTAATTTTAACACAATTTAGTGCAGTAGGATTATTTTCATCTACTTTGAAAAGAAATATTGAAGACTATTTCTTTTTTTCAACCTGAATTCCACATCATCATTGCTTTGGAACAGGCTTCCCAGGGAAGTGATGGAGTCACCATCTGTGGAGGTATTTAAAAGACAGGTAGATGTGGCTCTTCAGGATGGTGTTTAGTGGTGGACTTGGCAGGGTTAGATTAATGGTTGGACTTGAGGATGTTAAAGATCTTGAGGATCTTAAGTATTTTCCAATCTAAATAATTCTATGATTGCTTTGTCTTCCAAGACTGCTGATTAATCTTTATATTTCAGTCACTATAGGAATAACATTCTGTAGTACATGACAGATGTACATACATGTAGACGTGAATGAGTGGTATAATTTCCAGCATTAGCAGTGAGAATACAATGTCACCATAAAAGCATCCCTTGCCCAAAGGATCACAGAAGTTGTGATTGTATCAAAAAATACTTAACAGTAAGAACACTGAGTTCTCTAGATTGTTTGGCAACACTGCCACAAAAATAGGTTTCTCATGACCAAATGATTTTGATTCATTCTAAGGAATGAGTGTACATTTCAGTGGCAAATTGAATGAGTCCTTGTCTTAACAAAATTAATTATACAATATTTTCTCTGCTCCCTGACTTTTCTTAGTGCAGCTGAACTTGTCTTTCAGCTAGTTGGCATCTTTTTGCCTCATTGTTTATTCCTGCTGGCAGAATAACAACAAAGTTCAAATCAATTCTGAAACAGTGCAAGAACTAAAGCCATGTGATCTCAGCTCAGCCTAGAGCATGGGAAATGAAGCAGTGCTCAAAGCCAGGGTCCTGGTAAGTGATAGTATATGGCTGTGGCATGAAAAGCAGATAATTAATTCATTGGACTGCATCATAATTTACTTAGTCATTTCACAAGGAATGCTGCCAGTCACCTCAGAGCAGAATGTATGCTGCATGCATCAAAAGGACACTTGTTCAGCCTCCCTTTCCAGAAATCATGGCCACCTAATTATGATTTATTTGTCTTCCGAAACCCTTCTACAGGCTTAGCTTCAGCACAAGGTTCAGAACCCAGATCTGTGTTTAATGCCTTGGTCTGATGCAGTGTAAGATGACCCTCCTGATCATACTGCAGCTCCATTAAGTTAGAGCTTCACTCTTTGTATTTGAAAAGCCTCTGCTAAAATGCCCACACCCAGGCCAGGGCCAAGGGGTCCCTCAGTGCAGAATCCTTAGGTGGCTGGCTGCTATTTAATTCCTTAGATATGCTATCCCTTCCCTTCTTAGAGAATATTTCTGACCTGTATGAAGCAACACACAGGGTCAATTTTTCCTCACTGAATGCTGGAATTATAGACAGGATAAAACACCGTTGTCTCCAACATGGACTGAGTCAGAAGAGTCAGTCCAGTGCACCAGTCATGTATACAGAAAAAGAGCACAACGATCTGTCCTCTTGTATCTGTGAGAACTGGAAAGGCTGTGGAAGAAAATATTAAGCAATCAATTCTGCTTTCTAAGCATTTTTTTATTCTTCAGGACAGTAACAGACATAAGCCCACTTCTTCATATGAAGCTATGAGCCCTGATCTCAGTCTCTTAATGATTGAGTTGTCTCAATAATTTAGTGAAACACTAAATATATAAAAATATATTCATAGAAGACTAAAGAAAACACAGATACATTAAAGAGATAGTAAAGATGAGATGTAATTGTCTCAACTTTGATAACCTTAGCTTTTCTAAAGTGATCTATTACTGTAGATTTTAGAAAGAAATGCAATAGAGAAATCAACTTAGGTTTGTTTTGTTTTTTTTTTTTTTTTTTGAGACAGTAATTCCATGTAACCAAGATAATTATTTACTCCACTCACTTTAAATACTTTTAGCCTATGTTTTTAGCTTAAAGTTTGAAAAATCTCATAAAATTTTCTGTTTTCTCTGTATGTAATATCATGATTTTTTACACACAGATTATTAGGTTTTGAGTGTTCATGGGTCACTTCTAAGGGACTCACTAAAGACAGTGAAAACATGCATAAGTCATTTCTGTTTAAATAGAGATACACGGAGATCTAGATATTTTAAGTGTCTATACATTCGTAAATTTGCTGTAGTCTAAGTACCACCACTGTAAGTAAAAGCAAAGACTGGCATGGGATGTAAAATGCAGGAATTCAAATGGCATGATTGAACCGCAAATAGGAGAAAATAATTCCAGTTTGATCTGCCACAACTATGGTATAATAATGAGTTTGTGATCTTAAAGTAAGCCCACTTTCTTGTGTTTAAATTCAGCTTCCTTTCCCCAGACTCATCCCAGCCAGCTTTAGACACTTAAATAGGAAATACTCACCAGCATCTAATCTATGTACCTAGAGATACTGATTTACTCCATGGATTACTGAGTATGAGACTTCTAGATGGCCAAAAGCAGTAGGACATCAATCCTATTGCTTGCTTATTAATTACAGAGAGTTGAAAGAAGGGGAAATATGTTTCTTTTTTCTGTGTCAGCCACTGTAACTCATGAGAGATGGGGTCTGTTTCCTGCTTGCTCCTTAAGCTATTGCATTGCATCACTCCATCATTCTGACTTTCCAAGCTTTATGAGATTAACTTATTTTATGAGTGCTGCTTAATGTAGCAAACATGGTGAGTGTTTATCAGTGAACTGTTTTCTCAGAAGTCCTGTCTGCATGTTTCCAGGTATGTTTTTATCAGGATCTTTCCACTTGGGATTAACTACAATTAAGGTCTTTCTTCATTGATCCCTTTTCCTTTGCAGAAGAAAATGCTTTTATATTTTGGAAAGAGAAAGCAATATCCTTTGTTTACAGCAAAATGTTTTCATGTGAATGTCAGTACAATTTTTTACATTTCTTTGAAATTTTTGGTTTTTTATTGACATACATTCCTTGAGTTTATTTCCATATGTTTCGGCTTCATTTTACTTGTTCTTTTTTACAGCATGCAGAGTTCTGATGATCATACAGCCTCAGAAAACTCTTTGATATATTTTACTGGTAGCTTAAATAAACTATTTATGACTGTAGTGTTTCTATTATTGTTGAAAACACTGTTGAAATTATTTTCTATATACTCTTAGGGTAGTCTGAGATATGTTGCCTTATGCAAAACCAAAACTATAGTCCTGTACTGTAATCCTCACGATTTGTAAACCTGAACAGTAACATTGTAGAAGCACAGAATGAACCAAACAAGAGGAATCATCTGGAAACCATCTAGACTGACCTGCTGCTCCAGATCACAGAATCACAGGCAATATGGTGGGAAGGGACCACAGTGGGTCATCTGGTCCAACCTTCCTGCTCAAGCAGGATCACCCCTGGTCTCACTGATCACTCATCCAGTCCACGCTTCCTGAGTTTGTCCGCTTTTGGAGACCAGGGTAACTTGTTTTCTTGCAGTTCTCAGGCACCTCTCCTGATTGCCATGACCTTTCAAAGATGATTGTGAATGGCTTCACTATGGTGTTCGCCAGCTCTCTCGGCATTCATGGCCCACATTGATGTCAGATCCAACTTCAAAGCTAAATCAGCTGAAACATATTGAAAAGCATTGTTTTTCTCATTCCTCTGTTTTCCCCCACTTTTCTGCATTCTGCAGTGACATGGTGTTTACCATTGACATTGGAAACTCCTGACAGACAAGAACCTTGGCAGCATTCTAACTTTTCCATCTCAATGCTCGATTTTTTGATTCTTCCGTCTTAGGTATCTTCAAGGTTTGATTCATTCCATCTGAAGAAAAAGTGAGTCTGAGATATGTGGTACTAGTTTTCTCTGCATTAAAAAAAAATCACACTGGAAAACTAACTTCAATCAAATTTCAGCTCAGAGACAGACAGATTTAGGTAAAATATGATCCATGTCTGTTGTCTGCAGGCTTTACGCTCAGAGGTAGATAAGAGCAAGCTGCACCCAAGGAATTGGTTTTGCAGTAGGAAGGAGATGCAGTTCCTTCTGCCTGTGTATAGCCGTGTTTAGATTAAAAAGATCACACTGAGATAAAGCATGAATTATCACCAGTGCAAATGGAAGAAAAATCAGCCTCTTGGTAATTGCTTTTCATGCTGGAATACGTTATTTATTTCATATTCATCCTCTCTTCTGTGAAAAAAGTGGCTTGGTGACAGCCAAAAAGGCTTAGGACAGATTAGATCCAGACTCGTGACACAAAACATTTATTTTCAACTGGAGATTCAAAATGTTCTATTCAGCAGACATTAAAATAACTCAAAATGTTGTCTCTGTCTTTGATGTATGAAGCCTGAAGAAATGGCTGCCAACTTTATCTGATTACTGAATCTTTATGGTCTGATACATTCTAGGATGCAGAGTTCAAAAAATGTTTGCATTAGAGTATATAGGTAACCTAGGAATTGTCAGACTTTAGCAGACCAGTTACCAATTATTCTCTCCCCAAGTAAAGTATTAGCTGCTTAAGAGGAAGGTTCCAGAGGTCATCGATAGGGAAGAATTTGCATAATGTATGTAACTCATCCTGCAATCTTGTCGCATGTATTTCTCCAACAAAGTCAATTAGTCACTGAAGATTTACATTGTACACAAAAAAGTTGGGTTTAAATTTTGCTAAGTTATTTACTTGCATGAGCGTCCGTAATATTTATTTTTATATCTAAATGACTCATTAGAGAGGAAAAAAAGGTTTCATTTTCTAAGTGTAGAAGACTTTGCCTTTTCATTTTATCATGATTCATTCTTGTCCTTAAAGTAATGAGAAGCAGCTGCAGCTTAAGGATACCGAGTCTTAAGAGCACTTTGATGACATAAATGTAACTTTTCATGAACTAAGTAGGTTATTTGGTTGCTTCTTTACTTTCTTATTCAAGTCCAGTGAATCAAAGTGATGTGACTGAAAGGAAGAAAGTCTGGACTTGAAGAGTCAAAGCAATTTCTATTTCTTCTTTCTGCCTACTGTATTCCTTCTCTTTCTCTTCTATATAAAACATTTTATACAGTATTTCCCAGGATTCAGATAGTAAGATTTGATGTGATAAAATGTGCTATAGAGAATCCCAGATTCAAAATTAATTGGCTGTCTTTTCATTCATTATTTTTTCCTCACTCATTTTTCCAAAATCTTAAAATAATCTAAAACATTTTCAAAAGTGTTTCACATGTCACAGAGACAAACCAATGCCATTGAACTTTTTCATTACTTTAGGCATTCCCCCCCCCTTATCATGCTTTTTATTACTTGAATGTTTCCCCCTCCCCAATCTCTTTGTTGTCAATCTTTAATATTTGTCTTTTTTCATTCTTTCCAGGCCCCATTCTCTCCTTTTACCTGATATCACTTGGGTTTCAATGTTTAATTAAAAAAAATTTCAATTTTACATTAAAACGATATCAGTATTTGATTGTAGAATTAATAAATTACAAATTGACCTCCACTTCCTGTTTCTGATTGACCAGAAAACGTCTTATTTTTTACTAAAACCTACCATCATGTGAAAATCTGTCCTGCCTGAGCTCAGCAGTCTCTTTTCCCACGCTCAGTTTTAGGAGGGAGGAAAAAAAGTTTTGTAGCTCTCTTATAAAAGAAGCGGTTTTATGCTTCTTGTCTGAAAGTCTGAGAAAATTGTCCACCTTTTCCCATCACAGGAATGTTCTTTGTCCTAAAAATGTTAATTTTCAATGTATGTGACACATTCTATTCTGGTTCTGTGCTAGACAGCCAAAGCCAGGCAGAAGATGAGCCATGTCTAAAGAGAAGGTAAGACATAATTTTTTCACAAGCTAGTAGAAGTCAGGCTTGCCTAGCAGCAAGTATATTGCTTTTGTTATCCCCAACCCCAGCAAAATTATTACAAGAAAAGCTTTGCATAATTATAAAGAACAAGCTCACAAAGACTGTGGACTTTGATTCTCTGAGAAGTTTTGAATAAGTCACATCATATTTTATAATACACTTACAAAGTTTACTTCAGAGGAAGTGTCATTAAGGGCTCTGCAAAGGATTAGAAATGGGGTTCCTGCTGAACGGTCAAGCTCCCAGACAACTATAGGACAAATAAGCAATGGCACACAATTTTTTTCTACCATTATTTGCCATAATATAAACCTTCCTGAAGAGAAGGCAAGTATTTTCTTTCACTATCCAAAGCTATTTCCAGCATGGTAGTCCCTCCAGTTTTGAGATTTTTCTAAGTTTTTATTATTGATCCTTTATCCTTCAGCCTTTCATCCTTCTGAACAATGTTTAAAAAAAAAGACACATATATATTAAATGAAAAGAAATTTTTATTATGAATTGTATCTAAAAAACAAGGCACCCTGATGGCCCATAGAAAGAATCTGGTTTTATCAGTGAATGCCAATGTCTTTTTCCAATCCTGAAAATTGTGATATAGGCTGTTGAATCAATGACAGGTTTAACATGACGAGAAATGAGACACTGATACCACTAAAAAAAAAAAAGAGAGAGAGAGAAATACCTCTGGATTAAGGAAATGTTTGTTTTTTTTTAATTCTGACCCTCGAAATTCACTAGATAATAGCTTTTGAAACTGTTTCATTCACAAAGAAAAGAAATCTACTTTGGATAAACAAACTTATTTTTTCTCTTTTGTTGCTTTCTTCAGCTCAGAATATCTTTAATGAACAAGATCTGGCTTTAAACAGAGAAGTAGAAGCTACACCAGTTACACATAATGCAGCCTACATTTATGTACATGGCAGCTTTACCCCAAGCATAAACACAACTCAATCAAATGCCTACTAAAATCTTTGGAACTTGAAATAATGCCACTACAATTCTGGTTTCAGCAGCAGCATCAAACGTGTTTCAGTGACACTGCTTGGGAGATGCCAAGCATGGATACAATACGGGGGAGCTAAAATTGATCCCCAGGCAACAGTAACTGAGTATTTTAAAGTCAGACTACAACTTCACAGCAATGGCAAAAGGACTTAGGTGTTCCTTGTATTCTCTCTCAGTTCCACTTAACCTCCAGCTCCTATTTCACTGAATTTGGTTTGAGACTTTTTAACAACTGTTCTCTAGCATATTTTTCTCAGGGGAAAGCTACTATCTCACTCTTCCCTGGCTTTACTTCTGAGGAAAAGTTGAACAGCATTGTTTCAGATCTCCTTGAAAGATTTCAGTTTGAATCAGATATCCTGGTGGCTCCAAAGGTAAGTGACTGAAAGGAAGAACATGACAAGAAGTCGTACTGAAGTCTTCAATTACTATAACACTGAAAATCCAGCCTAAAATGTCACATAAACTAACCTGTCTAACTCAATTGTACTGTAAAGAAGGTTCATATCTTTTTTTTCTTTCTTTGTTTCTTTTCTATTTTCTTTCTTACTTATTTTTTCTTTCTTACTTTTTTCTTTCTTTTTCTTTCTTTCTTTCTTTCTTTCTTTCTTTCTTTCTTTCTTTCTTTCTTTCTTTCTTTCTTTCTTT
>JAWWEU010000081.1:134782650-134796064 GCA_035583155.1 Acropternis orthonyx | reverse complement strand
CTTTCTTTCTTTCTTTCTTTCTTTCTTTCTTTCTTTCTTTCTTTCTTTCTTTCTTTCTTTCTTTCGTTCTTTCTTTCGTTCTTTCTTTCGTTCTTTCTTTCGTTCTTTCGTTCTCTTTGCTTTAGTTTTGGTTTTTAATAAGTTATTTAAATCTATCTCATATCTATTTAAAGAACTTCTGCTTTTAAGGTATAGAAAGCTGAATCTGATTTTGGCCAAAACCTATGAATATTTTATATCTAACTTTAGTTGTTGAGCATCTGGGGTTGATCACACTGAACCTGTGTTAAAAAGAACACATTCGATGAATCGCAGATGTTTTAATATGGCACTCCCTCCCAAACTAACTGGATCAGGATGGGAAGCAAATGAAAGGTAAATGCTTCAAAATTAAAGACCTAAGCAGGCTTAAATGTAGGCAACTTGAAGGTAATGGAGGTGGTGTTGTTGTGTCTGTGTAAGGGTGGGGTCTCTATATTTTCTCCATTTGGTTGTTTCAAGGGCTGACATCTCACCCACACAGAGCCAGAGAAACATGCTTAACCTTGACAGTGAAGATGGTGTTTGGATTAACTTTCTCTTGCTGGTGCCTGCACTTCAGCCTTGTTTCTTTCTACAGATGGGCATGTTAAAGGTTTTCTAGCAAACTTTAAAGGCAAATTAATACACAAGGTAACTCCAAGGATAAGCAAAGCAAAGCACTCAGATAATAGGCTGGTAAGATTTTACCAGTTCTATGTAGCTTATTAAGAGATAGAACAGCTCATTGATAAAAAGGCACACAGTAAGTTTTTTAAGTCTTTCCTACAGCTGACATACACGTGAATAGTAACATCTTTGTATCACTTTTCTCTTTTGGGCTATTTTCTCATCTTTGGTTACGGCTAAATCAGGCATAAATTATACTGTAATTTGTAAAATAATCTGGAATTTAATCTCTCCACTTTTCCTCCTTCCAACCCATTTAAAGTGTGAGAGAAATGTTTATACAGTAAGAAGTTTGATCTTGCTGCAGATTGGAGAGTTGTCCATGGTTTCGGCTAGAGTACAAGGAACATGGAACGGGGAAGTGTCTTTTATTTCATTGTGGAGGCAGATCAGCAAAAGTACAACTCTTACCTTTCCCACACTGCTTTGCAGACATAAACAGCCAATATTCATCCTTTGAGGCCCGTAATTAGGCCAAGTAGAATTTAAAAAAAAACATAAATAAAATAATAGTATTGTCCAAATGTTGCAATTTAGACCAAATGGGAAAAGAGCATGAAATCTATTGAAGTAAAAGAAAATTTCCCATTGTTGGTACTTAGAAAGGACAACTTTGGCTGGAATGTGAAGTAAAATTTATCATCCAGTGTGGGTTCCTAAGTAGAGCTAGAAACATTTTTCTGTTGCTTTTCAGTAATGGTAGTGTGGCTTAATATGTGGTGTGGAAATCTCTGTCAAATCTCTCCTCAGAGTAACCTTGTGGTGGGTTGATCTTGGCAGGATACCACGTGCCTACGGAGCCACTCTATCACTGCTCTTCTAAGTAGGATAGGGTGGGGAGAAAATAAGATGGAAAAATCTCATGGGTCAAGATTACAGCCGTTTAATAAAACAAAAGTACAGGTCATGCATGTGGAAGCAAAGGAAAACAAAATATTTTATTCTCTACTTTCCCTCAGTAAGCCATGTCCAACCATTTCCCAGGAAGCAGGGTTTCAGTATGCTAAGAGGTTGCTCTGGACAATAAATCTCATGAATAATGAATGCCAACTTCCACCTCCTTTCTCCTAGCTTATATTGCTGAGCAGATGTTATATGACATGGAATATCCCTTTGGTCAGTTTGGGTCAGCTGTCGTGGCTATGTACGCTCTAAAGGTCTTGCCCACGTCCAGCCTGCTGGTGAAGGGGGAATGTTGGAGGGATGGCCTTGGTGCTGTGCCAGCACTGCTCAGCGGTAGCCAAACACTTTTCTAGCTACCAGCACAATGCCCAGCACTGTAAGGGCTGCTGTGGAGAAAAATCACTCCTTCTCAGCCAGATGCAATACAAACCTATAGCTGATTTTTTTTGCCCCATTCTTATTTAGGAATTGCCCTCTGTTGTTCCAGGGCATCCTGGCCATTAACATCTCAGTTATTTATATCACTTTCATTTTTTTCTTTTGCACTTAGTTGAACCTTTTTTGTTAGTTTTATTTGTAGCCAGAAGTATATACTGTCCTTTAAGTGTGTGCATGTGTGCACACATTTGCTACCCCGTGGAGCAGTACTGAGGAGAGACTGTTGACATCAGGAGCAAGTTTCACTGGAAAAGTATGTGCTGCATTATGGAGAAATAAAGTGTTTCATTTTCTTGAATGGGAATATACCATAAGCCTGTACCTTCAGAAATGAAAGCAAGTGCCTTTTCAGGATGCATAGCCTTATTTTGAAACAAAAAAATTAATCTTTTAAGTTGTGATTTTAAAAAAAAAAAAGACCTTTAAGATGTCTAAAGTATTGAGTTGTACTTTTTCCACATAAAATATGTGGTATATCTAGTCAAGACAACTCCAAAAGTAAATGTTATGATTTCATGATGGATAAAATTATTAAATTATTTAAATTGGATTGAAAAACACAGAAAGGACACATTTCAAACTACATTAAAGACTTGATCAACATTCCAGGAAATTTAAAACTAATATATTAAAAGCACATAAATCAATAGTGACAACACAAATACAACATGAAGACAGACTTTATGTGATATAATATTACAAATACTTTTACTTTAGAGGAAACATTAATGATTTAATCAGAACTGATAAAAGGTAAATAAGCCATAGATAAGGCTCTTGCTTTGAACTTATCTTGACCTTTTTTTAGGTGTCTTGCAAAAATGAATGATCTTTTACTGTTTAGCATGAGATGTCTCAGGTGCAATAAAGTACAGTCTAGGAACTTGTTAATTATAAAAAGACCTGTTTCTTAGGAAAAAAAAACAAACCAAGCCCTGCTTGGACTCCTGTAAGTATGACTGTGGTGGGTCAGACTAAATGTTCTTTTAGTCCAAGATTCTGTCTCTGACACTGACAGTAGCAGTTGTTTCAGAAAAAGCAATAGAAATTGAGCAAGTATAACATGATAGTCCCCATGGCATGTCCTCTCAGATGCTGGCAATCTGTGATTTAGGGAAATCCTTAGCCAGAGCTTGCAAATTTTCATCCACATTTCATAACACTCCATGAACTTACGGATGACTATACCTAATAGCTTTTTGAACCCTTTATATTTCTGACATCCTGCACATCTCATGGCAATGAGCTCCACAGATAAAGTAGAAAGATGTGACCAACTGTGTCTTCAGTTTGTTCCTAAACTTGATTCTTGATTATATGCCTTCTTTATTCTTCTGAAAGCTAGTAAGCCCTCACTATTTTCTTGTTACTTGTGCTTTTATGCTATCTCTAGTCATAGATTTTCTCAGTTGCCTTTTTTTGGTTGAGTTTTTGAGGTTTTTAAGTAAACTCTCTCTCCCAAAAGGCTATTCTAGATCTTTGTCTCTTAAAAATGTGTTAATCCCACTTACCTTTCAGAACTGACCGGAATTGTCTAAGTTAGGGTCTTGTTCACTTATTATGCCCGAAGCAACTGGTGCACACATGTACCAAGAGAGAACATACCTCTTTATCTGCCAAGATTAAAAGAAAACTCCAAATACAGACATAATATTTATCTTTGAAAGAGGCTGTTAGTGTTAGAGGCCAACTACAGGCTCAAATCCACTGAAGGCAAGTTGATATAAGGGCAAATTTTGGCCCTAAAATTGTATTACATGAAGTAAGTGCTATAGGGAGCAATTAACTATTTGCCATTTGCCAATAAATACACAGATATTTTCTGTTGGAAGAATTGGGAGTGAGTGATATATTAGGTATCATTTTGTAGTGACAACCACTGTACCAATGTGGAAGTTTTAAAACACTCAAGAGGTTTTTCAGAAATGCCCTTTGTGTCATCAGACCAAATATATGACACACAAAGGAAAAACTAGGGCACATCAGGAACTGTGTAGAGCAAATATCCTCAGACCACAATCACTGGGCAAGGTTGCATAAACATGAAGAAAACAGGTTGCATAATATACAATTTCAGTTTCAAGGAATGATATTTATAGACTGTTTAAAATTATAATGCAGTCAAAAATTGAAAGTGTTCACCTTAGAGAAGTTGCAGTTGAAGTTCAAATCATAAAGAATTAAAATGTATTTTAACAGGAATCCTAGGAGGTATTTTAGAATTGTGTGTTACCACTGAGGAGCTCTATAGCTTTATTAGTGAGCATTAGTAACATTAGTTCTGTCATAAAATGATAACTGCTTTTCTGATTTGGCCAGCTTGACCCAAGTCCAAGTCATAGATGCAAATATAGACTGCTATGATGGTGAACAATGACCTACTACACAGCCTCAACCATATAACTTCATGAAAGCTTATTGTAATTGAAACTTGCTGATGAAAAAGTATGACTTTAAAATGTACAGAGATAGAGGACATTTTTATAAGTTTTGAGAATTTCCCATTATTTTTCAGCTTTTCTGTTATCAGAGTATTTTCATATTACTAGAATACTACTTACGTATGTTGCATTATGCTATTATATTGCTCTTTTACACAACTATTTAATTTTTCATATTATTTACTAGTAAATATTGACATTTCATTTTAAAGTGAGTGTGCTTACACTTACCAAAGGACTTCCATCCTTTTGATTTTATAATATATTTTTCTGTTGCACTACAGTCATCCACCTGTGATATAGCATCTTCTTAGAGAATACTCAGAAACAGGGTTCAATCACCCTGTAATTTTCTCCTTGATAAACAGTCTATTTATCAGTCCCTCACTATAAAGTATAACTTTTTCAAAGAATTAATTACTCTCTGAATTTTTTGGAACCTCATGAATATTTCAATAGCTTTCTTAAACTACATATACTAAATCTGAACATCTATGAGTAGTGCAGAGGCATCAGATAATAAACTGTACATCATGTACCTGCTCCTTCTTAATATTTAGCTTCTTATATATAATATAAAAATTGTATTAGCAGCTTCAGTCAGAGAAAAGCTTCAAAAATTGACTGTGCTTGTCCACCATGACCAAGCCACTTTAGTCTTTGTTCTTCCAAAAAGTCATTGATATTGTAATCGTGACCTACTTTTTTTAGTCCCTTTGAACGTGCATTTCTCCTGTTGCCATGAAATAGATTTGCATACTATACATTGACTCTCATCTACTAAAGGTTGGCTCCCATCTACAAGAATATCACATTACTTCAGTTAACTACTTTATCTCTCACTTAAACATGGAATTGATGTAACTTAGATCAGCGATGACTTTATGTTTCTTGAAAGTCATTTATGATAATTTTTTTAAGCCTGGGGGCAAGAAATATTCAAAAAAATGCATTTTAACATGAGTTCCCTTTCTATGCCAGTAAGAACAGTTTACATTCAGATACAGTCATGGTTTAATCCATTTAAAATATATAATTTATAACACTCTGATTTCCTAAATGAAACCACAATGGTATAATAATTCAAGTATTTAATAGCACATTCAATATACTATGTCATTAATATTCTGTCAATTGACCAAAGGGATTAAGCAATGTTAATACTACTAGATCTACAAGCCCATATTGAGTATTGTTAATTTTACTGACTCCCTCCTAATTCTTTATTAATTGATTACTATAACATCATTTATCAAAGTTATGATGACAGGTCTCTGAATTATTTAGATTTTTTCATATCCCAATTTTGGCTTGACATTAGCTTAGTTTGGATTTTTCTCAGTGGTCACTGATTTACGGAAAATAAATGAGACAGCTCCCAAGCCATTTTTTAAAAATCTCTTGGACACAGTTTATTCCAACCAGTAATTTAAAAATAACCAAATTTAAAATTGTATTATGACATTTGGCTAAGATTCCAGTGGAAAAGAAAACATGTGTGCCATTATGTAAGGTAATTTCATGTTTTTATCCTAAAGATAAATAATAATTGAATTAACACTCAAACTTTCTGCATTATTATCAATCCAATATTAGTATTCTAATTTTCCTTGTTTCTAACATTGTATGAAAATTCCTTTGAGTTCTACATTACTTTGCTGTGCTAATACTTTTCCTTTCATTTTTTAATTTCAATAGAACTCTTTATTTTCCAATCCAGGCATATGTTTCACAAAGAATCACTGTCTTCATTTCCTACCTCTTCATTTATAGCCATTGCTAATAAAATTAAACTTAGGTTGTTCTATTTCTTTTCTACACCAGGTTGTTATGTTTAATAGTTGGATTTTTTAATCAGCTTAGACTTTTTTCCTCAGAATTTGGTTTCTGAGGAATTCTTCTCAGGTTTTCTTCTGCATTTTCAGATATGAATAATAATTTTTTGCTTAAATTTTCCTTTGGATTATTTTACTCATCATCAATTTCAGCTTTGAAAATGTAAAGTCTTATGGCATTACACATTTCTTTATATGAACTCATTTGTCTTAATTAATTTGCAGTCTTTAAAATCCATGTAGCAAACAAGTTTTGACCTCACAATGAATTCTTTCATATGTGACAACATGAGAAGTAACAGAATTTTACATATCTACTACCATTCATTGAATTCCACAATGATAATGTGTGTTTTACCTTCCATCTCTAGTCCTGTTTTTAGTTGTAATTGGCTGATTGGTTGCTACTATCTACCACCTAAGTGACTATATTCTGTGGTATATACTGAAGGAGATGAGAGTAGACAATATACCTTTCTGTCTTCCCTAACAAATTAGAGCTTGTGAGTTTTAATATTTCAGTTATGCAAAGCTTCTGAAGAGATCTAATTAATACTACAAGACTAATTTCACCCTCCCATATTGCTCTTAGTGTGAAACTTTTCCGCCTTCTCTCTGGAAAGGGAGATTCTATTTCTCCTCAGCTGTGAATGGATTTAGATCACATGATTTTCATGAAAGCTCAACCCAAGGGTGAATTCAGTCCCACAAGTCTCAGGATTCAGATCACCTGTTCTCATGCACCTAAAACTGGCCAGTAACAACTTTTGGGACCATAACATGGAGTTTCTTACACAGGACCGTGAAGTGCTTTCGCCTGGGGACCATGTCAAAGCCCTGGTGAAAGACACTTGAGTCAAATCTAAATTCCCACAAAAAACCAGCCCAATAGGTATGCTTAAACTCCTAACTCCCTTGGACAGAACTGAGTCTAGTGCAAAGCTCACCCTCTTTGATTGAAAAACATGCTCAGATGAACACAAAGAGAAGTGTTTGCTGAGGAAGAATGACCTACTTGTGACAGCATGTCTTCAGGAGTCTGAAAAACAGGATTTTAGGTTTGCTTCAGCCTTCGCTTTGCTGAGTAGCAAGGTGACAACTGCCAGGTTAGAGTTTTCCAACTGCAATTTTGAAGCTAACACAGTACATCAGAAATGTGATAACTGAGAAGCCAAAGGAATGTTTAAGCACCCTGTCTTGATCAAAGATCAATGCTAACTTTTTCCCTTGAACATTGGAGTAAGTGGGATCATCCTTGGTGCCTCAGCTTATCCATAAAACAGCAGGGAAATATATGATGAAAATGGGGTTATGCTGGTATAGTTGTCTAACATCACACCTCCTTGTGGCTGGCTGCTAATGCCACAAATACACAATGAATTGCACTAAAACTCTTTTTTCTTTCTCCTGTATACATTCCCATTGTTACATTACCCAGTGTTTTACTCTGAAGCCTCTGCCCCATCAGACAAACCCAAAGGGAAATTGCATGGAAGCTCCATGCTCGTGGGCCTGCTGGGTGGCACAGCTGCTTTATCATGCTGCTGCCCACTCAGCTGTAGCTCACAGCTTTGGGCTAGGGAGGGTTTCGACAGGAGGGGCTGAGACAGAGCCCAGATAATTGTCCCTTGAATGAGTTCATTTAAAGATCCTAGAAGCAGGGAAAGGTACAGGGATGGGCTGAAATGCAACACCTCAAACTTGCCACCGTGTAAGGCAGTGGGACTCTGCCAAAGCATGACCACACACAGAAACAAGGCACTGTAAGACAGGCCTGAACCATGGAGACATTCCTTCAGCCAGGCACTCCCACCAAGAATCCCTGTGTGTATTTGTCATAGGTGTGCTCTATGACCACAAACAGAATGGTGATACACATCTTACCCTGCTCCCTATAAGACAGGGAAGAATGACATAACGGGGTGTTAAAACCCCCAACACAGCTGGGAAAGCATTCTTTCAGGGCAGGGAAGACAACATCACACATAGTCCAAGAATTAAGTCCAAAGCCTTGCAAAAATTCAAGCATGTGTTACATTTTCCTGGACCCTGAGTGACTCCTAAACTCAAGCACTTTGAGAGATGACAGCACAAACTCCTCTGGAGCTAACAAACACTCATGTAAAGACATACTTACAATTTCCTTTTCCCCAAATATACTTTTGCATGGAATCTGAGATAAAAATTTCCAAAGGAGAAGAATGTCAAAGAAAAGCCACTATCTTTATTCAAATGAGCACTGAAATATTTTTTCTTTGGTATTCAAAAGCTGAATTTTTGACTCTTAAAATAAGCTGACCTTGGAAATTAAACCAATGGTGAAAGCCTGTTTCTAAAGGAAGGGACTACATGCAATGATAGAAGAAACACAAATAAATAAGATGAATACTGGAAATGTTAGCCTGGCCACAGTATAACGAGGGTATATACATATTAACAAAGAGAGAACACTGCTTGGTAATAAATTGGTAAGACTAAAATTTATCTGATAAGAAAACTTTGAGAATGAGAGAAACCCACATCACAGAGACTCTGTAAGATTCATTGTTGTGTTTCATAAACTTTGGATATGGAAGATAAGGAGTGAGATTGATTAGAGCTATATGGCACTTTTATTTATAACTTTTAACACAATGTAGACTGTGTTAGAATGTTTGTACCCCTTAAATGTGGGCTCACAATTTACCATCTAAAGCTATTCTCACTGAGTTCAGCTTACTGAGAAATGCAAACACTGGCACATACATGGTAATTAGGTACAGATGTGATTATTTGACAAATAATCATAACAAATAATTGTCACTTCCTTGTTTATAAACCACTAATTTAAAACATGTGTGCACTGACCTAACCTCACTAGTGCACCCTTTTCTAATGTGGGGAGAGAAGAGGGAGAGAGGTTCAAGCTGTTATCGTTTCTACAAGAAAACTAACCTTTTGTTCTCTGGTTCTAACTTTTTGCTTCACGGTTACTTTCCTCAGAAACATGTTTCCCACTGGCTTCTGTTTTGCAACACTTCTCATAAAAAGTGAATTTAGGAGAGAAGAACGAGGAGAGAGGCACAAGACACAATATGTGGTTGACACCATTTCTTGCAGACATAGCAGTGACAGTCATTAGAGCGGTGCACATTTCCAGACATGACAAATACACAGGTATCTTCTCAGTCAGAAGAACCTTAGCTTAGATTAGGGCAACTACTAGACTGAAAGACATTTCATGTATAAGTGCATGAAACATTTCAGAGAGAGAGAGAGAGAGAGAGAGAGAGAGAGAGAGCACCCCAAGCAACCTTCTTGCTTTGCACATAAGTGAAGTTTTCAGTTTGTTCATGAGTCAGACATGAAGCTGGTAATGGCATTTAATAACACCTCCTAGCTTCGTAAGAGATCCATGAAATTTTTGTTGTTTATGTACTAGAAAGTAAGAATTTTAATTTGACCACTTACATCTGTAAAATCAAACATGATTTCACTACAATTGATGATGCTATACCAAGGATAAACAAGCAATGTCAGCAAGTTATGATTAAAATGGTGTATTCTTAAGGTTGCACATGTCATGTAGCAGTGTTTGCTTTGAAGTATGTTGTTTATCTGTCCTCAAAATGTTAAACCCAGTCTTCAGACAATTTAATTTAGGTTTGCAATCAAGTGCTGGTATGGAAACGTGAGGAAAAAAGAACAGGACTCTTCATGAGTGTTTATGTAAAAAAGTACTATTTACATTTCAGCTTCCTCTCAGAATCTGTAATGTTTGTAGAAATCAGCCAGCAAAGTTGTGTCATTTTATTATAATGAACAATACCGTTTTAATTAATTATTATAACTTTCTCTCATATCACCATTATGAAAAATGGAGATAAAGGGAGTCTTGTATAATCACAGACTGTATAAGCTTGCTCTTTCTCTTTTTTTGTAGGTTCTTCCAATAGCACAATAGAAACCCCAGTTTTGAGAAGTCATTAAGTTTGAAATCAGCACATATGTAGTAGCTAAGATCACATTTAGCCAATCAATTGAAGCAAGGCTGCTTTTCAGGCCTTCTCAGCCTTGTGCTCTCTAAAAAAGATGCCATGGGGACATAACATAGTCCTTTATGAAGAATTCCCCTTTCTGGGCAAAAGAAAGGTGTCCGGGAAGGACACAGCGTTCCCTGGGCTGCAGTATATGGTCAGCATGCTCTGAGGGCATACAGCACGCCTGTCCTTCAGTGAAGAAATCCTATGCTTTTGCTCCACTGCTTCATGCCCTCCACAGACAGCTGATAGCCCTGAAGACACTGCCAGGATCTACTCTTCCTGGAGATATCAGTTCTGCTCTCCATGCAGAGACCCTGTCTGTGGTAATGATGCAGGATTGGTGCACCCACATCCCTGGCCCTCTGAATACTCTGTCTGGGAAGATATCAGAGCACATCAGATCTCTCCCTGTCCACAACCCCAGGTTGTTTCTGAGAGAAAACTATTGTATATAGGAAGACGACAACCACACAGATTTTGTCTTGGAGCTGAGTGAGAATGAAGCAGATTCTGGTGACCAAACAACCAGAACTGGGAAGTGAAACGTGAACCACATCCTCCTGCTCTGCAAGGACTCAACCTGTTCTTTGGATGTAGCTGAGCTTGTTTGTGCATCTGAGTCATCCTAGTGCAGTGGACCATGCAGACAAAACACTCTCCAATGATCATTAATATTTCAGAATACTATTCTCAACTATGACTTAGAAAAATAGTTATTCAACTCATCAAGGCAGATTTTAAGAGCAAAACCGACTTAAGATAAGGGAAAAGTACTCTTCTAAGAAAAGTCCTCAGTCCTGCTGCTGAATCTGTGTGTTGATCAAAATTTCCATATCACTCTCAATGTTAGTGTCATATTTAAGTCTTCCAGATAGTGTGCACAGTTTATCCCTGGAAACAGCAGACAGCAATCCCAGGCCCATGACCACAGACAGGACCAGAGCACCACAGAAGCATCCGTTCCAAAATGGACTGGGGATCATTCTTCTCTCCTACAACATGCCACCCCCTTTTACATCACCCTACATCACACACCACCACCACCCCTGGCTCAGACTTCTCTCCCTCATTTTTTTTTCTTCTCCCCTGATTCTGCACTCCATGGAACAGCTCCAGAAGCCCATTTCAGGATAGACAGTGGGAGCCCAGCTGGACATGCCAGCTTACAGTCTCAACTGTGGGACTGAGCCAGATCTGCAAATCTAGCAGCTGAAGTTGTCCCAGGAACTCTTGCCATCCACCACAAATAAACAGCTGCTTTGGCTCCCAGGACCGGGAGTAAACCCCAGTTTCTTCACCTGCTACTACCTAACCTGTCCTCCCTTCTCTTCTCTATTCTCTAAAATCAACTAGCTGCTTCAAAGTGATTAATCAAAATCTTCAGCAGAAAAAGTTTAGTATCCTCTACTAATAAGGATGCTTTCCAGATTAAGAGGCCCCAACCAATATCTCCGACAAAAAGGACTCAGGAAGCTCCCAAATAGATTTACCTTGCACAATCAGGCAGCTTCCTAATCTTTCAGCTTCAAAACCCCATACTTTTTTTTATTTTGGTTTGCTGGGTTTTTTCCTCTAGTACAGGCTACTCAACTTCTCTGTGTGTGTGGCATGAATATTCCAGTCTATTTATAATGGAAATTAGTCATGGTAATCCAAGGTCTCTGTACTCAGATATCTGAGCTAGTTGCGACTGCTTTACAATTACATGATCAGGTTAACACCTTAGTGACCCTTGAGTCCATTTACTCTATTAAAATTAACACCAGAGTTTGTTTCCATAAAAATTGCAAATATTTTTAAATATGCCATTTAAGTGCATCCATCTAGAGGAGATAATTTAGCACCACTTTATTCTACAAAGAGAGGTTCATTTTCTGAATAATGTTTGCTCAGAGAGATTTCCTGTGAAAAAGTAGATATACATTTAAAGCTACATCTGTGGTTTTCTGGATTAATCCCTATATTAATGCAAAGAATTAGACTTTATATCAGGAGAACAAGTTCAATGTTTTATTAAATTAGGAAGAAAAAGGTCAGAAAACAACTGAGACTAAGTCAGAAGAAGGAAAGTGCTGTTGATGCAACTTGTCTGTCCTCCCCAGCTCCCTTTAGTGTTTGATCTCAGCCTACTGAGACATCTGTTATTTCTGTGTATGCCTGGGGTCAGAGAAAGAAATTAGCTTCTTCCATGTCCTGACACAACTGGGGAGAGAAAATTTCCAGTACTGAGGTCAGATTCTCCTCACCCCACAAAAGACACAAATGAATGGAAGCAAGGAGTAGCTGACAAATATAGTGAGAAACTAAAATAAAATTTAAAAAAACAGAATAGTTTAAGATTTAAAAAAAGAGATACATTTACTTTCTTTGGTCCACCATCTTAGGAGAAAGAAATGTGTAAACTCTACAGTGACTACAAAAGAAGTGAATTCATTTAATATATGGACATATCTTTGATTATGATGGTTGGAATGTGTGGCAAAAGGGCACAAATAAAACACAAAAAAATGCAGTGAGAAGCTGAAATTTGGGCAATTTTCACAGTTTCTCTGACTATACCAAGTAAGCTGGCTTGCTGGGGTACATCAACCCTATGCAAAACTTTTCTCAGTGTCCTTGATTAACATGTGTAGAATTAATCTTCATCAAATGCAGTTATCATACACCTGCTCTGGCTTTGAGCAAATTATTTTATGGAGTAGCAAAACAGAAAAAGTACTAGATAGCACTTGACTTATAATTTTCAGTTACTAATAGTACTGCTTACCCAGACCTGACTCTTACTTGCTCTCCTCAATCCCTCTGGTTGATTGTTGGAGGTCTGATGAAATATGAGATGTTTCCCTGTACCCTCAGTCTCACTAAAGCAGTCTGCAGTTCAAGTTGTCTCTTTCCTGCCTCCTACAATTCATCTGCAGGTTTGTCTCAGAAAATAAAGCAAAAGACATTATCACTGCAAAGGAAAAAAAATAAAAGTAAACCCAATGTTGTGGGTTTAAGGTTGCAGAATTTTCCCTTTCCCTCACCCGCCTGGACTGGGAGTGAAGCCCGGAGTGGAGGGGAGGGG
>JAWWEU010000081.1:134771884-134782550 GCA_035583155.1 Acropternis orthonyx | reverse complement strand
GAAATCTACACTGAGTCTTGGTGTGATTAATTGTGTGGAGTCCTCTGTTCTATTAACCCCCAGATATCTTAGTTTTCATTTTTCAAACTAAGACACCCACCAAAAACTACCAAAACGACAATCAATCATACTGAAGGCTCGGTGTATGTGGTTACCTTGTTATAAAAGTCATAGCACCTTACATTTCAACAGCTTCTTCACAGCAAGTCCCCTGTGTGCAAATTGCTCCCTGAAAGCTCAGATGCAATTTTTTACATTCCTGTGGACTAGGACTCACTCTGCAAGTGAAAGAGCTCATTACAGATCCTCTTACAGGCCAGCAGTAATATTCCTGCAGAAATTTATTCACCTTAGCTCATCCATGGAATGAGAAAAAATGTACTGTAGAACTGTGTTACAGATATATTGCCTGATACGCGCTTCCTTCAGTCAATCTTTTTTTGTAAATTCCTTAAGAAACTACTAAAAATAAATTTTGTAAACATGTTTTTTATACATTAGGAAGTACAGAAGAAACAATTTATTGTGGTTTATCCATGAAAAATTGATTTTTATAAATACTCTAGTGTATCACATTTTAAATGTTTCTTGAGTGGGTATTTTAGTTGTTCCGGGACTTCTTATTTTTCCCTGTCAGTACATGAATTGGTCAGAATGCAGTCTCCATTTCTGTACTGCATTAGTTACATCAAAATGCTTGTTGTGTGACTGGGAAAGTAATTCTGATTAGTAGCAGATGAGCAACAGTCAACTAAGATTCCTCACTTACAGTGTTCAAAATCCTACTGAAATAAAGATATAGAATCTTAGAAACATAGAAGTATTAAGGTTTGAAAAGACCTCCAAGATTATTGAATCAAACCTTTATGCTCATGTTTACTTATTTCCTTTATCTTCAAGGGTTTTTTCCCACTGTTATACAGAAAAATGTCATTGATTCAACAACCTCAGAGGCTGAGTCAGAGAAAAGCACTGAAAAGTGAATGGAGAAATATTGAAAATTGTATTCAGCATGTATGGAATTATGACTTGTCATGAAAATATTTCAATTTAGGCAGAAATAACAGGGAAACAAAACAAATATTACCCAAGAATTCAGAAGAAACAATTACTTATGCTATGGTGAATGGCAAGCTAAAAATGACAAGATAATATCACATCGTTCCATCCCGAAAAATGTGTAACACCTGTAGAGACTCTAAAGAGAAATAAGATCTTGAAAAAGTTTTCACTGAGGAAGGAATGAAAGAAATAGCATCGTGCAGCTTAAGGAAGAGGAGGATGGAGGATAGAGTGGAACATAGTAGTCTTCCAGTATGCAGATCATTGATACAAGGGAAATAATTATTCCTTTGCAGGTTTTGATACTAGGTATGTCCACAACAAAGAGGAAAAGAAGATGAAACAAAGAAGATTGAGGAAATTACTCAAAAACTGAAATAATCAAATATCAGAATCGCTTTGCTGGATGGAGGCTTGGGAGAATCCAATACTGGAGACCCTAAGGCCTGGTTATAGAACTGTCACTGAGGACACAGGTAGACTTGAAGGCTCCGCAGAGGGACCTGGACAGGCTGGATCAATGGGCCAAGGCCAGTAGTATGAGGTTCAACAAGGCCAAGTGCCAGGTTCTGTACCTGAGTCACAACAACCCCATGCAGCACTACAGGCTGGGGAACGAGTAGCTGGAAAACTGCCCACTAGAAAAGGACCTGGGTGTCCTGGTTTACAGTCAGCTGAACCTGAGCCAGCAGTGTGCCCAGGTGGCCAGGAAGGCCAATGGCATCCTGGGCTGAGATCAGAAATAGTGTGGCCAGCAGGACTAGGGCAGCGATCATCCACCTGTACTCATCACTGCTGAGGCTGCACCTCAATTCCCGTGTTTAGTTTTGGGCCCCTCAACTACAAGGAAGACATTGAGATGCTGGAGTGTGAACACAGAAAGGCAACGGAGCTGGGAAAGGGTCTGGAGCACAAGTCTCATGAGGAGCGGCTGAGGCAGCTGGGGGTGTTTAACCTGGGGAAAAGGAGTCTCAAGGGAGATTTTATCATGCGCTTACAACCACGTGAAAGGAGGTTACAGCGAAGTTGGTCTCTTCTCCTGAGTAACAAGTGACAAGACAAGAGGAAGCAGTCTCAGGTTGCTCTGGGGGAGATTTAAATTGGACATTAGGAAATATTTATTCTCTGAAAGTATTGTTAAATCTTGGAAGAGGCTGCCCAGGGAAGTGGTTTCAAATACCATCCTTGGAGGTATTTGAAAAACATGGATGTGTCACTTAGGAACATGTTTATTGGTGGACTTATCAGTGTTAGGTTAGTGGCTGAATTTGATGATCTTAAGGGTCTTTTACAACCCAAATGATTCTGCGTATCTGCCGTGGTAAAAGACATTTGCTCCAAATTCTGTGGTTCTGTGTTCCTCATCTGCAAATCGAATGCTGCTGACATTCCATTACTTACTGTGTTGTGATCTATGTTAGAACAGCAGTACGGTAGAATGTAAGTTCTATGAAATTTCCCAGCTAAAAGTCACTGATTACTGTTTGCTTTGACTCTTTATTACTTGTGTTGATGGAAAGGTTACTCTATATCCTTTCATATCCTCCATGAATAGTTTTGAAAACAGAAGAATAACAACCAGAATGACAAATAACAGAGCAAATAATACATAGTGACCACTGAATACTCTTTCTCTTTGACAAATGCACTTGTTTGCATGTGAATAATGTGAATATGGGTATTGATACAAGTAGAAACCACTTATCAAAGTCTTGTGTGAGAATAAATCACTGTTTATTGAAAAGAATAGGTTGCCAAATGGGTGAAACAAACAACTGTTTAGAATTCCACCCATTGTTACAAACTACATGCAGGGTTCATCCAACTCTGCTATTGGATACATAGACAGGGCCGTGTCCACCACTGATGCAGGCACTATTCAGCACTTAATTACATTACCTAAACACAGATAAAGGTCACCAAAATTCGTCATCATCTAATCAGGATGATTATGGATTGAGATGTATTTTCTCCCCCTAGCCTGCTGGTTTTGTCAAAGGTGTTATGCACTCACAAACCTGTCACTCCATAGAAGTGCAGCATTCATTCCATCATGTATTACAGTGCGAAGGTCAGTTCTGGTTCACTAAACCAAAGGAAAATCTATCATTTCCATATCTAAGAGTCACAGGGAACTGTGTCATTATTGGCTCCCTTTTTCTGATGTCTTCAGTCTTCTGTAAGACTCTTATTTATATTTCTTTTTATCAGCTTTTGTTTAGCTCATGTTTCTCTTGGTCTGAGATGCTCTCCACTGTGTCATTACCTCTATACTCCTCCCACAGAATAGCCATTCCTGAGCAGCTTTTCATCTCTCTGTCTGTCTTTAACTTGAGCTGTTCGTAATTTATAAATATTATAGCTGCTTTCAACAGAACTGAACACTGGATGTAGCAGAGTATGTGTTGGGGGACATCTACAGGCTGATTCTGGACACAGAAAGTTAACAGAGACGTCCTGGTAGGCAAGTCAAGGGCATCTTAGTAACACCTTGGTTATCTTCCTTTTTCATTTTAATCAGTCAAACTTGAAAAATTATATCCTTGCTCCAAAAACAAAAACAATAAATCCTTCATTCCACATGATGTAAAAGTAATTACCAGAAACTGCTTATTACCATAGCAATAGCTGGAAAACAATTATTTGATCTCAGAGCACTAAAGCTTTTTTAAAATAATGATATGATGTTACTCTATGCTTCTTATATCTGAAGATTTTGGTCACTTGGCAAAGACAAATAATAATAAAAAAAATTTAAAGACTTTCACCTCCAAAGTAATTTGTTTTATATACAGTATTCTGATATCATAGCTGTGAGGTAAACAATAGGTACATTTCTTACAAGGTATTTGTTACAACGTTTTTCTTCCTTTTTACTTCCAGAAACCAAACTAGTGAAAGAAAGGAAGTTGTGCCTGAAATGTCAAGCATATAGGTGAATCTAGCTGAAAATTCAATTTCCTACACACACACACACACAAAAAAAAAAAAAAGGAATATATTTCCTTTCAGACTATAAAGATGTCATTGAGGCAGCAAGAATCAAATCTTTGAAGAAATGCAAGCATCCATTTCATGGTGAACCCAGAAATATTGAGAAATCAAGTAGACCTAATTAGCCTATAAGATGCATATTGAAATGTGTGAAGTTTATCATATTTAATGTGAGCATGAAAAGATTTCTGAGACATAGAGCTATGTAAAAAGTTCTGTGGCTGTTATATATCCCTAATGGCAGAAATCACCTATCCACCAGCATAGTTTGGATCATCATCACATAACTTTGCTGGAAGGAGGTATGGCTGTCATTACAAAGTGTTTAGCTTACATATTCTCCAGTTCCCAAACTGTTTGGTCACATTTCACTTCTCAGAGCTCCCTCAGCTGGGATAGGGGACAAAGCAATTTCTTAATTCAAGATCCTCAGTCTTGCCTTTTTCTTTACATTTGCCAGTGCTCCACACAGGTGAAGAGTTTCTCACATGAGATTGCAGGACTGAAGGATGTGGGGTTTAGGCTGGGACCCCTTTGTGGGATACAGACATCT
Source organism: Acropternis orthonyx (assembly GCA_035583155.1). NCBI lineage: Eukaryota > Metazoa > Chordata > Aves > Passeriformes > Rhinocryptidae > Acropternis > Acropternis orthonyx. Next base: position 134,777,941 of record JAWWEU010000081.1, on the reverse strand, counting down.
CCTTCCTGTGTCTGTATTTCTTTAAACCACTGACTAATGCCAAAGTCATTTCCCTTTATGCTATCTCTATAATGACTGAACTCTGATGAAAGGTGACCAAAGGGACACAGCTGATAACTAGTGGAGGAGAGAAAGTGTTGGGGAGAAGCCCTTAGTAGACTCAGGTAGCCTATTAAGACTTCTGCAACAGAGGGTCTGTGAAACACAAAAAATATGGTATTCCCATTTGAATCTATCCTAGACCTGGAAGAAAAGTGCAATGAAGTACAAATTAATTTTCAGTTGGTAGTTACAGACTACAGGCAACTAGGTTCAGGTGCTCTATTTTGCAATTTTCCCAGAAACACTGCAGAACAATTTTTTCAAATGGCAAAGTGGTAGTATTATTTGATAGGAAGCTCATCATTGAGGTTTCCAACCACAACTTAGTTGTTTATTCACTTTCTTCTTTTACATATTTGCTTTCCTTTCTGGAATAATTAGGAGTTTCAGTTTGCTTTCTTAACTGTGCTTGTTGAAATACAACCAATCTATGTGAAAGACAAAAACATTAAAAACATTTCCTCATGCCTGGAGTGAAAGGTGAGTTCAGTAGGGTATTGGTAATTCTTAGCTACTCCAAAAATATATTTCACAGTCCCAGACCAAACTTCAGAAAGTTGTTTTAGTAATGAAATTTAATCCATACATCTAAATGTATTCTTCCCTAACAGCAACTTGGGCTAGACAGATTACAATACCATCATTAACATGTGGGTTGGATTTTAATATAACAATACTTCCTATGTTAAAAACATTTAGCTGGACCATATGCTCACATTCCAGACACATATATAATAAAGCTATTCTTCCCTCTCAAAGTTTTCAGTCAGAATACAATTCTTTTCAAGCCACTAAAAAGTAGCTAACTTGTAGATGTAAAGATCTCTGCTGCTAAATGAAGCCATATTCATTATTTATTTGGCTGGGAATCTAGAAACTGACAGGTCTCTGCAAGTCATAGAATAATATATGGGGAGCAAAGCAGGAAATGGGCCAATATGAGAACTGTAATGCCATTTCTGAGCAGCTGGATTCCTTGGCAATTGGTGACAGTGTCAGAAGGACCATTCAAAAGCTCGTAGATGCTCTACTTTTATATTCAAAATTATAATAATTTTAAATGTAGATTTCTTTCTCTAAATCTTCTGATAAGAGATTTAGGAAAGAATTTGTCTTTTATACGCCCATAAATCTTTACTACCTTAAGGTTATCATAAAACATGATGCAATCTGCTGTGGTTCAGAAATTCAGAGCAGGGAATTATTATATATTATATTTCAATATTAACATTTCAGTATCTATTACTCACAGTATTTCCTGTTAGCAAACACACTGCAGTTCTTGGAGCATGACTGGTCTTCTCATCACCACAATGTTACACTTAATGGGAGACCAGGTTACCAAAATGCTCTGGCAAATGACAATATGCAACTACGGGGAGGGCAAGTGAAAAAGAAACTTTGTTAGCTAGAAGGACACCATTGCAGAGCCAGTCTAGTGTTAGTCAAAGTCAGCTCTGCTTCTGTTAGTTTTGTGTCTCACAGGGAAAGCATCCAATAGGCCATCAAGCAACATCCATTGGCAAAGCTCTTGTTCCTCCTGCAACAGATATGAAAATCCAGCACAGCACTATGGAAATAAAGACATGGCAATATTCATGGGCCGAGATACCTTGCACTTCTTCACAAAACACGAAAGTAGTTACTGTCAAATGCTAAGTTATATAAATCAACATCTTCAATTTTCATCCTAAAGTGTCAGAATGGTATGGTATGGTATATCTTTATAAATTGACTCCCTGCGGAAGTTCTCTTTACAGGGATGAATGCTATCAGCTTTCAGATTTTTTTCCAAGAGAAACATTCGCCTCTGTCAGGCCAAGGCATGGTTTTAGGAGTGTCTCTTGTCCCTCATCTGCTTCCTTCATCAAATACAAAAAAAGGTCGAACCTTTGTTAGATGCTTTAACTTTTGGAGAAGAGGTGAGGTTTTCAGACATGGCAGACCTACTTTTCAAAACGTCTTTTTTAGGCCAGCTTCTTTATTTTAGTGTGGCATCTTCCATAGTGCCATCCTGTGCAGTCTGATAACACAGCCTGCTGCTTCTACCCAGGAGCTAACGTTACACTGCTGCATCAACACTGGCCATCAGGACTCTGATGATCTAGCAGCTCTTTATGTTACCTCCAATACTGCACAGACTGCTTTCCTTGCCATCCTTGTTACTGGGTGTATGAATTGTTGTCTAGCCACTAGACTTGCTATTACCCTATCACCTCCTACATCCTTTCATCTGATAAGACCTCACTCTGCATCTCCATCCCACAAAACCTGTTTTTCTCAATTTCTTACTGTGTCCTCTTCACTCGACTTACAAAGACAATCCCTGTGTCCCAAAAACTGTTCTCTTCTACTTCACCTGAGTTGTCTTTGCTCCAGCAACCTTGGGGGAAATGCAGACTACGGGACTAGAGGTACTCCCAAAGCAGGCACTATGAACAGAACAGATTAAAGATCACAGTAGAAAATTATCATAGTTCAAGTGACCAGCACTCAATAACACTATCTGCAAGAACTGCTTGCATGAATCTCTTTGTAGCACAGGTCAGCTGAGCCTTGGAGCAAACTAGACACAGAAGGCATAGACTGGAATATATAAAAAATTGCTAGAGAAAGTCCTACTTCACAAGTAAAAAGCCCCAAGCAGACAGTGCTGTTGATTTGCCAGGATGACAAAATGACTTCATGCCCAGAGATCAGGCATAAAGTCTGCAAGGAGGTACAGAGAGAGGCTGCATCTACAGAGTGAGGACTAAATTTATCAGATTAAACTCAATTGCAACAAGGTATGTACCACACGCAGGGACTCAGCTACTTTTTCTATTAAATTATTAAAATTGTCTCTGGACATGCTTTGACTTCCCAAAAAAAATCTGCTTATCTCTCTCCTTAGCGTGTTTCTGAAATCTAAATAGGCCATGTGTCACCCCAACAGGCAGCTGTGCTGAAAATGGCCACTTTGATGTGAGGGGTGGCAGAGTACAGTAATGAGAACACGGGGTAATCCACTCCAGGCACTTTCAGTGGCAGAGAATGGTCATGGTCACATTTAGCCAGAGTGGCTGAGAAACCCATGGACTGTAGCTACAGCACTAGCTAGAAGAGGCAAACCAGGAAAGCTGCCACAGGCAGAGAGCCCAGCTGAACAACAGAAGACAGGCACACATCCTGCTGCATCCAACACTAAGCTGGCCTCACTATCCGTCAAGGCTGAACTCTCTCAGTCAGTTACAGGCCTCCCTCTCTTTGCTGAAGGGCTCAACAATCCTATTCTAAATGATATCCTGAAAAGAGTATTTCCTGTACAGTTTTGCCCCAAAATGCTGTAACTCTAAGCAGCACTGCTACATTCACTTTTAAGGGATTTATGCATCAGCATTGCACCACAGCGTGGGAACTCCACTTCATGTATCATTAATCCTGTCTGGGGATAGGAAAACGGAGTAGGTGACCCTTTGAGATCTTTCCTATCCCTTTCTTCTATGGTAAATATGGATTCAGGATACAAACTTTCCATTTTTATTTCTTTTCTTTTTTTTTTTTTTCCTTTCTTATTATTTTTTTAACTATTCCCCATTTTCTATACTTCAAAAAGAGAGCAAACATTTAAGGAGATAATCCAAGGCATGCTCATTTAATGCCTGAGAAAACAAATAGGTCTGCCAAGCTCTGTCAGGCTATGAGACCAATCAAGGAAGCCAACTTTAAATTCTGTGGTCCTCCCATGAGAATGTTCTGCTAATATTTATATCTCTGCTCCGATTTGGGTGATTGCCCAACCTCCTCAGCTGAACTCATCCACTAACCCACTGTCAATAGAAAAGAGACAGTTGTTTCTCCCTTGTGGAAGCTGCACCACAGGGCATCCAGTCCAATTCCAAGTCACAAGCAGTAGCCACCAAGTCTAAAAGATGCATAGGTCTTATTGCTCTTTTGGGTCAGGGGACTTGGGGTTTTGTTGTGCTGATGCTTGCTAAATAAGACTTCCAGTGATGCTCAAAGTAGCAAAAGAATTTATTTATGCTTTCATATCTAAATTCTAAGACATGTTCACTGAATATACAGAAACATGGGTACTTTCCCTTGAGGATTCAGAGATTCTCCCTCGGTAGCAAGATCAGAATGTACTTTCTCAGACAGGATATGAAGTATCCATGACAGTTGCTTCTAATGCTACTGCTCCAGCAGTCTGTCAAGACATTGCCATTATCAGCATATGGGAGACAAATCACAATACAAGAAGATGCTGGCAGAAAATTTCTCTCTAGGTTCTTCATTAGGTTACAACCATGGTCTATTTGACAGCATTGCAAAGATAAACTATGGATCAAAAACAGCATAAAAACTTTTGAACCTACAGAAAAAAAATCAAACCGAACTAGATTTATTTACAATGATCAGTGACACAAAAGAGCTTATCAACATGGGGTTTGCCAACAGTAAAATGAAAACATCATAATGTCCATGGCCAGTAAGCAACATTTCCAAACACCTGAAAGTAAAAAAACTGCGATCTTCTCTACATAGTTATTTATCAAAGCCAAATCAAAGAGGAGAAGGAACATGTTCTTTATTTGAGAGTATTATTTCAGACATCCTGTAACTATAAGAAAACCCTTTTGGAAAGCAGAACTGAGTAAGTTTGCTCTTGCTCAGCTTGAAGCCATAGACTCTTGATTTTCCAAATTCCCCCAGCTTTTCCAGATAGCTTTACTTTTACCTTACCAAACTGTTTAAAAGCAAGTGCTCCTTTTCAGGGCACATTGTAACACAATGAAAAGAATAGTCAAAGGTCCACAATGAAATATGAAAGAATGTGTATCATAAATCAAAGGCTCTGCAAGTAAATGCAAGGAAGTCACATCTCTTTGTTCACCCAACAAAAAAAATACAATTTCAGAAACATGATTTTCACACCCTGACTAGTGAATATTCAAATATCAGAATAATCACAAACTTACCTGCTCTAAAATATTGTATTACAAATGCAATAAATTCCAGGAGAAGAAGTTCTTACACATTGAAACTGATGAATAACTTCCATACAAATTGAATTTTTCATAACATGGACACAACAACCTTAAACCACAGCATAAGTGAAATTATAAATTTACATTGCAAGGACACCACATCCACCATGGATTTCTAGTCAGAAGATACAGGATTTCAGAATTCACTAATAAATGATTGATGGACTTTCCATGTTTTACTTGAGAGGGAAGTCCATTCCCTTCTGGTAATTTGTTCTTTTCCAGAGCCGGGTCACTAGAACTTCATCCACACCTGACAGCCACTCCTGACAACCTCACTCTATTAAGGCTTATTGAATTCTGTTGCAAACCTCCCAGCAAAACCTTTGTCACAAATTTGAAGTGGAACAGAGGAAAATCAACTTGTTTTTTTCATTACACCTATGGAAAACAAATCCTATTACTCTGGAAACCATGCTGAAGTCTCGGGTATCTTTCATAGAAGAATGGAAAAGATTTTCATTTAAAAGCTTGATATGGACTTCAGTTCTACAGAATGTGATCTTACAGGTACTGCACTTATCTCTTGAATTGCTTCCTCTCAAGGAATAAGTGGTTCCTAGAAAAGAGGTCTTGTTTATTTATGGTCACATAGACATTATGCAAGACATTCTTAAGTAGCTCAGCTTAAATCAAAAGGCTGATTCATGCCCAAACCATATGGAGGCAATGGCAGGGAAGCAATATCTCCAAGCACATAAAATTTTCTAGTGTGTCATGCATGGACATTTACCAGAAGATGAGTCTGTCAGAAGGTCTGGGAGTCAGATATCCCCTTTTGCTGGTTCCTCCTGTTCACAGTGTGAAGAGCAGTCTCTGCCAGACCAGCGACCTTCCTTCTGTATAATTGTTATGGGTTTAAGGTTGCAGAATTTTCTCTTTCCCTCACCTGCCTGGACTGGGAGTGAAGCCTGGAGCGGAGGGG
>JAWWEU010000081.1:134738739-134771784 GCA_035583155.1 Acropternis orthonyx | reverse complement strand
GGGAGGGAGGAAGGAGGGGAACGTTTTTTCTTTTACTTTCGGTTTTGGATCGGTTCCACACGCACACGCGGTTTCGTCGGCGCTGTATTCGGAGCCAAGGGCTGCAGTCTCTGGAGGTGCCTTGCTTCGTCAGAGCAGCTCTCTGCAGTTTTCCCGTGGATCCAGGGACATTGAGACAAGCCGGTTAGTCCTCTCCTTCTTGCTGCCTGGTTGCCGTTTGAGATGCCCCATCCTAGGAGCGGAGCCCCGTCCCCCGTCGCGGCCGCTGCAGTCAGACATTTTCCTCCCCCTCCCTGTGCCCGGACACCAACATTTAGCCTGTCTCCGCCGGCTGCTCGGGTCCTCCCGCCGGAGCAGGCGCGGCCCCCGCATGCACCAGCCCAGTCCATCGGAGCCGTTGCCGACCAGGCGGGGTCCCGTCTGCTTCACCCACGTGCTCGAGAGAGCAGCGTGGTTGCACCGCAGCACGGCAGTGCTGCTTACTGTCCCTGGACTAACATTACAGAACATTCAAGTCATGTTTTTATTTTCGTGCTCTTTTGTTCTGTTGTTCCATTGTTTCCCAGTTTTTGTGTGTGTGTGTGTGTGTGTGTGTGCGTGTGTGTGTGTGTGTGTATATAGAGAACTGATTTGGGAGCTGTTATTCCCCCCCGCCCCCCTTTTGCCCTTTTACTGTTCACCTAATTAAACCTATTCCCTAGTTTGAAATCTACAGTGAGTCTTGGTGTGAAATCGTGTGGAGTCCTCTGTTCTATTAGCCCCCAGATATCTTAGTTTTCTTTTTTCAAACTGAGACAATCATTCTCTGTTAAGCACTCTCACCAAAAAGATTTTTGTGTCTCAGGTGTGAAACAAAGTCTTATTTCTCAAACTGCAGCCACATAAGATGTTGTGTTGGGTACAGATTTAATTGTTCCAGTTCTCCAGACTTCCCTTAATGGTCATTCCACTTCTGTGATGCCAGCACAATATAACATTTGTTTGACTATTTTATGATCCAGATTGATAATGAAATGGTTTTTATAGTAGGCATAAGTAGTGGACCAGGAAGTTCAGGCAGACACAGAACTAACAGCTGGGGCTGAACCAAGACAAAAATAAGGTAACTCAGTTCATTAACTAGTTAGCTTGTGCGAACAGCCTGTGAGTGCATTTGGCAAGTGGAAAAGCTGACCAGAAAACTTAAAAAAGGAGACATCCTGGTACAGAGGTCAGATTTGCATCTTGTCCAACAACAATTTTAGTAGCACAGAGGAGAGGAGAGGGAGCTGGGGCATGGAATGGGAGTTGTGACTTAGGATGTGAGCAAGGAGGCAGGAGGAAAGGATCTCCTACACCAGGGTCTCTGCCAAGGCTACTTTGTAACCTCATCCTTTGCAGCAATTCCTGCCTTGGTTCCACCCCTCAAATGCGCAGGAGCAACACGGGGCTCTGTACCTGAGTTCACAGCACATGGAAGCCTGTTTGGAACCTCAGTAGCAGGAAGCCTGTTTGCAGCCTCCCCTGGGGAACACAGCCCCATCAGCCTGCTGCCCACAGAGCACACACTTCCTTCCCTTTAGGGACATGGCAGGCCACTGTCCCAGCCAGGACTGTCACCTGACAAACTTCCATGTAGGCTCTTCAGAGACTAACAGACAATTCAGAACCCGCTCCCCAACAGAGTTAATAATTTTGTGCAGACATATCACCTTCTGGCACATATTAGCTATTTTCTCACTTTACAGATGTCTGTCTCTGCCCTGTCAGATGGGTTCCTGTGTCTGTACAACTCTCCTACATATGGTGTACGGTACTGTGTTGTGTTGGAGTTTTCTGTCCCTTCAAAGCTGGGCTTGACTCTGTTCCTGCCACTGCTTGCACAGCAGCCTGCTAGGAGGGAAGACATCCTGGCTGACACTGCAAGTATACCCCGATGGCCAGAATAGTTTGATCCCAAGAAAAGATGTCATTCCTCCAGGATGGTAGTACTCAAAAGATGTTGAAAGCTATTTGAAAATTCACAGAAAGCAGGAGTATCTCACATAGAAAACAGTGTGTTGAAGGTTAAAGCAAAGGAGCAGAGAGGGCTGAAGGAAGCAAATCTGTTCATATCTGTGTTCCTTTGCATTGGCAAGAGCTCCAGACTAGCCTTGATTCATATTGCCATTACTCACTGCTTCTAATCCACATTACCTCATATGGTAAATTATAGGAGTAGATAAGAGCCCAAGAGAAGTGATGTTTCTAGCTGCAAGTGCTGGACCTGCCTTACAAGTGGAAAAATTACTTTCCTCTTCCTCACAGGTGGTTAGTGTGCACTGGTAGAGCCATAAGGGGCACTGGTGGTCATAGACTTGTTAGGAAATGTAAGCCTATTGAAATCCATCTTAATCCACAAAACCGAGATAGCAGTACAAAGCACTCTGCCTAAGAGGGAGCTGGCCTTTCTACTTCTTTAATCCACATAAGGCAGTGGTTTATAAGCTTTTAGGCATTAGTGACAATGATAATTATTTCAAAAAGTTAAGAATACTATTTAAAGTCTTAGTCCCTTTATCACCTCACTTCCTCCTGTTTTTCTTTTTCTTGCATTCTTGAGAAATTGAATGGGAATCTAAAATCGGTTCCAGTTCACCTCCCTCTGTGACAGATTTTAGCTTCCCCAGAGCAGTGCATCAGTGTGTTGTGATCTGTCTTTTAGGCTGTTCACCACAGGCCTAGGCTGCATTAATTCAGCAGTAGGACTAGGGGTAAATGTAAGCAGGAATTGGGGAAAAGATACAACCAGATAGCAGGTTTTTAGGAAAAAAAACCAAAAAGTCAAAGAAATGCATTTACTGTTGCTACTTTAGTTTATGTTTTCTGAGTATTATTAAACTAATTCACCCTAGTGTAAGAGTAGGAGAACCATTGGCTTCCAGCATGGGAAGCAAAGGCAGTGGCCCTATCCCCTGAGGGAGGGATGCATTTGGATGAGCTGGATAGGCATCTTTATGACACCAAATCCTAGCTTCAAAGCTCTTCACTTCCTTCTCATGTGAATTTGAAGAAAGAAGTAAGGAAGAATTCCTTCTCAAATCCTGTTTTTAGTGTACTCTTCTTTCCAAATAAGTTTATCAATCCATGTAAACAACTCTGATGGCCTCAAGCCCTCAGAAACATTAGTTTCCTGTTCCAGAAGCTCCCATATCTACCATCCTCCAATCAGGCCAGAGAAACTTGGCCAACTCCACACCTCTGGCAATCCCAGAAAAGACTATTGGCTTGCCAAGACTTGACCTGTTTCTTCTTTTTTTTTTCACTTTTAATAAGCTATATCTCTTAAATGGTGTCCTTCTTGAAAGGCCAGCAGTTGGCTCACAGGTTGAGCACAGAGAGTAACAGTGAATGGAGTGACTGACATCAAGCTGGCCACCTGTCACTAGTGGGGCTCCACAGGGCTCCATCTTAGGCCCTGTGTTCTTCAACATCTTCATGAATGACTTGGACATAGGACTGGAAGCGATACTGCACAAGTTTGCAGGTGATACAAAACTGGAAGGAGCTGCTGACACCCTTGAAGGCAGGGAGGCCCTGCAGAGACACCTTGAAAAATTAGAGGGCTGGGCAACCACCAACCATATGAAGTTCAACAAGGGGAAGTGGTGAATTCTACACCTGGAATGGGGCAAACCCTGGATGTTCATACATACTGGGGAATCAGATGCTGGAAAGCAATGCTGTGGAGAGGGACCTGGAGATCCTGGTCCATGGCAAGTTGAATATGAGTCAGCAGTAGTGCCCTGGCAGCCAGGAGGGCCAACCGTGTCCTAGGGGGAATCAGGCGAAGCATCGCCAGCCAGTCATGGGAGGGGATTGTCCTGCTCTGCTCTGCACCTGCTCTGGCATCACCTTGAATATTGTGTGCAGTTTTGGGCACCCCAACATAAGAAAGATATTAAGCTACTGGAAAGCATCCAAAGGAGGCCAACAAAGATGGTGAAGGGCCTTGAGGGGAAGCCGTATGAGGAGCAGTTGAGGGCACTTGGTGGAGTCTGGAGGAGTGGAGTCTGAGGAAATTTCTCATTGAAGTTACAATTATCTTGTGAGGGGAAGAGGAGGGGCAGGCACTGATCTCTTCTCTGTGGTGACCAGTGACAGTACCCGAGGAAATGGCCTGAAGTTGTGTCAGGGGAGGTTTGAGTTGGATATTAGAAAAAGGTTCTTCACCCAGAGTATGGTTGGGCACTAGAACACGCTCTGAAGGGAAGTGGTCACAGCAACAAGTCCAACAGAGTTCAAGAAGCATTTGGACAATACACTCAGGCATGTGATGAGATTCTTGGGGATGGTTCTGTGCAGGGGGCCCAGAGCTGGGTTTGCTGATCTTTGTGGCTCCCTTTCAACATGGTATATTCTGTGATTCTGTGATTCTGTGTGTGTACAGAGCTATGGTGGCAGTGCTGGTTAGACTCATGAGCCTCGAGTGAGTAGATTTGATGCTAAGATAGAAGCAGTAAGTTACAACAAAGAAACACAAAGAATTATTTTTGCAGCCAGCAGGGCTGGCAGTAATAACACTGTGCATGATAATTAATGAAAGACTTTTCTTCAGCTATTTAAAAGGGTACTATAGATTCAGTCTTGAAAGAACTGATGGATGGCAATTTGAATATGTAAGGAAGAAATTATTTGTTTAATCACTGAACACAAAAAATTAGGATTGCATGTTATTTTAATTCCATGGGAAACGTGGTCCACTGCATTTGCATTTTCAAAACTATGCTTAAAAAGAGCCAGCTCTGTAGCCTAAGAACAGAACTTTCTGCTGCCAAACAAGAACATACATTCAAATCCCAGGCTTGGTAGGAGATAGATAATATGATCCAGGGTAGGAATGAATAATCTTGACTTATGCCACAGAAATGTTATGAGCTCACAAAGGTAGCGTTAGTTGTTTTGGAGAAAGTGTGGCAAGCTCTTCCAGAGATCCCCATGCAACATCAGTTGACACTGTGTATATAAAAATATAATTAAAAAAAATAGAAATGCAAAGAGGTTTAATTTCATCTCATCAGCAACTTAGTGATTCAACATTACCGCCTCTAGCCAGGGATGCTCAATACATGCTCATGCTTCCCTGTTTGGAAGGAAACAGCAATTTGCTTCATTGTAGTAGAGCATATCAGGGACTCAAGGGAAAGAGTACTTGGAAATATTGAGCCTCTACCGACTGAGCTGGTTAAGCATACCTTAAATGCTCATGTGCTTTGAAAATAAAGCTGACGTGATTTAGATACTGAAGAGCTCATAGAGCTCATCTTAAACATATACTTAGTCCATGAAATTCTTGAAAGAAGAATTACAAAAACATCGAAAGGAAATTTTGTCTTTTGATATTATTATAAGGCTTATTCTAAATAAATTACTTACCAAATTGCCTAAGAAATATCTCGATATACTGCAAGCTACAGCATAGCATTACTGTACTTATTTACTTGTGCAGAACCAAGAATCCCAGAAGGAGAGAATTAAACTGTGTTAAATAAAAAAGATTCCTCGTCCCAACAAGGTAACTCCTAAGTCACTATTTGGTAAGGATACACATATTTGTCTTTGAGAAATGAATTCCTATTGGGAAGCTGTCATTCCACTATGATCAGGAACTTGGGTGACTTTCAACAGTGGTAAAACTGTCCTGCTGAGCTGCCTGCCCCTTTTCCCAACCGCAAGTTCAAGAAATCAAGTGCTTTTTAAAGCCCATTCAGAGTTGAGTTCTAGGGGAAAAAAAATAAAAATTGCAAGGGAAGGATTGAAATTGCAAGGTTATCATTACTTTGAAAGATAAACCAAAAAATTACCAGTCCAGATATTGTTTCTGTCACAGCAATCTGATAGATATTGCTAGATTCTTCTACCTTCTCTCATTCTTTATTTTAATATTTACTACTTAACTATTATATAGTAATTTTTATTCTACAGTGTTCTGCTAAGATTTTCTGTTTATGTGCCTTTCTGTTTAGTGGTTTCTGCAGTACAACAGACTTTGGTGGATTTTTCAATCATAACTCCTTTTCTCCAAGTAACATGTAATATGAAAACAAAGACATTAAAAACTTGTCACAGATTACAGCAAGGAAAATAAGTTCAGGATAGAGTTTATAACCATAAGTTGTTCCTACCATCTAAACTTCTCTGATCCATGGAGGGAACTTCACAAAAAGACACAAACATTTAGGTGAGTCAAAGTAAATTTTCTTTATTCTCTTTGAGACATGCAAGTGAAGTTATCTTGACTGATTAATGGCCTTCCATAAAGACAGTGTGGCTACATATGCTGCTAGAACTGAATTTACATAGCTGGAACTTGATTACATATACTTTACTTTTAACTGCAGGGATGTTTCTGGTATATGGTTAGGATTGCAACTAGAGTGCTCCTTGATTCATGCATATAAGCATTAGCATTCTGGCAAATGAGATAACGCACAGATGCAGTTCAGATTTGTGTTTGTGTGCTGTTTCTCTGTGGTTTCAAGAACAGGTCAGGCTGAGATAGCAAATGAAAATTTCCTAATAACACAGTCAATATTACTGTTAGTTCCAGCCTGAAATGTTTCTTTAATGACCACACTCAGGGAAATATTGTCTTACTGTTCAAATTAGAAAACTGAGACACAAGCTTCAGTCATATAACACCAAGGGAATGGGAACATGGAATCATATTCTAGCACGGATTCTTAATGTACTTTTCAAGTTGTGGTGAAGAAGAGCAAGCCTATTATGCATGTTTAAAAAGGAGAAAACAGTACATCCAACTACAGATCTCATTCCCCTTCCCTCATGTTTGTGTCTGAATATGTTTGCTTATCCAAAAAAAAAAATAATTTGAGAAGCTGCATATTAGAAGAAATAGAGGTGCCTGTTAGAGGGGTTAATGTGTATAAGTTCAGTAAGGACAGACTATGCCAAATTGAACCTGTGTCTGTCTCTGCAGATTTTCTTGGCAATCTGATCTATATGAACTTAGGTGAATATGATAGATGGTTGCATGAGATATTAATAGATAAACAATGAAAAATGGAAGCAATCAAAGCATTGTGAAAGGCTGAAAACAGCTGTAGGTTGTGTTGAGAGGTGAAGTATTAGGTTGAGAGCAGAAAAGTTGCTACAGTGCAGCCTTCAAGCTTGCTTTGGGAAGGAGTTTCATTAAAGATTTTCTCACAAAAAGTAGCACGCTTGTAAGACTTGTTGATGACACATAGCTGGAAGGCAGCACTAGAGGGAGATCAAAATAGCATATAAGATGAACTGGTGATCACTGGCAATAGATGGACATAAGGAACCGTAATGGAAATAGGAGGAAACTACAGGTGCATGCCTATGTACAAAACCACTAGCAAGAATTTCAGGTATAGATTGGCACAGTCTCACAGTGTAAAAATGAGAGGCAGTGAGACACTGTTAGGCGATCACAAAATGGCTGCATGTTCATAAATATTATAATCTAAACAGGACCTACAATGCAGACAGGCAATTATCTCCAGCAGAGGCTATGTCAGTACCATTTCATCAGGTACAGATGGGATGTGAAGGGACGTCTTGGGGCAGCTGTGTCTGAAGTAACGTTTGAATGCCTGAAAGCTCTGAATAGAAAGAATGAATACATTTTATTCAAGCTCGTGTAGTGCCTTTGTAAGGCACAGAGCCTGAGTCCTTTTCCAATGAACTGTTGTCTACCAAGGAAAACAGAGCTTCCTTGTGACAACTAGTTGTAGCAGATCATGCTTTACAGGGCAGAGGTAGATGATATTTAGTGTTCTTATTAATACACAGAGGGTTTACTGAATATAGTTATCTGCTAGTGAAACACTGCTGGAGCTCAAGAGGATTACAGGAAAAGGCAAGGCTAGGAAGTTAGAGCTTGTAAGATCTTCTGCTTAGGAGATACTAGAAGGGAAGGACAAAAAAGCCAAACTGTCACTGATGGAAGTAAGACCAGGCAAACTATGCCAGTAGCATATCTGATCTTTTTTAGTCCTCTTTGAAAAAACAGTCATGAGATGACTGAATTAATTCTAGTACATCCCCAACTATTTGGTGTAAGGCCTTCAAAAAGGTCAACTCTAACAAGAAGAAAGCAAGTTTGGTGCTGAGACATCTTAAACCTTCTAACTCAGCTGGGTTTCCTTCTCCATACCACTTTAACAGCAGACAGTTTGAATTGTTTCCACAATCCCAAGAATAAGAGACCATACTGTTTGTTTAGTGGCATTAGCATAAAGTGTTAACTCAACACAGCTAAACACAGACTAAGATCACTATAACTTTTGTGTTTAATCTCCAAATTAAAAAAAGCACAATGACATTTTACTAAGGTAGCTGATTTAAAAGCCCAACTTGTTAAGTTTGGATTTAACCAGTGATTTCACCAGGCTCCTCTCTCAATGTCCTTAGCAGTAAACCCACAGAGACAACCCTTGTCAAAACAGTGTTTCAAAATTCAGCACCCACCAGATCATGTACACGTTCTGTACAGTTGTTACCATGAAGAAGCTGACCTGCTCCCTCAGGATCCCCTGTGTAGGATGCCTACAGGAATTAGGTTCTTGTACTTTATCTGTTATTTTTCTGTAGCTCACAAGCCTCAAGGATATCCTGTTTCTGTTAGTTCTGTTGCTGTTGGGCAGTAGCAGAAGTAGCACCTTCTCCAGGTGGCCTTCAGAGTCTAGTTCTTAATGGGAACTTTATAACAGGGAACAGAAATAATACTGGTGAAGACATTCAGAGGGACTCAAGCTTGACTGAACATCTAAACCTTTCAGTATCTTTTGGGTTCTTGTCAAGTGGAAGGAGGTGAGGACAAGATCTTTCAGTCTATCTCCTAGTTAGCAGTTGCGGGTTTGTCACTTCTGAGTGCATTATGGGCTTCACTGAAGCCATGTGGGCTTACTCCCAGAAACCAAAGGGGATTTTCTCACAACTGTACCTTGGACACAAAGCCCATCTTTTCAACATGAAGACACACTCTGTGTCCTGGCTAAGGTGTTACTTTTGTCTGAAAACCGGTGTCTTCTATCTGGGAAAAAATACAGAGGTTGATATACGCTCTTCCTTATTTTTATCCAGACTTCTGGATTAAGAATGAAGTGATTCATTTCCATTAGTTAAAAACAGATAGAAAGAAAACATGGAAGGAATCACTACAAAGGAAATTATCTTCACTTGATGAACTCCCAAAGGCATACTAAATTTTTGTCTTATAGTTTTACCCTCGTTTAGTGCAGTCTCAGTTCCCCACACAAGATGGCAACTCTTCTTCCCTTCTGCTCAGCTGTTCCTCAGGGAAAGCTGTTCTTTCACACTGACACTGCAGGTGCTACTGCAACACAGAAATAAACCAAACTAGGGACCAGCCCTGAGACTCCAGTCATTATTCACTCCAAAAGCAGCATCTCACAGGGTACAGCATGGTTTGTGAGGCGTGACACTGTTTCACTGAATACATTTGTCTAATTCTAGCAAGCAGCAGTAACTGGTTTGTACTTGTGTTGGTTTCAGCTGGGGTAGGGTTAATTTTCTTCACAGTGGCTAGTTTGGGGCTGTGTTTTTGATTTGTGTTGAACACAGAGGGGATAGATAATATAATGGTGTTTTTGTTATTGCTGAGCAGTGCTTACACAGAGCCAAGGGCTTTTCTGCTTTTCGTCCTGCTATGCTGGCAAAGAAGTTAGGGGTGCATGGGAAATTGAAACAAGATACAGCCAGGATAACTGACCCAGAGTAACCAAAGAAATATTCCATACCATAAGACATCATGCTCAGGATATAAAGTGAGGGCAAAAAGGAGGAAGGGAGGGACATCTGGAGTACTGATATTTGTCTTCCCAAGTACCCGTTATGTGTGATGGGGCCCTGCTCTCCCAGAGATGACTGAACACCTGCCTCTCCGTGGGAAGGGGGGTATAAATGCCTGGTGTGTATGGCTTTTGTTTTCCCCATTAAAATGTCTTTATCTCAACCCACAAGGTTTTGAGCTTTTACCATTCTGATTCTCTTCACAGCAAGCAGCGGTGTGATACATTGTTCCTGGCTGTGTCTAAACCAGGACAGTACTGCATGTCACAGTTTTGGGGGTTTGGAACTGCCACATAAAAAGAAAAAAAAAAAAAAAGGAAAAAAAAAGAGAGAAAGAAACACTTATTTCAGATTACAGGACACTCACATGTGAATAAAACATGTAACCCTATGCCCAGACTTTTAGACCATGTCTCCTACTACTCTAGTTGCACTGTCATTTAGAGAAGTGTAAAGTTTTTTGGATTTCAGGTTTGTTTTAGCACACTAAATATGTGAGTTTATTTCAGGCAAGGCAACAGAAAATAGGTCTGTGCATAACTCAGGCTTGCTAGAAAATAAATACTAAATTTTCTCCAGCCTGATGTCTGACCCCAGCATTGCACTGAGTGGCTCTGTAAAGTCAGAAACTCTGAAGTGGATCTAACAATTAATGACTCATAATTACCAGTCATAAAAAATGCTAAATTGTCAGCACTGTTAACTGCTTCATTTTGAAACCAATGATGAGTCAATTTACATTGTGCAGCTTCTGCTCGGCTGAAGCTCTTGCCTCTTTGGGTAGGCTGTGGCATGCATTGCTCAGTGGTAAGCCAGACCCTAGCTGGTGTCTAGTGTGTGGATTTCTGCTCCACCATCACCAGCGTGGCCTGTCCCTCTTTAAGAAGAACCAAGAAGAGATGATGAAACAACTAAAGTTCATATTTACAGTCCTCCCAGGTGTTGAGGAGAGATACCCTGTTCTCTTATGCCATGGTCACGGAGGCTTAGCCCAATAAACATTTCTTCTAAATATATTAATCTCCTCTAAAGGTTCGACAACCAACAGCTGAGAGACTAGAAATCAGCAGCAGCAAGAAGACAAGAGGGTTGGCCCTCTTCCCCATCCTGAGCTTCCCGCCAGGGGGAGGCCAGCAGGTGTCAGCAGGAGCTTGGGAATGGGGACGGCCGTGCATGGAGCCAGGAGCCCGGAGCGGCAGAACCTACTCCCTGATGGAAAAAACCGGATTGCTATTGATTAAAAAAAAAAAAAAACAAACAAGCAAACAAAACAAAACAAACAAAAAGCCACACAAAACAAAACACGACTTTTTAACTGAATGGTGAGCCTAAAAGAACTACCGATCCCTTCCCTCTGGCTGACTCCGGCAAGCCGTGGGGCAGCGGCAGTCGGAGATGGAGCCGGGCGCTCTCTCCGCACCTCACGGCCCCTCTCCCCTTCCCGGGGCTCACGGGCTTGTCCCGCAGCCCATCTGGGGCCTGGGGAACTTACCGGGAACCTGCAGGGCTTTGGCAGAGCGACTGAGTGCTGTGGGTTTGGGGACTGGCTGGAGTATGCTGTTTAACCGAGACCAGGCTCTGTCCCGCTGGGCGTTCCTGCAGGGGAACGGACAGCGGCTGCTACAGGAAAGGCAGAGAGATGCGTTGGCTGTTCCTCTCAACGCCCAAACTGCCGCAACTTCCTCTTTACCTCCCCGTGAATCCATGCTTGTGTACCTCACGGCAAATGTGAGACAATTCATTGGCAGTTACTTACTTCTCAATAAAAGTGCAAATTAATTTATGTTTCATCTCTTGAAGACTGCCTGATAACTGAAAAGCACACGAAGATGGTTACCATAGAGAAGCCACTGTGGTAACTTGTCCTTTGACAGGTTGTTTGTATATCAAAGTCTTTATGGAAATACCTGTCTTCCCCCAAAAAAACCTGAGAAGTCTGACTAGAGAGACAGAGCAGTTACCGCACTTGTAGATCAACTGCCCTTCATTGGACCCTGCAGGGGTCCCACACCTCAGCCCTCGCTCCTCCAAATGCCAAATGTAAAGAGCACTTTGGAATGAAATCAACGCTGAGGCTACTCCAAAATTAATTCTCACAACAGAAGCAGAACAAATAAATTTCTCATTTGTTGTATTGGACCACCAGTTACTAGAAATGGCCAAATAATGTCTGTAATTGAGAAGAAACAAAAAGTTTCCATTATTTTCAAGAAAAGACATACAATCCAGCCATCCTAAACATGATGCCTTACACAGGCAAACTTTCAAGGGCAAAACCAACTGAAAACAAGTAACAAAATGGATCGCTTTTATTCCAAACAGGAGAAAGATCCCATGGGAGCCTCAGCATCACAGTGCAGTGATGTTATCCACAGGCAGCTACATGGGTATTAGCAGGGTATCAGACAGGTGAAAAAGCATTACATTCTTTCCCACAATGTTTATTCCAAATTAAACAAGTCAGACTCTGATAGAATTGTAGAATGGCCTGGATTGGAAGGGACCTTAAAGGCAATCTAGTTCCAACTCCTTTGCCATGGGCAGTGAACCTTCCTCTAGACCAGGTTGTTCCTGGTCTAGCACCATCAAGCCTTGTCTTGAACACCTCCAGAGATGGGGATTCCACAGCCTCTGTGGACAACCTGTGCCAGTGTCTCACCATCATTAAAGAATTTCTTCCTAATATCCAATTTAAAACTCTCCTCTCTCAGCTTAAGGCCATTTCCCCTTATCCTATCACTACATGCCCCTGTAAAAGTCCCAGCTCTCCTGTAGGCCCCTTTTAGGCACTGAAAGGTGCTATAAGGTCTCCCTGCAGCCTTCTCGTCGCCAGGTTGAACAGCTCTCTCAGCCTGTCTTCATAGCAGAGGTGCTCCAGCCTTCACATCATCATCATGGTCCTTCTTGGACTTGTTCCTATAGGTCAACATCATTCTTGTGCTGGGGACTCCAAAGCTGGACACAGCACTCCAGGTGGGGTTTCACAAGAACAGAGGAGAGGGAGAGAATCACCTCCCTTGACCTGCTGGTTGTGCCTCTTTTGATGCAGTCCAAGCAACAATCCTTAATGAGCTTTTATTTGCTCTCTTTTTTTTTTCCTTTCTTCTGTACAGAAGTTTAGCAATGAACCAATATACCCACTTTAAACAAAAAAAAAGAGAAATTATTATTAAGTTGGATCTCCACCATTTGAAATATGTTGCTTTACATGCAGATGTAGGGTTAGCATTATGTCTTGAGAAAAAGATGAAGAAAACAGAAGGACAACAAACCCATTTCAGAAACAAAACTCTCAGGTTGTAAACATAAATAAAAATGTTGGGTTTTTTAAAAAATATTTTGGTCAGACATTTTCAGATGAATTTTCTGTGTTCGGAGAGGGTAGGTGTAATAAGATCTTCCAACAGCTCTTCAAGAAGTCTAAGTAGGACTAGTGTGCAAATTGTGTTGCATCACTTCTCTTTAGGCTTTCCAGGACATTGGTGAGCCAGTCAGGCTTTGTGTGTATCCTGTAATCAGGACACAGTGAAAACTGTCCCTCAAGTTGAGTGCACTGGGAAAGTGCTGCCTTACACCAACCCCTAAGTTATTGAGAGTCTATGAATGCATATTTTTTCCCCTTATTCTCAGATTTACAGAAATATTTTCCAGTGCCAAATAGGAAAAATCCAGTACCTATACAAAATATTCTGAGTTGAAAGAGACCCACAAGGATCATCATGTCCAACTCCCCATACAGAGATCAAACCCTCAACTTTGGTGTTATTAGCACTGTGCTCTAACCAACTGAGTTAATAGTACAATTTAGTGACTCCACTCATTGAATGAATTTCTGAGTGCATAATGATTTTCATTGACAATGTGTTGATGCAAAATAATTCCTCATGAAGATAACATAAATGACATAAAGTATGGAAAGGTTCTTGAGAAAACAGCACACACTGCTTTTGTTTAAAGGTCTGACTTAACATGTGTTAGGACCCATTTCCTGAGATAGCTACATTAAGTGTAAAGTAGTATTTATTTAAATTTTCTTTTTAATGTTAGAGGAGTTGAAGGCTCTATAGATAGCAACATTACAAACTGTAAACAACCTGCTACTTCTGGACAACACTGTGCACTCAGAATGGCAAAGTGCAGGCACTCAGCCACTCACTGAAAATACCCACTGACTTCAGGGGGAGTTGCACATTCCAGAAGAGTCTTGGGAATAACCCTGAGACATCACACGGGCTGCAGCTGACTCAGTGGCAGTTTAACATGCCCACCCCTCCTTAACCCTCCTGCATCTACTGCATTTGAACTTCCCTGAATGCTAAGGTAATGTGGCCTGTCACTGCACTAAGCAGAGAGAAGCTGTGTGCTCACACAGGCATCCGAGGATGAAGGAGAGGAACTCAGGGCTGCCCACACAATGCGTCTCCCAGCACACACCTGTAGCCCAGCTCCAGTGGAGCCCAATGCCTGCCCACAGTCCCTTCCAATGAGCAGTAGAAGGAAAGAAACTACCTAAAGGTATAGTTCTGCAGCTTCACCTGGGAAAGCTGGTAGCCCAAATATGTGCCCATACTCCAGGAGAGAAAAATGTCCTTCCCCACCCTGCAAGCCCCTGCCACCACAGTGTTCCTTCCCTGGAAAATTTCACCTTGCTGCACCACAGTGACAGCTCTACAAGCAGAGGAGACAGCTGCAAGAATTAGTTGAATATGTCTAAAACATCTTTTTCTCTCTCTGCTTAGAAACAGCTGGATCAGGCTTGCTGTGACTTCCCAAATAAAGCAACCAAATGAAATATCATACTGAACAGCAGGAGTTACAATATGGGGAGTTGTCACTGGAAGTGCTGAGTAATATTACCAAATAGTGTTACTAACACTACCTTAAAAAATGTCATTATCTTTGATCCAAGTTTATAGAAATACTTCAAAAATAATTGCTCCTTCCTTTGCTTGACATGCTGGGTTCAAAATTCAGTTTCCCTGGCAACAGCTGAGGACATTAAACTGTGCCATTGCATGTCTAGGGAAGAAAATAAAGGGGAATGTAAAATTACTCCTGAAAGTTAGTTAAAGGGGTATGCAGAGAGAAGGAAAAACAAGAATGAGCAAGCAGTCACATATCAGTAATCTCAAAGATAAAATATTTAATCTTTCCAAGTTCTGCAGGAAATAAAAGGCTAAAGCTGGTGGCTGCTGCTGTTGCTTCTATCATCCCGTTGACTTATTTCCTGCAGTTAGTGAAATGTGCCAAAAACCATTTTGGCTGCTTCTAAGTGACAAAAAAGGCAGATCACTGAACACTTTCCTCCTTAAGGACTTTGCAAAAGAAGGGCTAGGTAGCCATCTGTAGAAATGCCCACTGCTGCCCTTTTTTAAAACCCCTAAATCTATGCCCAGGGATGAAACAGCCTGGGGAACCACTTTTGGGACACCAAGCTAATGATCAAGAGAATACAGTGAGGACTTTCAGGGTCCCACCCCATGCCTCAGCATGGCCTTCTGCACACCCTTCTTGCACTGCACGGAGCCCTGTGTGTGATAAAACAATGAAGGCAAGTCATGCCCTGCTGCTCCAACCTGCCAGGATGAGCTCTGGCACCTGACCAACAGCTCTCTGTGATCGCAGAGCACCTGACAGGCAATATTGCCGTGAAGCCACTGCAGAGCACCTCCAAGTCAGGTGAAAAGCTTGGCAGCACTATTTGCACAGAGTGGAACAGTTTGCAGTGTGGTGTTTTTCAGGTTTTCATTTCTATTAAATGAAATGTATTAAATTTATTAATCTTCCCCTACTTTGTCAGTGGATTGGCATAGTTTGCTAGCTGAAATATTCCGGGAAGTCACAGAACACTAGCTGATTAAGAGCCTTCAGTAATTTTTCTGTACTTCCTAAAAGTGAAAAATCTCAGAAGAAAGTGAGCAGAACCCTGTTCTACCTCATGTTCAAATGATAGAAGCAAGTTCTTTCTGCACATTCTTTATGCTGAATAAAACACCAGACATTGCTGCCTATCAGACCCACACTGAGAGAATATTACCACAGAGCAGTGGTATTACACCTTCCTGTTCTCGATATACCACTGATAATTACCTGGAAAGACAACACTGGGAGAATGTGATTTGTTTAAGAATCAGACAGCTGTGGCATTCAAAGTTATTTGTGTCCATGTGCCTCAGTGCTCAGCTCCACTAAATGAATAAAATAAAAAAACCCCTGGAATTGAAGTATCAAGAATTTATTGACCCATTTATTGTGTTTCCAGTCTATTTGTCTCTAGATTGATTTAGGAGCTCCTCTCCACCTTTTGTAAATTAAACTTATTTTCTAGCCTCATTTCACATTAAGAGTGATTTCAGCATGATCTGATATATTTACTGCCCCTTTCCTCAGGGAACTGTGAATGTACATAATGCGAACTGGATTACACCATAACCCTCGGCCATGGAAGTCTCTCCCTATCCATTGGGCATCCTCCAGTAGCCTGACTGGGGGCTGGCAACATCAATTGTCAGATTTCTCTCCTCTGCAACTGCTAGCCACTGCCAGATGATCAAATGCAGGAAAGCAGAATGAAAACTGCTAGGAACAAGTGGCTCTATGTGTTTTCACAAGAATAGTCCAGTGTTATTGATGATGCGGGGCGGGAGGCGGGGGCGGGAGGGGGAGAGCGCAGATAATACCTCCTATGCAATAGTTTATGGCTGTGACATTTTACTGTCAAGTTCTTTCTGATCATGTTTAGCAGAAGCCAGTGGGAAGAAATGAGTGCTGCACAAGGTGCAAGATCCTCATTGATCATAGTGTGAAGCTTCTTTCAAGAAAAGTTCCTATTTCTGCACATGCCCTCCCTCCGTGCAAATTTGAGGAAGGAGATCAAATCTCATCCCTGAAAAGACAGATAAGAGTCCTAGTTATGGGGGAGAAATGAAGCTAATGGGAAAAAAGAGTCTTTATAAGAAATAAAAAGAGAAGTTCAAAGGATCAGCCTGTGGCTGAGAAGCCATTCAGGTAATAGCAGCTAGGAGCTGAACTTGCTGTTGATGAGAAACTCCTTCAGTCTTCACTTCTGTAGCCTTAATATGATTTCAGTGTGTTAGGACTAGAAAGGCTGTAGCTGGTGTTCTCAACACTGAGTTATGTGCCACTGAGAGAAGAAACAATAGCGTGTTCCATCCACTGACTTCGGTCACTGACAATGGGAGAGGCAGCAACAACTACCGTTAAGGTAGCATGTCTGTGCCCACCTCTGCCCAGGGTCCAGTTTCAGGATCACTATATGGTCTGAAGCCATCCTCTGCCTCCAGCAAAACAACTATTTTCCTTTTCTAGAAAGAAGCCCTGGGTGATTACTAGTTGGCCAAGTTCTGCCCTTAGCTGCAAATAAATATTGCCTGAGACTGTTCTGCCAAAGTGATCATGCTTCCTTGACCTGTGACTTTTAGACTTTAAAGGCTGCTCTGAGTTGCTTAGAGAAGCAGTTTAGGTAAGCTGGTGCTGTCTGCTGAACAGCAATACATGAAGTCATTCGTGGAGGAAGTGACAAGGGCTTATCCTCGCCCTTGTGCAAGGTTACTTCACAGACAGAACAGCCCCAGGAAAGAACTCTGCCTTCTACACATCATTATTACAATAGAAGGTTTCCTTGTACCAGGGAAATAATTTTTATCAGTGATAATCTTCATCCCAGAGATTTATACAATCATTAAAAAAACCCAAAAAACTCAAACCCTAACATTTTACTCTTTCCAAGGCAAGAACAAGGTCTCCAATCTGGCTTCTTTTCTGTGGAAAGCTACTGTGGAGAAAAGCAGAGATTTGAAGTGCTTGTAAAACTGTGTTGGTAAGCTGTGCAGCAGCACTTTGTGCTGGCTAAACCTTCCTAAATATGCTTTCCTGTATGTTTCTTAATGTCATTTGGCCTCTAAATGACCATATATGCTTAACTGAGGACAATTTTATATCCATCAGGGTGGAAGACATTTATTTAGTTAAGTCTGAGAAAGGAGACTTGTATTATTAAAGGAACATTTGTGTGTTGCCTTCGCCAGTAACTGGTGAGAAACAGCTATGGAAGGAGAGGGAATGACAACATGACAGCTGATACCAGCCATGGCTTTCACAGCCTGCAGCGGCTGACATCCAGGCACAGCCTTCGTCTATTTTCCTCACAGCTGCATATGAGTTTTGATAGACTCGTGGAGAAAAAAAGAGAACTACGAATATGGCAGTAGGAAGAAGACAAGGCCTAGTGGCAGACATTCCTTTCTTAACCTTTTGGGGACCCCCAAGAAGAATCTATCAGATTTTAGTACACTTCTCAAGGCCTTACTGTTTTTCTGTGGTCTGCAGAGAGGTTTAAGAACCAAGGATCAGTTCCTGCCCAGCATCTATTACCAACAGGGGACCATCCATCACTGACTCCAAAATTATTTCCATTCCTAGTCATGACCTGAATCTGTGTTGTGACTGATCCGAAGTGTTACCTTCACTTAGTGAAACTTGTAACGATCGTAATGTTTTCTTGGTGATTGCTGGGGAATGGGAGGTTTGACACCCCATAGCACTTTTAGGTGGCATTTCTTCAGTGTTGGCCATGCTATGATGCATTAGCAACAGGAATAGGAAAGTTGTCCCTGAATGATGTGCTGCTTATTTTAATCAAATGTGGCAGCAGTTTTCCATGATTCTCACTTAGTTAAAAGATCATGGAACGGAGTCACAAGGTTTGGGTCAAGATGCAGTTAAGATAGTCTTTCAACACATCACACACAGTGGTTCCTTTTAAATATTTTTTGCATATGGAAGACTTTAGAATAGTTTCTTTCTATAGCAAAATGCAGTTAATAAATGTGTTGATGTTTAACATTTGCAATCCAGTTTAAAGTATTTTATTGGAAATTTTAAGCTCCAGGCTGTATTTAAATAAAACAAAAGTGAAATCACTTCATCTTTGATGCTGATTCTGTTTATAAATGTTTTAGGCTATCAGCTTTATTCAAAGGAATATTGCAGAAAAGCCCAGAGAAATACTGTATCAAATCGAAATAACAGCAAACAAAGATGGTGCCAATGAGGTGCAATAAAACAAAAATCAAGATGAAACATGACCATAGCACTTTGTAAAATCTGAATTACAACATTAATAATACACACATATTATACTCACACATATACACACATTTTAAGTTACTCTTAGACTTATTTGGGTTTTGTGAAAAAGTGCCCTGTGCCATCAGTGAGACAGCAAAAAGTTAAAAGAAATCTTAGTCCATAGAATTGCTGAGCAGCCTAATTTCAGTGTAACAAACATATGAGTTCACAGAGTTCTATTAGCCTAAGCCAAGATGAAAAAAGCCAGAGATGTGTGTGGAAATGAAGTTCCACTTCATGTCATTATAGAAACCCATAAATAGGTTATTTACAGAATTTCTGGAAGACTACAGAACTGCTGAGGTCTCAGAGGGTCTGACAACTGCTGACTGAAGGTGTTAGAATTCTCATCAGTTTTATTTTGGGAAGACAAAGCCTGGTCAGGGTGACAATGACAGCCAAGAGGAGGACAGGAGGTCTGACAAGGTCTGCAGTAGCTTAGTTCAGCAGCTGGTAGTGTCACAAAGTACATGTGTGTGAGACATTGCAAGATACAGGGAGAAAATAAGCAATTTTCTTTTTTATATGTAGCAAAGAATAAAGTTTTCTTCTTTCCCTCAAAATGAGAAATCAATGGAGGAAGCAGAAATACTTAACTAAAAAACCCACAAAACCCAGTTTTATTTTCTTTCATTGCAGAAGTAAGATTTACAGTGTGAGGTTACATTTAATAATACATACAATAAATCATTAAATAAAACACTGAAAAATTAAATGCAATATATTCAATTTTCGAGTTCTGAAATGGAAACTTTTGGAATTTTTACGAACTTTTTTCAGTTTTTCCTTGAAAAGTCTTCAGGCTTCAGAGGGTGCAGATGAAGGCAGCAAAAGACATAGTTTTGAAGATCCTTGATGTTCTGTCAGAATTTGGTGGAACTGAATTGCTTTCAAGAAACTTTTGGGTTTTCTGAAACTTCATATTCCAATAGAGAAGATGCTCCATAGAAAATATTCTACTAAACTGTAAAAGGCCTCAGGGCAGTCAAAAACATGATTTTGTAGAAGCACAATATTAGGAGCACTAATTTACAATAGTAAAAAGAGCTGTGGTTCCACAACTCTGTTCCCCCTCTGCCCCAGATGCCTGTTTCAACCTGAGAACTTTGTCTACCCTCCATGGAAGCCCCTCCTCATTCAGTGCACAGAGTAGAAAATGTTTTGTAACAAGTCATTATACTTAGGGCTTTGGGTTGTTGGTTTGTTTTGTTTTATTTTGTTTTAACCTCAGATTTCTTATTGCACACTATCCTGAGAATATCAATAGTTTAAACATATTGATAGCTGTCTAAAACATACTGGTCAGCTCTTATTAAGCATTCAGCAGCAGGAGGCACATGATTCCCAGTTTTTTAGATAAGAACTATTGATTGTAAGAGCTCTTTCTAATGTGCAATGTAAAATAAGGCATTTTATATAATTCAAATAGAACTCCTTCACAACTTAGTGGATAGTTAATACGAGTTACCAAATACTGTTTGCTATAAACCTCTTAGATGGATTTTACAGTCCATCCATGCTTAAAAAAGGAGAAGCTGTATTAGTCACTCTTTCTTCTTAGCAAACTTGTTTACAAAAAACATGGAGTGAGATGCTCTAAGTGGTTTCACGTGCAGAGGGACATACATCTTCTGAGGTGTCATGCAGCAAGAAGATGGCTGATGGAAGATGGTTTCAGGTTTCTGAACAGATTGGTGCCAGGATGGTATTGCTGCTAAGTGAATGTGCCAGTCAGGATCAGAGCTGAGTCTTTCGTGTTATACTAAACCCAGACCAGGCCCTGGCAGCATGACCTCATTAACCTCATGACTCTTGGTCTCTCAATTATGTCCAAGTCTGCACTCACAGAAGAATTCAGGACAAGTCTGGCTCCAACACTAATTTATTTATTTCAATAAATGATCTATTTACATTGGCTTGGAGGTCAGCATCTTTTTTACGGATGATCACACTGAGTAGGGGGATTATCTATGTTTTTGAGATGCCATAATGGTATAATAATACAGATGTAGGGCAGATAGTGCTGTAGAAAGAAATGTAACCTGGGAATTCATTTGCAATCCAGAATTTCAGCAAGAAAATAAAAAATAATGAGAAGTATTTAGACACTTCAGACTTACTGCACTCATGTTGTTAGAAGAACTAGTCCTGACTAGGCTACAAAAATCCCCTTGCTCAGAATGCAGGTCAAGTTTAGAAAAGAGCTTAGCTATATAGGGAACATGTCAAGCATGAACATGAATAGAGAATACCAGTGTGGAAAAAGTGTGAGGTGATAGCTCTATGCTTACAGAGAAGTTACCCACACTGCTCATTAATAAGAGAACATTTCTGACTGGTTTTGTCCAACAAGAAGGCTCTGGATCAATGTTGGTATCTTAATCCTGCCATTATTTTTTCTGCAACCCCTGCCATCATGGTTTAAGTTAAAACAGTTAAAAGGACCATTGCTCCTTGTTCTGTCCTAGTGTAACAGAGAATGCAAACCTTTCAAAGCAAAATCAACGTGAATTTGGCAGAGAAGTGCGTTGGCTATCGCTTCAGAGCTTCATGAGCTTCTTACAAATTATCTCCAAATGAAGCCACGGCATTTTCATTACAGAAGTACCTGAGCAACCTGGGATCAAGAGCTTCATTTTGATTAAAGTCCTTCTAGCATTGGGCATGTATTTAACTGTCCTACAGCAATTGCTCAGGATTATTCATGACAGTAAAGACAGACAAATGAGGTTTTTGTTAGAATGGAGTGGGCAGGAGCAAACTCATGTTAATCTACAAATATATCTCTAAAACTTACTCATGATATGTTGATGTTTCTCTTATTTTCAGTGTCACTGAGGTAATTCTAAAACTTTTGCCATCGCAAACACATTGAAGTTAGCTGTTGCCAAAGGAACAGGAAGAGCACTTTCCTAAAATTTATATAGTAAGATGTACTCCAAGTACTCCACAGGGAAAATCCATCCAACACTCAAGGAAACATTGCTGGTGTATTCAGATTTATTTGGGTGATTACGCAATGTTTATTTACCCTTGTGTAAATAAGTGTGTGATATTTGCATTCATCACTGCCATTGTTTAACTCTGCACCCCTACCCTGCTCAGCCTTGAACCTTGAATTCCATTCTGTGCCCTTCATCATCTGTTTGTTCACACTTGTCCATATCTTCCAGTCCCAATAACTAAGGCTTTCCTGTAGCTCAATTAAAAGATACGTTTTTTCATCTTCTGATGGACAACCACTTTTCATTATATCAGAAAACAATCACTTATCTTGCCGGTACACTCCCTGGTGTTGTTGAGAGTCCCTGTGTAACAAACCTTAATGAGTATCAGTAGATATCAGAATCTGACCCTCTCAGATTTCCCTAGATTTGAACTGCTTTCTGTACTAAAGCATTAAATATGCATAAAGACATTCAGTGTTGTTTTCATGCAAAAAAAAAAAAAAAATTAAAATAAGAGAACTACAGCATTTTGATCTATGTCTAATACTGAAATTTCCAAAAAGCACTGTTTCATAGATGGACTGTAATCTCTGGCGGTGCTTTTTAATAAATATCAAAGAACCATCCCAAACTAGAGGCAAAAGCACAGCTATGGAAGGGGGAATGGCTCAGTACAGTGATTTACTGAAGATTAGATAAGATTAGGTAAAATTACATAAAATTATGCTCAATCATAGAAATCAAATCTTCCTTTAGACATCTTTCTGTATTATTAAACTAATTTATTTACTATTAAATGTTATTCCTATAATCACCTCAGGATCACAAATTCTCAGTAATAAACAACAGAAGCAGGTCTGCTCCAGGTACTGGGGGCAGGCAGTCCCCAGCAAGAGTGCTCAGCCTCACTGGCCTCCACATGGATCCAGTGTCACCTGCACTGCACAGCACAGGCAGGACTCGTGAGTAGCACGAGTGGGCAGGAGCTGCACCAGGAGCCAGAGCACCATGTGCTTCGTGGGAGCACAGCGTGGGGGGAACTCATAACAGAGGTGAGGGGCAGGAGCTGCACCAAAGCCCCCTCCCCCAGATCTCAACTGTGAATCTCATGAGAAAGTGCCCTTGAAGGTCCACAACCAGCAGCTCCAAGACAATGACAATGAGAAATGTTCTTTCTACATCCAACTATTTTTATTCTACTTTTAATGTATATGCAGCAGATATGTTTTCTGATAATTGGCTGGTTGCCAATTTTGTGGAATACTGTAGGTCTGGGGCTTAAATAAACTGTATTCTTTTTATTATTCAACTCACAAAATAGGCAAGGGCTTAAAAGAAGTACATATCCCTGCTCAGTTCTTTGCCTGGTACCAGCCTTTGCCTGTAGATTCCACTCACTGAAATGCTTCTCATGTGATGCCCAATGGGTTTCAAAGTGTATGACAACAAGCCTTTTATCTTTATTACTTCTCTCCTATCATTCAGAATTTCCCAATCACTTTCTCTTTCTTTCCTGAGTAAACCTGTAACCTTATAAATCACTATGTGAAGAGAAATGCCAAGAGAAAAGTAAAGACTAATATTTATAGGAAGCAGCAATTTCAACAACAACAACAGAAAATTACTGGCAATCATCTGGCTAGGAAAAGAGCTGAAATAATTATTTTTGACTGATTTAAAATTCTAATGTTGTTATTATAGTGGGAAGCCTTTTAAGCTCTCAGGGACAGATCTATCGGCCTCTCCTACAAACCTTAACAGACTCCACAGAGAAAAAAACAAATACATTAGGCCCCAAATTACCATAAATGAATAATAAAAAGGGTACGGTTTATTTAAGCCCCAGACCTACAGTCAAGTGATGTGAGTACCATAACACTCTTCAAATGTAAACACATGTTTCTCCTTTATTTTAAGAAAAGAGGTAGAAAAGCTGAGGCAGCATTCTGGGGCTGTCAGATTATACTCAATTTGTTATAATGTTCAATCAAATTCCACTCCTAAACATCTTCTGGGATATACAAGATTGGATTAAGTCAGCAGTGACTAGTGAGGTAGGGGAAGCCCTAAAAAGGTCCAGTCTGATGAGAGCTAGAATCAGTTTACCTGTCTGATAAGCATAACATCTCAAGCTGACCAGTCCTGTATTTTCAAAAATCAAAAGTCATCCTTGAAAATTCAGCACATCCTCAGATTTTCTATGTTCAAATGGCTGACATCATTGTGAGGGAAGTTGACTTGGTTCAGATAAGCAAAGGAGATGGGGAGTCAGATTTTCCCTCCAAATCACTGTTAGTACATTGATCTGTATTTTGAATCACCAAGTCATTCACTGGATTAATAAACATACCTGTCCCTGTGCTGAAGCAGAACTTGAGGAAGGCACACAATTAGCCAGCCAAACTGATGGCAAGAATGAGTAGATACTTGTGACTCCCTCCCAAAACAGTTCATTCCAGTTTGGGTGTTGCTACCAGCAATTAGGTATCCTTGAATCCAAGAGGAACGACATGAACCTTGCTCCCATACTGCAAATTAAATGATGGCCAGTTTTAAATAATGACCTCAAGACCCCACTCCTCTATTCTCATCTTCTTGCAAGTGGCCCATCAATTACTCTTACAGAATGTAAAAGGAAGGCAGATATCTGAAGCATAGTTTAAAAATAAAGTAGGTGTGGAATTTAATATGTTTTTGATAAAAACTAACCCCAAAAGATCATTGGGAATATCAGCTCTTTTTTGCAGCTTCCCTGGCAATTGAAGCTTAGTCATGAGCCATGGAAACACCCATATGGCAGTGCAAATACCTCATGATCTTCCAACAATTCCCATCACTCACTTCTTGACATCTAATGTCAACTGGGCTCACGCAAGCAACTTCACAGAGCAGCGCTGCTCTCGCAGGCTGGCCACTGGACTTCCACATGGCTAAAGACGAGCAAAGTCAGGGGTCTACCTCTGCTAACAAAAACACAGCTGCATGCTGTTAGAGCAGCCCGTGGGTAAGTGAGAGCTAATAAATTATGGCCCGGCCTGACGGTTGCATTGGAATGTGTCAGTGGCGGGAGAGGGCAGAGCCAACGGTACTCGGGAGACTTCGCTTGTGTTACCCGGAGGTCAAGAATCGCAGCCCCAGTTTACAACTTCAGGATACTGGTATCGTTTTTAAAACGAGAGCCCCCCATGCTGCAAGAAAAATCATGATGAATTAGTCAAGAGAATTTCTGCTTTCTACCGTAGATTCTTTCAAATCTGAGCCACAACATCAAGTGTTTCAAACAATCCTTTGTGTCAGGACCTTTAAGGGTATGGAATAACAAAAGAGCTGAGCATGATTTTAACTGAGGCATTGAAAATATGGTAATTACTGTAGCTAACTGATCATTTTTTTAAAAAAATGTAGTATTTGCCTAATTCAAGGGATTTCCCTCAGTGAATATTAAAAAATCTTCATAATAAAATACTGAAAATATACTGAGATAGGCCTGTTTCCTGAGTTCTGAGCCTGATTCTGAATTACAACACTTTAAGGCAAATAATTAAATATTGCATTTATATTATATACAGACTCTTTTTTTCTGGATTTTTTTTTAATTTCTTTGTGTAGGTTTTTTTGCATTCAAACATGTTTCCTAAAATTTCCAATCTGTTTTCTGCTCCATCCTCAAATGGTAATATCAGAAACTAATATTTTAATTTTTTTTAAGTTGCAATACTTACAATGAAAGGACACTAATTAGCAACTCTGTTAGAAATTAAATGTAAATTTTCAATGATCCTTCAAAAACCTGTGGTGAGTCAACTATGCACAACAAAGGCACAATGGTTTATGTTTTATACTCTGTATTGGCAGATTTTAAACAGAACTGGTAGACTGTAAAGACAATACAGGAGAACAAGGTGATGGACATCTAGTGATAGCTGGAAGTAAATGCACTTTAAACAGACTAATGATAAAGCACTTATGAAGTGGTTCATTCAGTTCTGCTTTGTACTGCTCTAGATAATCAGAAGGCACCATCCCTGAAATGATTTTTTTTTTAAATTATGAAAATTCTTTTTTCCTCTCACATTTGCTACTTTCAAATCTGAGAAACACCATTAAGCAGAAACATGCAGTTAATATTACCATGAAAAACTAAAGCCATAATGAATGGGAACACTGCCTTGTTAATACTGGGAGAATGGTGATTTGATTATACCTTTTAACTCTTGTTTGTAACCTGTTTAGACTATATAGAATAGTGCCTTTTTTTTTTTTTTAAACTTGTGATTTCTTTCTTGTGGATGTGTAAAATACATTTATCATCTCTCACATTACATCCAGGTGTCTGATTTCAAGTTCTCCTATTCTGGTACAGCTCCTGTCCATCTCATATTGCAAAGTTATGAGAAGACTTTAAATTCCTTGTATCCAGTGTTCTGCTCAGGTTTCAACAGCATCAATAATGTCATATTCTCAAAGCCATGAGACTATTTCTAAGCAAACTGTAAACTAAGATACGTCAGCAAGCTGGAACCACAAAATTAAATTGTTCATAATATTAAATAATGTTCTTATCAGAAAAAGATAACCATTCACTTACAAATAGGTACAATCAATACGAACTTGAATAGCAGCATATTTGTAGGTCTCTTTTAAAGGATTTCTTATTTTAATGATCTTCAGAAATTCATTCCTAATGCCTAGTGCAAATGGTTCTGTGCAAATGTTTGCTTACACTTTTAAAATAAATTGCTTCATTAGTGCTTGTTACTTGTTTCTGTTCACTTCCCACAGATATTCAGATAAAAGATGTATTTTATGTTTAGAGGTAAAATGGACTAAAAGCCTCTGATCTTACCTCTGCTTTTGTTTCCTGTATAAATTTGATTACACTGCATGTATTTCTTGCAGGCAGTTGACTCCTGAGAAGAGCTGTGGGCTCTATATTCAGAAGTAGGAAGAGAGTGACAAAGTGCTTTAAGGCTCTACATCCTAGTCTTAGTTTTCATCATCTGAAAAGTGAAGACAACTTTAGAGGAGTAAGATATTCAAGACAGCAAAGAGTTTTGTCACTTCAGCAGCAGGGCTTGTATAGGAACTTGAAGACATGTAAGAGGCATCTCTGCATCCTGAGTTGTGTTTCTCTCAGTTCTTAACAGCCAGGTCTCTCTACCAGACTGCAGTGAAAAATTACGCTGAATTCTGATCCTTAGCTAGTTCAGAGTCTACAGGGCCATTTGCTATTACTTGGGTGGCTTGCATTCAAATCCAGCTCTCCTGGAGTGAGAGGAGCTCTGGGGTTCTGCTCTACAAATCATTAGCTACGGCTGCTGCTACTGGATAGTGGGTCTTCCCTTTCCTCTCGCTGTCCTTCCACAACTAAAAGTCCTTCAACCTTGGTTCTGACCAGGCTTTTCTTGATAGTTTGTTGGGTTTGTTTTCTTCACAAAGCAGTGTTGCCATGATCTGTCATGGATAAGCCCCGATCTCTCACACAGTGACACATAATCAAATGCAGACTCAAGATTCCATGCTATTCACACAGGGATAGTCTCTCGGTACAACAAAATTTCAGTTAAAAAAAAAAATAAAAAAGCTATGGCTAGGTATAGGATGAAAGCACAAGAAACTGCACCAATGAATGCTTTCTGTTAACAGCTCGACAGGACCCAGTCCAAAGGCTCAGGAGCACTCCATTTCTTAGAGCTCAGATGCCTGGATTGTACAGGAAACTGCGTGCTGAATGAGACAGTCATTCACTGCTGTTAGAAGGAGTATGTTTGACACGAACTCTAAAAACAAGGAAATCCCGAACTCTAGCCCTTTTTCCAGGTTTCCTGTGATAACTGGCAACATACAATGCTCTTACACAACATACTTTAACCATGTCATATTGAAAAGAAAATTAAGTCTTGAGATTCCTGATAATAGCAGCTGGTTATACTTAACAAAGAAACACAGCTTGTTCTCGTTATACACCACTAACTCTGAGGGGGAAGACAGCATCTTTCATACACTTACAGTTGGCTCAAAATTAAATTCCTTGGCATCAAAACCATTGAATAACTTAAATCAATGTCTGACAAGGTAAAGTAATGTATGAAGGATGCAGTCCTACTTTTAAAATTAATCATCCTTAAACAGTACCAAAAAAAAAAGAATATATGGAAAACTGGTCTCCCAGAGACTGTTAATGTTCTACAATGAAGAGAAAATAAAAATATTTTAAAATATACTTAGAATAATCCATCTGTGAGGAAAAAAGAAACCAAACCACCACACAGCAAAAACATCCCAACTTATGACACTGACTCTGACAACCCTTCAGCTGGTCCTTCACAACTTTGGATTCAGGAAGTTAGAGGTATTATGTCAAATGCACCAATCCAAAAGTAGAAACAAGGTCCTATGAACATGTGCAGATTTGTTTCAAGGTATCAAAGAGATTAAATCCCAGAACTGTAGGCAGCCAGGGTCAAGGACAAGGGAGTTTACAACTTCAGCGTAAGTGTCAAGCTTGCTCATCTGTTACTCTCTCCACTTTCTCCTTTCACCTTTTCTCCTATATACCTTCTGCAAGAAATGGTCCCTCCACTCTGATCTCAAGCATGGTTTTTGAACTTGTAAAAGCCTATGACAGTCACCCTCACCAGGCCTTGCTGTTAATTAGAATATACCTTGTGACCTTGTGATGTATGGAAGATGCATAGAAAATGTGGTTCAGGTTCAGTCTGCCTAAAACCTGTGCCCTAAGGGCTGGCTCTTGGCTGTTAGAAGTACCAGTAGGGAGACTACGTATGGAAATGTAGGTGTAGCCTTGGCTGATTATTTCACTAAGAATAAAAGTTTAAAATCATGAAGTAATATATTCTACTCTTACTGCAGTAAAACATTTGTAAAATAAGCAACCCTTAAAGTATGAATCTCACTGGATGATTCAGACATTATACTAATAATTAACTTCTTGCTGGCAACATCACCATATAAAATGAGACACTATTCAACATGTTCAAGGCAACATAATTGTAAACTCTAAAATTAAGCACCATAAATTTAGTTATTCTCAGAATAATTACATCAAAGTTCCACTTGCACTTTGGACAAGTCTGATTTTATAACCCTTCAGCTTAATATAGTGATCAATTTAAACTAAATATTTCTTTAACATATTGTTGTGCAAGATGGATTTAATAGTACTTTAGATCTGTAATCTTGGTGCTTTTCAGTAGTCTGTAACTTTGCATTGTTATTTATCTAAACTACCTAAGTATCAAGTCTGTGGGACTATGATCCGTATACCAAGGTCAAGTCCACTAGAAAAAATAAAGTCTCTTTATTAACAAGTCCTTTGAAAAGTGCTGCAATTTCCAAATATTCTTCAGGAATTACAAATTAAATTAAACCAATCTTAATTCTATTTTACAGCAAAGCAGCAGGCTTTGGAAGGTCACAGAATCAAAGAATGGCTGAGGCTGGAAGGTACCTTCCAAATTCATCTGGTCCAACCCCTATCCAAATATTGGGGTGCAGCAGATGCTTCACATCTTGATATTGGTCAGGTTTATTATTTTCATCTCATATATAAAATTCATTGGAATACTACAAAATTAAATGGAAAACCACACAAAAATAAAGAGCAAAAAGTCTCTATCAAACTGAACATGCTTATTAACTAAATCTACTTCATGTAGTTTATGTGCTATTTTCATTTGTGATTCTGAAAGTGGAATAGACAGGGCATTTATCAAATATGAATCATATTGCAGGAACACCGGAACAGGGATTAAAAAACAAATTGGTCATGAAGAATTGAAAAATTTACCTGGAAAAAAAAAAAGAACACTGTAACAACAATGGTTACATATGAAGGAACAGTCAGGTCTGTGAATACAGTTAGCCATTGAGCAGGAAAGCCTCTGGAAACTTTGGGGATTACTAGAAGAATATGAATCAGGAGCAGAACATTCAAGATGCTTGTTCCTTTTCTGCATTATGGGCAAGCTCAGCCCAGAATACCATCCCCATTTTGGGTATCACACTTAAAGACATGTAGGGAACCCAGATAGTGGCAAAAGTGTGATCGTGGATCCCAGAAACACAAAAGCTGGGAAGAAATGGGGTCATTTAGAAGATTGAAGAGGAATACAAGAGTTCTCAAAAAGAAAGTCTGCCTCAGAAAGGGAGTGATTTGTCTGTTGTCAGAATTGATAGAGGCTTAAAGTGGTGTCACAGAGGGGGAGGTGAGACCTCAGAAAAGGTTTCCTTTATGCTAGTTAACCAGTGGGATAGATTGCCTGACAGTGGGGAGTGTCTGCTGCTGGCACTCTTTTAAGAACAGGTTAAACAGGAACCAGAACACATGAAGGTGGAGCCCACCCTGCCTTACAACAAGGGTTTCTGTTGACCTTACATTCCAAGATTGTCCTTCCACAGTCACTTGTTTAACTTCTTTAAGGCCTTAATCTTTACATCTGTATTTAGCTTTCAGCTTGTTCCTAAAGCCTCAACCACCTTTATAGTAAAGAAATCAAATGGAATTATATAACGAGCTGGTGTAATACTTCTATTCTTCATGTTCTCTTCTTTCGCTTTAATCTTCCTTGTATTTTAGGGAACACACACCACCCTGTGGGCATGCAGGCATGCACACATGTACTTTTTAAGCACGAGAAGGTCCCATTCCTGATTAGCCTTACAATGTCCCCAAAATAAATGCTTCGTAACACACGATTCTTAATCAAGTTGTACCAGTACACCTCACAGTGCTGTCTCACGATTATGATGCAGTTGGCAATATCTGAGACTACAGTATACAGAGGTGACACATCTATTTCTAAAATAAAAGTATGAGTAAATATCTAATAGCAAAACTAACTTACGTTATGTCATCAGTTTTGAAGAGAAAATTACTCCACAGATTAATGAGGAATTCTGCATAGAAGTCAAAGGTATGATGTAGTCTTATAGCATTAATCAAGAGCTAAATATGACCTGACCTACTTCAAACAGCCCAGCCTTTAACAGAGTGAAGATAAAAAGGCAGAGTACCAAGAGTACATATTTATCTCTGGTGTAACACCAACAAAGCCAACAGAATTCCTTGAAGTTCAGTATGCCTTAGAGCACCACATGGCAGGTGCAGCAGATCATCCTGTAATCTGCAAGGTATGATGCATGGAAAAAGCAATGCCATTTTCCATTCCTATTTAGGACACATACTAAGAAATAACATACGACAGGACCACATCTCAGAAAAATGTCTTTTATTGTCATGCAAAAATTGATGCATCAATTCACTAAAAAATTTTACAAATTCAAATATGAACATACTCTAGAGGAAGTCCCCTGGAATGAAGAAATCACAAGGTTTCCTAGGAAAACTGATTTTTTCTATACTGTACATAGTAAACATAATTATGTTGTAAATAATATATAAGTAAACATGAAGTTTTATATACAGCTTTCTTCAAAAGCAGTGAGGAATTAAATAGGTTATACTTTATTTTTTCAAAGTCCTAAAAGCAGGAGATCATTCATCCGTCTGATCAAGTCAGACTTACTATATTGATCCCCAGAGACAGTGACTCCCTCAGTGCTGACACCAAACATGATAGTGTTCCCGGACCCTCCTGAAGGTGCACTCTAAAGAGACAGACATTAATAGATAATGACTGGGAACAGAACACATAAATACCTCTTAAAAAATTAACAAACCTGGATTTCCTTGGACACCTGAGCAATAAGAAGAAATCACCCAGTATCTTTTTAGAAGATGCATCTAATAATTTCTCATTCATAACCTGCTTCTGGCTTCACACTCCATGACAAGAGCCACTATTTTCTTGTGATAATGAGAAGTCTCCACTCTGGACCAAGTTGTTAGTGACGGACAGCTCTTCACATTTAGCAGTTTCAGTCACTCTGATCAGGATCTCTAACCCAAGTTCTGCACTTCCAGAAGAACATGACCCTTGCCAACAAACTGGGAATTCAGAAGTCCCAGGGAAGGGGGGACTAAAGGAGACATTAATTTCCCACTGTTTCCAGTGCAGGTCTGTGTCACCCTGTTTACATCATGCATCATTCATCTGCTGTGATGAAATGCAACCCTGTGTTTTAAAAAAAGACCTCTGCAACAGTGAGGATACTGTATCTTTGTGAGAAGTGTTTCACATATTTTCCATGCTCCTGCTTCTATTTAAATCTGTGTGACCCTCTTCAGAGGGTATAATTCACTTCAGGAAGTCCATTCAGAAGGCGCTGAGCATAAGAAGCGGAAAAGCCAGCATGGCAGCAGACAGCAACATGGCTCCTGAAGAAAAGCCGAGCACTGCTTCTGTGAAAAGGGCTGTCCACAAGATCCGAATGGCCAGCCAAGTCTTCAGCTTGGCACGAGGTTGGCAGCAGTGGGTGTCTGACCACTATGTAAAACAAGAGCAAGAACCCTCTGGATGGGCACCCACTGCAGGAGACTCATCAGCTCAGCCTGTACAAGAAAGTTCCTTCAAAAAATGGCAAATTACATCTGTCAAGAGGGACCAAGAAAAAGATGATGAAAAATTCTCAGTGAAAGAACCAGTGACAATAAGAAATGCTGAAAAAAATGCAAGGGAATCAGATGAAGCCCTCAAAACTTTCAACATTAAAAGCAAAGTGGTGACCAAAACCGTTGTTAGCAAAGCCTACGAACGAGGAGGCGACATCAGCCTCCTCAGTGAAAGATATGAGAATAACAACAGCAGCTCAGAGATGACCAAGCTCAAAGAAGAATCAAGTGCTATTGACAAAATTCTTGGTGGCAAATTATCTCCAACCGTAAGGAGAAAGTGTTCAACTGTGGTATCAGATCTGACCAAGGGCTGGGAACATATGGAACAAGAGGACAAAGAGGGGGGTAAGAAAGGACTGCTCCTTAAGTGTCATGATGACAGCCTGGATGCCCAGGACAGTGGCTATGGGGAAGCAGAGGAAAAACTCGAGCAGGAAGACAGTGACCGAGAGGTGACAGCAGTGAGGATTAAACGTCCTGTACCATCTCTGTAAGTAAAGAATCTTTATTACATTAACAAAAACAGCAGAAAGCTACAGGCTTCCCTGAGGAAGATGGGAGGCAGTGGAGGGGGGGGGGGGGGGGGGGAAA
>JAWWEU010000081.1:134723662-134738729 GCA_035583155.1 Acropternis orthonyx | reverse complement strand
CCCCCCCCCCCCCCCCCCCAATAGCAGGAAATGATCAAAGATAAATTATGACTCTTGAATAAAAAGAAATAAATAAAAATTCAGGAAATGTTTCACATCTCTCTCTGTGCTTAAGTAATTAGTCGACAACATCTTACTATAGCTAGGGTTTTATGTGCTATGTACATAATAGACACCATCAAGAAGTTATATTTAGGAAATGTTACTTATTTAATTTTCACACTGGATTTACTGGTTCATCAAAATAACTACTTACTCCTTAATACTTTAGTCCATATTTTGGAGCATCAATTATTCATTCATTTTAGTAAATGTTGTCTAAAGCAATGTAGTTGACAAATAGTATTTCCAAATGCTTATTATTTTCTTAGTATAGATTGTAAATATTATCAGGTGCAATTTGCAGAGAATGTCCAAAATTAACATTGCAGGAATTACTTCCAAGTACATCTTATCAAAAGCTGGGTTCACTGCTTCACTTTGGAAGCTTTTCCATGGATTTGGAATTCATCAATTCAAAGAAGGGAAATTTTCGTGGCATCTGAGACCCCAAATATACATGAGAAAGCATCCAGTCTGCCTCAACACCTGCAGGATTGATTTGAATCATGCTGTATGCTATCAATCATTTGAGACAAAGAATATTTGAATCATCAATAGATTCTCTGATATCAAGGTCTCTCTTTGGGCAGACTACTGTATGGGGTGAGGGGGTAGGGAAGTACATTCGTTGAATATGTTGCAGAAGTAGAAGTTCCTTATGCCTGAAAATGGTGTGAAGAAAAAATAGAAGAAGAATCTGTTAGTTACCTACAAAATTATTATAGGTTCTACTTAAATATTTGAATTAAGTAGTAAATTCATAGCATCAGGCAGTTTTGAGTAAGACTTCTTTCAGTAACAGTCTTATGTTTGAAGACTACTACAAAACAGCAGGCACATATTAAACTTGGAGCCCAGGTGCTAAACAAGTATTGTTCAGCCATAACCATGCAATCCTTAAGAAGTCTCCCATTAGAGCAGAACAGCAGAGTTTGGTAGAAATTCTCGTTTCCGTTCCCAGAGATCTCCAGCAGAACTACTCTTCCTGAAGACAGTTACAAACAGTTGTGCTGTGGCCACACTTGCCAATAGGCAGATGCCAAAGTAATTCATCTTTTTTTAGTAAAAGAGTAACAGATCCATATGTTCAGTGCTGCAAGATGGGAAAATGTATGCAGGCATTATAGACACAGCACACTGTGTGCTCCAGTCCTGTTTTACAAATTGGTAATGCCGTGGAACAAAGGCAGCAGAAAAGAACATATGGCTGAACCTGGACTGTTTGGAAGCAAAACTCATGCCTAGCTGTAAAATTGCAATGAAGGGGAGGCCGGTCTCTGAGGCCAGCAGCGCCGAGCTGTGGCTGAGGTGCAGCTCATGTGTTGCCCACTGGCTTCCTGGGCAGGGAGGACATCTGGAGGGGAAACTTAAACCAAGTCAGGGCTCAGCAGACCTCATCTGC
Organism: Acropternis orthonyx; assembly: GCA_035583155.1. Taxonomy (NCBI): domain Eukaryota; kingdom Metazoa; phylum Chordata; class Aves; order Passeriformes; family Rhinocryptidae; genus Acropternis; species Acropternis orthonyx. The sequence continues at coordinate 134,737,225 of JAWWEU010000081.1, read as the reverse complement.
CCAAGCCTGCAGGAGGCAAAAGGCTGGCACCAGGACACGACTTCCTGCTGGAGCCAGCCCGTGGTGGATCTTCTACACTATGTCCATCACTCGCATAAATGCAACGCAAGCTGAGCAGGAGGCAATTTGAGACAAGAAGTCAGGGTTTTCAACCACCCAATTAGCCTGTGGTCAAAGGGTGAGTAAGGCAGCAGGAATCAGAGGACCAGGGCCAGGATGTTCATACCATATCCTAATCGCCTTTTCAGAAATGAAAACCTGGGATCAGCACCAATGATGAAAAACCAATGAAAGTGTCATAACAGATTTTTTGATCCCTCCGCAGACAGGCAGGCAGGATATATCATTCCCACTGCTTGGATTTTACACCTCACTACTGATGAGTGTTTACCATGACCAGCATTAGACCGTGACTAACACAGTTACGGATTTCAACCATACAGTTCTTTTTAGCACAGCTATCTGAATACATGCACACAGAGAGCTATTTTAACTCTTCAGATGGGATTAGAAAGATGTTTTGCTGTACAGCTGATCAATAATCTCCCATAAGAAGTAAGTGCTTAATAGCCAAAGTGAAAAAACCTCTCCACCAACCTAGAGCTGGAAAGTTTGTGATCCCCACTTTTGGTGAAGACCATCCTTTGGTGTGCACCATCCTTTCACAAAAGTTAGGACCTCAAACCGAAGATTTCACATATACAGTGAAAAAAGGATACATTTGCAGCACTTATTCATAAATAACCTCAATTAAAACAATTTTATTGATTTAAAATGTTATAGTACAAACAAATCAACTATCTAGTTTCTGTTAAACTTTTCTTATATTTTTCTCTATGTCTAATATTAGTGCTGCTAGGTGGGAAAAACATTGATTAGCCATGCTTACTGAGGTGTAAATGATTAAAATAACACTCTCTGTTTCTTACATCTCTCTTTCACTGAAATCTGACACAAAAATAATTTTCTGCACTTACAATGCTGTTATTAGGACTGGATTTTTTAATTATTCATTTTTTCAAATTTATTTTATAGCTACCAGAAATAGTTAAATTAGAGAATGAATTAAAAAAAGTTAGTAAGATTTTTTCAAACTCACATTTGGCACAATAATAGCAAAAGGATAGAAAAGGTGGTAGTTTTCTCAACCACTGAGAAGATCATTTGGATGAAGAAGGTGATAATAGTATTCTGCTAGGAAAGAAAATTAAAGGCTTCAGTACGAAAAGGAGGGAAGACATTCTAAGACTGAAATTAAAGCACGCAACAAAGACTTTACAGCCTCCTGCTACCTCCCTCACTGTCTTCTTTCTGCTTAACCTGGGGAATTGAAGCTCTAGGACTTTCTCAGAGCTCATGGCCCTGAGAAAGGGGAGCAGCTGGCTGCAGTTGAGGTATAAGCCTTCCATGATGATATCCACTCATCAGCTCCACTGAGACTGTTGGCATCACTTCTTCAAGGCAATTTTGATTCACTTAGGGTTTTTTCCCCCCTGGCTTCACCAATCCCGTCCCACATGAAGAGCTGGTGAAGCCATCAATCTGAGCTTCAGCTGGAGTTCAGACTGCTCTGACACAGGGTTTTTGTGGCTTTTGGGATATCCGTAGGATTCAGGAGACAAATTCCTTTGCATAACCAAACCCTGTGCCCACAGTTCCTCTGGGCAATGAAGGCATAATTCAGGGGAAAGGACAAAGGATCACAGCTTTCCCTTTCTCTGTATGACAACAGCTTATATAGAGGAGCATTTAGTTTATTGTTGGGAAACAAGATTGTCTAGTTTTACCCCACTGGTATATTTTATTGGTTTCCTGCCAACACCTAGCCTGTTAGACACTTACCTGTTAATCACTTACATGCACAAAGTCACAGGTACAGAAACACTGCCTACTCTCAGGATGCTCTGCAGGCATGCCACAGAAGAAAGGTGCATTTTATTGGCAACTCTGTATGTTCAACTCTTCTGATGTTTTTCACAAAAGTGATGGAGAAAAGTATTTGGAAGCTTTTTAAAAACAGTTTCTCAATACAGCTAAGTAAAATTTACGGCAGTTCCTCAGCTAATAAAGTGCACTGGCTCTCCTAGTTCTTCGTCTATCCCTGGCACTAAGTATCTGGCACTTCTTGCTCTACCATTATAGCACTGCCCAGTAGTGGCATCTTTCTCATGCACAGATCTGAACTCGGGACATCTCTGTGAATCCTATTCTCTCTTTCAACCAGCTTAGTAGAAAACAAAGGAATGTCCAAACAGCAGGGAAACAGAATTTTCTGCAACTCTGCAGTCCTCTCTACTGTGCTTTTTTAAAGTTTTTTTTGATTCTCTGGTGTTACTGTTAAGATTCAGCTGACATTACTGAGGAGGTTTCAGAGTAGCCTTTTGGGGAGTAGAAATATTAGAAAACAAATTACTTTGGCATAGCCAGAGCACAGTCCCCAGCTGAGCTCTGTACCGACACAATGACAGGATGTGGACAGCACAAAGACTAGCTCAGATTATCTATAACTTCCCCACAACACGTCAGATTGGCCACTAGAGGAAAGAGTATCAACAACTTGTCTGCCTGGAGTCATCCAGCACTATGATGTTGCCACACACACACACACAAAAAAACCCAAAAAACACCAAACCCCACAAACACCCCAAACCAACCAACCAACCAACCAACCAACCAACCAACCAACCAACCAACCAAAAAAACAAACAAAAAACCCCCAAACCAAACAAAAAAAACCTTCTGAATGTCTTTCATCATCTTTTGACCTTGACACAGACCTCAGTAGCCTTAAGTTTCTTTCAGGCTTTTACCCTGCCCATGGAAAGGTAAATTTTGGACTTCAGTACTTGTTCAGAACCATACTTCAAATATAGAAGCATAGGCAGAGCTACCACACTCTATTAGCTTGTCATTGTTGCTTTAACTACTGACATCTATTACCAGGACAGATTTTTCTAGACCCTGCCCTCTGTTTTTCAGCCAAGAATAGCAGAGGACCCAAACCACATATTTACACTTACTGCCATCTCTAAACTCAGGGCAGGCAGATTTCAGGCTTGACCAGGTTTGCAGAAACGGGGAGCTGTGCAACTGATCAAAAGTACAGAAAGTGCAGATAATCAGCAACATACTGTTTGGCTCCCACACAGAATTAAGTCACTCTCGGCAAAAGTTTGTCAAAATGGGCTCAAATCAGGGTTGGAGGGTGGTAGTTTAAACGGGATAAAGCTGTGGTCAGTAAACTCGCATTTGAGTGCAAACTGAACGTGGACTAAGAGCCCCCAAAGAAGGAACTGATTGAGAAGTGGCGAACTCGTGCCACCTGGTGGCTCCCATCTCGTCTGGAAAACCACTGTAACTCAGTTAACAGCAGAGATCAGTAGCAGAATTGAGCCACTGAAGTATCAAATGAGAATCTCAAACGCCTTTTTTGTTTCTCTCAGCACGAGCAGGCTGAGTGAAGACGCCCACACCAACTCCTGCAGGAAGAGCAGCGCTGTCCACAGCCTGAAGGACAGGTGGCAGGAATGGGCCGACCAGCACATCATAACGCAGAAACTGAATCCCTTCAGCGAGGAATTTGACCACGAGCTAGCCATGTCCATGCGCCTGCAGAAAGGAGATGAAGGATACGGCCATCCAAAGGAAGGAACCAAAACTGCTGAAAGAGCCAAGAGAGCTGAGGCCCATATCCATCGGGAGATCAGGGACATGTGCTTCATCATTGAATCAATGGCTAAGCCACGGCCCGATGGCAAGATTCAAGTTACTTTTGGGGAACTCTTTGAGAGATATGTTCGTATTTCAGATAAGGTTGTTGGGATTCTGATGAGAGCCAGGAAACACGGGCTGGTGGACTTTGAGGGAGAAATGTTATGGCAAGGAAGGGATGATAATGTCATAATTACTTTATTAAAATAAGCAAACCAGAACTTTTGGAAAACTTTTCTCCCCTTCTCCCTTGCTATTAGCATTTGCACATTTTCAATACAAGTTTTCTCCTGTTCATTCACACAGAAAAGCCATTGAGCATTTCTCTAAATATGTATTTTATAACTAGTGCATGGTAACCCAAGCATCCAAATGGATTTTACTCTGTACCAGAAAGGCCTGCAGGACACTCAAGTTAATTACTACATGAAAAATAAAGAGAAAAATCTGTATTGAATATAAGTATCTGATTATAAAAGGCCATAGCAATATAAATAGCTAAAATTAATTCCAATTTCTACTTCTTACATTCAAGACCTTCCCAATTATTTATAGTGGGACATCAGGAATATGAAATATGCCACATCAGAAGTTGAATGACAATATAAACTCAGGCCAAATTTTTGATTTGTGAAAGTGATTTTGTGCATATATTTCCTAGTTAATTTATTTAAATGCATGGAAAATTATTTTATTTGAATATGACATTTGTTTTCTTTACAAGTAGGGTATGCAACTACTACTGCAGTATTATCTTGTGGCAACTATTGACACACCTTTCTCTTACATATCATATACAAAATCCTTCTTTTTTTAAATGGGGTTTTATATATTTATTGTATTTATACAACTAATTTATTAGGTAGTTTCATATTTAGAGTTATGGATGTTGGAATGTAATGAATAAAAAAGTTTTGACTAGATAGAAGCTTAGAAAATGCCTTCTATGCAATGCTGTGCAATGTATCATCTGATCATCTATGTTGACACAGTTTTATAAACATAGGGGAAAAAAATATGTACAATATAAAAACTGGTCAGGTACATGTACTTTTATGTATAGTAAAAAAGTGACTAACATCAGCATCTTCCATTGAAATTTACCTCCCCAAGAAAAGTACTGTTCATAACTTTAAGGAAAATATTGTTTCATATTACACAGAAACACTGACCTAATTTTACAGAATTTGCTGTTCCAATATCACTGAAATAATATATTTCAGTCTAGATGGTGCTGAAGAGGAGTAAATGCTAATGAACTAATACTTCTAGGTCTTAAAACTGCATAATTCACAAATCTGAGACCTCTGTAAGGTCTCTAATGACTACTGGATTAGAGAGATCCCTGTTTCTCTACTACTGTAAAAATAGCTGTCCTGGTGAAAATGTGTGTGCTTCACATGGAAAGCATTTGTTTCAGAGCAAGATGCCTGGGCAAGTAATTTGCATAATGAAAAAGAAGTGGTTTTTACTTCATAAGATTCTTTCACACTGAAAAGGAAATACTGTCTTAGAAGAAAAGGAGTATGAACATCTTGTCTCTCTGATAAACCAAATACTGCTTAATACAGTACTCCAGTGTACAAATAAATCAAATATTTTATAAATTAGTGATACAAGAACCAACTACTTATGTCAATTGTAAGTCTGTGTAAATCATTAATATTTCAGGCATAGTAATATGTTGTGACTCTAAGCAAGAAAGAATTAAAAGATGGATTCAGTGGAACTTACTTAAGAATGTTTTCTTGACATCTCTGAGATTACTGAAGTTGTTCTACAAAACTGATGACTAAGTGTAATACTTACATACCATAATTTTGACCTGCATATTCTTAACTTAGTCTTACATATTTTTATGACCTTCACAGCTGCCTAAAATTATCCTGATGAAATTTTGTTGTCAAAAGTATACATGAACTATAAATAAATTCTTTAATTATTTCTTGGTTATTGTCCCAAACACTTGAAAATAAATGCATGTGTATATGCTGTGAAGTAAAATATCAGTAAATTGTTTCAAAATATAAGTGTATTCTTTTTCACAGGCTCATAAAACATTTTCCTGTAAAGGTTTCTCTGTCCAAAGCTCCAGAAAGAGATTTCAGGGTACCCTGAAACATTCCTTATATAAAATACCTGTACAAAGAATACACACTAAAGGCACTGAAGTGTTAAGTGGATTACGTATTCCTGCTCTTGAGAGTTCTCATCCTATCACAGGAAAACATAGCAGAGGTACAGCTCACCACTGGTCTTTCAGTGCTATCTTTATGTGTGAGTTAAACCCCAAGAGCAGCTCGTCACTCTATGAGGAATCATACACATCTGCTTTGATTCACCCACTCAACACATTCAGAGTGATATATTTTTGTACTGAAACACTCAAACTGTACCAAACAAGCAATGGTGCCTTTCAATATTATGCACATTTACAGCATATCGTAAGAACTTGTGCATTGATACAAAGCGTATGCCACCTACCACTCACTTGAAGGGAAACAACTGGAGTACAACTCAGCATGTACTGCTGAAGTAGGAATCAAAAAAACCTTCCTGGCTTGGATCGTGAGCCAATGAAGTAGACTCCAGAGACTTAATTTACTCTGACGTTTTTCTGTTTTTTCTCACCCCTTTGACAGGAACATGGATGTATGAAGGGCCTCTTCTACTTTATCTCTTCACTGAGGATTGCCTCTAATGAAAGAATCATTACCTGAAAGGAAGATAGAAACTATTGCCAACACTTTTCATTTACATGAGAGCCATCTCTGCCTCCTTGCATGCAAAGTGTAGGATCCCAGAAGGGGCTAACGTGTATGTCTTAAACACCGAAAGCTGAATATCTGTGGAGCCAGCCATGCCAATGGAAAAGAACAAGATGTGGTTGGAGAAGGAGACCATGTAGAGGTAGGGCAGCATTTTCCAGGACAAAAACTGTAGTTCTAATTCCTGGAGATAAGCACAACACAGTGCAGTGTAAGGGCAGGAATGAGGCTCAGAAGTGGGCACGGACTGTAGGAGGTATCAAGACCACCAAAGATTCTCCAAGCCCTCTGACCACTTCTCGAAAGAAAATTCCTCACAGCTTAAAGAACGGACTGCACATGATAACTAATTTGCATAGAAAGCAAGTCACCTATCGTTAGGGCAGGGAAAACCTATCTGTACGAAAGTATCCCCACCAAGCCCGGATGCACGTCCCAAGACATCCCATGGGCTGGACCAACACTGGAACAAGGACCACTGATCTCTTTTACTTTTTCTTTTCTTTCCATCTCTCTTCATCTTACTCTTTATCCAAAACTGACTGCCATGTGTCTATACAAGTAGGTCACACCAATTTCCATGCCACATGTGCAACTTATTCAACTTAGTGAGTTTTTGCAGACTGACTTTTGCTATTCCTTTTGACCATGAGTATCTATGAATCTTGGGTGCTCCCTTCCCCTTAAGGGTGGGGGGATGTCACATGTCCTGACAAAAAAGGCTGGGCTGACTGGATCACCAGCAGATTTAGTACTGGCATTTTACTGCTCCTGCCCCTTTCAATGCAGGCAGGCAGACACTTAATATGGACTGAATAAATTGCTGGCATTCTCAAACACAGCCATTTTCCTCCAGGTTCATTCAGGCAGGTTAAGCATTTACTTTAGAGGCAACAATTGCTCCTGATCCAGTACTAATGTGAAATTCAGGTATATCTGCACCTAATACTGAAATTCATAAAAGTCATCCACTTAATTTGCAAGCAACTGATTATTGGCATTTAATTTTTCTGCATGGTCCTGGTACACCCAGCAGAAGTCACTGTGGCCAAGACTATGCTTCAGCAGTTCCATATAATGCCTCCACTAGTACTGGGGGCAAGAGAAGCAAGGACAGACTAAGCTGCACAAACTTCTCAGCTGAACTGTGTGTAGTTCAGTGACAGAAGGGATAGGGAGCCTTCCCCTTTTCTTCTTTATGGAACATAGCAGAGAGAACTGAAAGTCTCTAACTTTCATTCAAACACATTCAGCAACAGAACAGACCAGTGGCAGTCCCTGAACTCAACATTTCATTTAGCTATGAGAACACAGAATACCGGAAAAACCATGTCACTAAGTGCCAACTGCACACGTGTTTTAAATCCCTTGAGGGATGGTGACTTGACTGCTTCTAGGGGGAGCCTGCTTGACCATTATTCTGTGAAGAAATTTTTCCTCATATCCAATCTAAACCTGCCTGGTGCAACTTGAGGCCACATCCCCTTGTCCCACTGCTTGTTACTTGAGTGAAGAGACCAAAACCCACCTCATTACAACATCCTTTCAGGTAGTTGTAAAGAGTGAGGTCTCTTTGAGGTTCCTTTTTTCCAGGCTAAAGAGCCCCACCTGCTCCTCCTAAGAGTTGTGCTCCAGGTTCTTCCCGAGCTCCACTGCCCTTCTCTGGATAAACTCCAGCACCTCAATGTCCTTCTTGTAGTGAGGGGCCCAGAACTGAACAGAGGATTCAAGGTGTGGTCTCACCTGTGCTGAGCACAGCCCTGGTCCTGCTGTCCCCACTGTTTCTAATACAAACCAGGATGTCACTGGCCTTCTTGGCCACCTGAGCACACTGCTGGCTCATGTTCAGACACTTTTCTGTCTGAGGTGAGTGTTGATTTTGCAAGGGTTGAGTAGTTTACTAGGAGAGGAAGCACTCTTCTTTGGTACTGAAACACTCATCTCTGCTTTTGCAGGAACTGAAGTACATTTTTCATATTCTGAATGTAGCTTCATGCTTAAGTGACAGCACAGAATTTGTCTAAGAAATAAATTTGACTTTCACACTTTGTATTTATTCAAGTTGCTGCAGTGGCTTGAAGCACATGGATGGGTATGCCACTCAGTAGAAATCAGCTCCCTACTCCACAGCAATAATTCCTTCTTTTAAAATGTTTCTATACAGCCTGGGTTCACTATTATAGCTCATTTTTAAAACAGGGAATGGCTAGTAAAATAAAATCAGTGTAGTGGAGAGTATAACATTTCTGGTGATGTACTCAATCATCATTGATCACAGAACAAATACTGGCAAGCTCTGTTCCCACAGCCAGTTCAGCTGTTGTGTATACATTACACCATACAAAATATCTCAACTAAAGCCACTTTCTGACACCACAGGGCATGCTGAAAGTAGTTTAGTATTCAATCGCACGTGTACTACTAACTGTAACTACAACAGAAACCCAGAAAGGATTACAATGCTTGTCAGATAAGCAGGACAGCAGAAAGCAGAGCTGGCACTGGCAATTCTGCAGTGACACAACCTCCAGGACCACTTTGGTTTGCACATACTACACCAAGGGTACACCATTCACTCAGCTGGACTCTCCCTTGCTCTGCTCCAGTACCACAGTGTAGATCTATTTCACTGCAGTAGCATGTACTCTCAAAGTGAGAAAGAGTAGGTGTTTGTTTCCTTAACTGAGCTCCTTACTGCTATAACACCAGTAAAATAGCCTGATGGCATCTGTTCATTTACAAAGGAAGAACAAAAAAGTGAGATTTAAGATTCAAGTGCTGAATGAGGAATACAATATTATTATTTTTATTTGAAAGTGAAGGAGTCAATGGTTTTACTAATCTTCAAAGAGTGGATTTTAAGCAGACATGCTAATTTCCATACAAAAAAACCCCCAAAATTCTAATGCAAGGTATACAGGTAAGCAGGAGGATGCAAGACTAAGCCTTATGTGATAAATCACGACATTTTGCAGACTACACAAAAGCAGTAAGCAAACACAGGTAGGATTTAGAGCCAAAAGATCTTAATCTCAGGTATCCAAGCAAAACATCAAGTTACTCTATGAATCCATCCAAGTATTGTATGCTGAGACACTGTCTTCTGGCACTGAACTCCTGAAAATGAATCTCATAACCCTTTAGCATATGTCAAACACCAAGTCTTTACACAACCACAGAAGCAAAACATGCCAGGAAAATCATATTGAATTGAAGGCAGGAGGCACATCAAGACAGGGCCTTTGATCTCATCTAGACAATCTTTTATATGTGTCATACAGAAGTTAACTACACCCTCAGCGAATAAAATTCATAGTCTTTCATTAGGAGATATGCATTTTTCTCTATAGATCCTTTACACAGCTAGTCACACCACGGAGTGTTGCCACAGCCATTTATGCTGTAAGTCAAATGTCCTTCTATTCCTTAACTAATTCAGTACTTTATAAGCATGATGCTACTGTATTGCTACACTACTCGATTTCCCCTTTTTTTTCTTTCCACGTACCTTTCCAAGACTAGTCCAGTACTTGGAGACATTCAGCTACTGAAGATTTTTCTGTGCTTTCATTTAATTCTTCAAAGTATAATTCTTTATAAAATTCTTCACACCAGCCTTTAAAAATCTAAAATAGGCTTTATTTCCAAATATGAGCTTAGGACTGACCAAGCACTCGAATTAATGGGTTTTGTCAGCAAGGATGATGAGATATTTTTCTCCCCCCTCCCTCTTAAAAATGGCTCAGTAGAGTGCATTTCACTCTCATCACTTCCCACTAGGTTTTAAAAATCCAAAAATGCCAAAAAGGAAAGCAAAGGCATCCTGTATGTTCAGTTACTAAATGAACAGCAAAAAATGCATCTGTGCTTCTAGGTAAACTCCAACTTCCAAATAAACTCCAACTCAAGTTTATTTTTACATATATTTAGATTTATTTGCTATACATCACTGTGAGCTTATAGTAGTTAAAATCCATTACAGGATTTTTTTGTTGTTGTAATAATCAGTCATAACTCCACAAAGACAATAATACTGCTGTGGAAGACCAAAGGGGAGAAAAGCCATTTCAATTTATTTACAGTTCCTTATTTTGTAAACATTTACTCTACACATTGTACTAAGTTCTAATAAGGATAAAGAGCTATACATAGAGACAGGAAACAAAGCCCTGTTTTTCTATTCATATTGAGCATTAGCATATTATAGATGAAACATCTGCCCTTTCTCATTACCATAGCAGTAAGCTGTCTTCAAATAAGTTGGTTTTTTTAAACTTTGCAGAGATGTAAATATTTTGGAATAATATACAACTACATCTACTTAAGCCAAGTAGTTTGGCTTTTATTCCATTTCTAGAATAATTTAAAGTGCTATAAGCAACCCGTCAATCAACACTTTTCTATAATAACAAAACTACTTTAAACATTAATTTACAAGATAATATACAATGTTCATCTGAAATAGCTGAAATTTCAGCACAAAGTCAGTCACTGTCACACTTAACAGCAATTTTTTTGTTACTTTTTTGTTTTGTTTTGTTTTTTTGCAGAACATAGAATAAAAGCTTTGAAACAAACAGTTTTGTTGAGCTGTTATTGCCACATTGGCTTATCAATTTTCCTACAAAAGTGGACAAGAGCTACTGGAACTGTATTCTAGCCTGTCATTTTTTTTTTTTTTTGAGGTCACATGACAGTAAGTTTGCATATTCCACGAGTCTACTGAATTACAATATTGTCTACCTATAATACATGATGTCATTTTAATCAGAGCTGGTGCTACTTGTAAATTTACAACATAGACCCACTCAAAAACATCACAAGTAATTTTTTCTTTGGACAGGAATAAGCTATATTCTTTGAGCTGATGTGCTACACAGCTACAACAGTATAACAGTATATATCTGACACTTTATGTTGAAGAAAAATGCATCTGTTTCTGTACTTATAATGCCCTACTATAGCTACAAATTATTCACTGAGTTTTTCTTGCTTCAACCTGTTAATTTTGTGGAACTATCATATTCTTACATTCTCTTGCTATTTTGTATGTCCTTGCCACATAGCTCAATATTGGCAGTATTTGTCCCAAACCTGCAGATCATTAACAGCATGTGCAAAAACACTCTTTTAAATACAATCAGCATGCAGCTAAAACACATATTAACTGACTTGTTTCTAAAGATGAACAACAAATGAGTGGCACTGTTGACTTTGGATATCTTCTAACTTCACCACATGTGTACTGGGATGTGTTAAGTAGGAATGCTTAGCTTCTCATCCATTTGTGGCACCATATGAATAACCCATCATTTGTCTGGACCAATTTTACTGCTGTCAAACACCCACACGCAGCTTTCTTAGAGGTTCACAGAGGGCAACTTCATTCATAGACAATTTGAATACAAAAATAATAACCTATATTCAGTGAAGCAGCCCCCTAGGAGGATTGCAGAAAGGTGTGTGTGGGAAACCTGAGAAGCAACTCTCATATGGATAAGAATTTTGTAGACTGCAAGGCTCAAAGTAACTAATGTTAATTTTTAGTCTGCATGGTCAATATTTTTTAAAAGTGTCTACAGCTTAGAAAAAGTATGAGTGTATATTACAGATGTGAGAGCATGAAAAAAAGTCTGCTGTTTAAAAATAATAATTAATGGCCACACTGAGAACTTTGGAAAAAAAAAATCAGAGAAGTAAAATGCATTATATTGCTCCTAGGGATTTTTAAGCTGCACTGATTCATGTCAGGTTTGGGACAATAACCTGTAGAAACAGTTAAATACTCATTCAAAAGCCCATATTTCTATGTCTTGAATAATGAAGTCTTCTCGCTTAGAAAGTGTGTGATTCCCAAATGTTTTACATGAATGACTTCTTCCATGGTAGAGATCACCATCAAGCCAAAGAGCAAACTCTCCTCTGCAAGACAGACAATGTAGTAAAGCAAAAGACTGAGGGAGTAAGCATTAAACCTACCAATGTATTTTTCATTCAAAATTCAGGAATAAGAAGAAATTAAAGAATTAGTTTTTAACACAAGTTTAACACTCATTGCTATTGAAAAATTTGTAGATTCAAACATTTTTTTTTAAACTACTTATTACCAATTTGGGAATATCCCTTTTCAGATACTCTGAAATAAAAAGCTAGCTAGAATTCCTCAGTTTTCAGACTCTTCCATTTTTATTAAGAAGACAAAGTAGTACTATTATATGTAAAGAGAATGCTGATAAATAGGGAAACATCTCAGAAGCTTATGCACTTTCATGGGGCAAGGGGGGCAGAAATGGGGTGAGACAATGCATAGTGTTTGGCATATACTAGGGCGGTTCAGTTTCAATTCAGGCCTATTGTACTTCCATGTAATTTTCACATTTACGTACTTTCAGAATCATACCATCTTGTGTCCATTCTGAATACAGCAAGGCACAATACAGGTCAAGCATGGAAGGCATCATAACCTTGCAGGGCTGAACTTTATGCCACACTATGTTTTAGACAAACTCCCTGTTTAAGTTTCTTCAACATCAGAAGGTAAACACCTGACAAACTAAAGCTTTCTTGACTGGTAACTGTTGAGTCCTGAGATCAGTTCCAATTTTTCTCCTCAAAGGTGTGTAGACAAACAGTTTTAACTGACTGGAATTGTAACTTACCCTCCTCCACCAAAAGCAAGGGAGTCCATGTCTCCTTTAATGAAAAACATGTTGTCTCCTGTCCATTTGAAAACCTAAGATAAAAAAATAAAACAGACTAGCAAGTAAAAATATCTGAACTTTTTGTTTGGGTGAAAGAGAAACCAAATACCAGGAAAGAGAGTATATGTGGCTGCGGGCCAATTTAGAAAAGTTACCAAGCTTACACAGAAAATTCACAGAACAGATATTTGCAGATAAAAATTCTCTTGTGTTTTATACCAATTAAAATAGGATTATTCCAAAAGAGGTGTGATGGGTTTGATAAATCCCGAAAAACTCAGATTAAGGTTTTAGTTTTAGCTAGGCCCCACTTCCGTGGGTCATGTGGTTAGGGACAAGTATCAGCTGACTTAAGTGACCAGTGAGGTATTTCATCCCATCTG
>JAWWEU010000081.1:134691080-134723562 GCA_035583155.1 Acropternis orthonyx | reverse complement strand
CTTCTTTTAACTGAAACTCTGTCACATTGGGAAGTGGTTGGCATTTTGCCAAGAGTCAAACCAAAACAATAACAAGAGGTCATCTTTGAGCACTGAAACTTCTACATAATGAAAAATACTAAGAAAATACGTTTAGGTTAGATTATATGCCCTTTAAAAGGACATAGTTTGTTAATTTTCAGACAGACACCTGGAAGAATTTAGAATAGTAGAAAAATCTTCAGTATAATGAAAGAGTCAGGTTGAGTATGTTTTCACTGCACAAGTACTACAAATTTACTTTGCACTTATGGACAAACCAGTATGACAACTGTTTTTGGCAAACCCATTGTATTTTTAGATTACTGTTAGATTATTTGTTAAGTATTTTAGGATAATGCACATAGAGGGTGAGAGGAAAGCAACAGCATACAGTTATCACTGCTTACCTCAAAATCTGGAGAAAAAGTGAACATAAATGTCTCCCCAGTGCCATAAAAGCCATCACTGACTTTAAACGGTTCAGACGCTAGTGCACCAAAAACCTGTAGCAGAAATACAAAAGAGCAAGAAAACCTTCAGAGAAACTACACACCATCTGAGAATCTTAATGATAGTAACGTAAGAAAGTGAGGATTTAAATGCTGCCGGATTTGAAATCCGCTATAGGACAAGGTTTACACTGCTATCACAGTTCTTAGTGCATTGAGATATGGTATGGTGCTTTGTGGTACACTAAAAGGAAATAAAAAATGAACACAGCAGAAAAAACCCACACTAATGGATAAAAACTAAACTCATAAAACTCTCAGAAAGTGTACACATATTTACAATTTCAGATCAAAAGGTCCTGCTCTTTCTTTCATAGCTCCTATTCTGCTTCAACTAGTCTATTTTCAGCAAGTTCATATCTGTAACGGAGTTATTTTTCATGTAATTTATTCATTCCAATCCAAGTAACAGGTAAGCACTGGTTATCCTGTCTTACAGAGACAGATTTTGACAGGAGGACAGGATGCCATCCAGAGGGACCTGGACAAACTTGAGAACTGGGCCCATGTGAACCTCATGAAGTTCAATAAGTCCAAGTGGAATGTCCTATACCTGGGTCAGGGCAATCCCAAACTTAAGTACAGACTTGGAGATGAACTCACCTGAGAGCAGCCCTGCAGCAGACAACTTGGGGGTTCTTGTGGATGAAAGGCTAGACATGAGCCAGCATATGCTCACATTTTGTCAAATTCAAGCATTAATGTCTTGCAAGAAACTCAATTTTTAAGTGTGCACAACAGCAAACAATTTCATACAGGTAGTACTGTACATTTTAGACATCACTGTTAAGACTCCATTGTTACAGAGGAGACAAAAGGTAGGACTTGCATACCAAACTTCCTTTAAGTCATAGCTCTTACAGAAGCTTCCTCACATTATTATTACTCTATTTCTTTGTATTACCTCTTTAAGAACAAAATGTCACTACACTAAATAGTTACTTTTACTATGTAAAATTGTTCCTTAAGTGAAGAAAATTACCTTTGAGTATACGTGACCAATATTTATACTTGAAAAATCTGATTCTCTGAAACAAGTTTTAAACTTACTTGACAAGGTGATGAAGTAAAATATCAGTCAGCTAGAGGTGCTCACTTTTCAAAGACCTATATTAGTTTGAGATGCACTGTTAAACAGCAAAATCAATCTAAAACCTTGAAGATCCATGAACTAAGGTGTAAGTTTCTGTATCTTTGTTTTAATGCAAGTTCACAAGAGAACTAGCCCAAACTACCTTTTTCCTCTCTCTCTTTTTTTTTTTTTTTTGGTAGGGACATTTATTTCATTCAATATCTAGAATCAAACACTGGCAAAATATTTCTTTATTATCCCACAGTCTCAATGTCAAGACCAGGTTTAAGAGAGAAAGAAACTACTGTATTTTTGCTTTCCAGGGAAATCAGATCAAAATGAATGAAACTATTGTCCTGTTAAGTTTCCAGAAGGTTTCTTTCTTCCTTTATTTTTTCTGTGTATTTTTTAAGGTAGACTTGAGATGAGTCCTCAATGTTATCAAGACCTACAGCTTTCTCTACTTTTTTTTTTTATCCATTATTAGTTAGATGGCTCCATGGAAGTTTGAATTTCAAGACAATATTTCATTTCTAGCTGATCTTTACTCCTGTTCCACTACCTGTAACTGTTAAGGGTAAAAATTCAGGATTAAAGAGTCAGAAAGAACTTATTGTTGTAGTCCATTATGCCTATTGCATGTTTTATTGTGTCCTACATGTAATCTCTAAAAAGCAGGATAGATGAGACTTCTTTTTCTATTTTTGTGATTTCAGGTGTCTGGGTCAGTAGGGTAGACTTCAGAAACTTGGGTGTTAACTTTTCTCTGTCCAACATTTTCTCAACCTACGAGTTGTTTTCCATCTTATTCTCTCTCCCCTGTTCAGCTGGGAAGGGGAGTGATAGATGGCTTGGTGAACACCTGGCATCCAGCCAACATCCACCCGCCACATGACCTTAACCTTGCTTGCTGTACACAGATAACTGAACTTAAACAGAGCACTTTTTGGC
Source organism: Acropternis orthonyx (assembly GCA_035583155.1). Classification (NCBI taxonomy): domain Eukaryota; kingdom Metazoa; phylum Chordata; class Aves; order Passeriformes; family Rhinocryptidae; genus Acropternis; species Acropternis orthonyx. The sequence continues at coordinate 134,721,009 of JAWWEU010000081.1, read as the reverse complement.
CTAAAAATCCGTATTAAATTCAAATCAAGAAAGTTTGATCAATGAACATAAAGTGGGCTGCTGAAATAAATAAATTGTATGTTTAAATAACAACAGGAATATTTTTCAGCAATGGGAAGTCATTGAACTCTTCCAATTATTTCATAGTCCTCAAAGTATCTGAGTCTCTCCATTCTAACTTCTTTTAAGGGCTCAAGTCATTCTTTGACGAAGTCTGCAGCAGCTCTGGTAGCTGAGCTACATTCCGGTAGCTAAGACATGTCTTACTTCAGATCAACACCCTCAGGGCTGACCCTACATGTAGTAAGTAAACATAAGTAAAAAAGACAAAATAAATTTAAAATTTCATTAACAATTGATATTCCTTGAGAGGAATTAACCTTCCATTAAAATAACATACAGAGTTGTGCTCAACCTAAACTATCTCACTTCAGCCTCTTCTCAGATATGAACTTTCCACACAATACTTATTCTGGTGTTTGTCTCTGATCATCTCAGCAATGTTATTTGTATAAGCAGTAAAATACAAAACTCATACCTTCTAGCTATAGAGAAAACCTTGCATAGTTTACTCAAGAGACTTTGAAGGTTTATTTCTAATTATGGAATAAACTAAGCTGTAAGGAACCTCAGATGGTCTCTCATATAATTTCCCACTCAATGGAGGACTGATTCTAAAGCTATAATTACACTGACTCAGCCTTGTCCATTTCAGCTTTGAATACCTTCAGGAATCAGGATTCAACAGCCTCTCTATGTTCTATATTCCTCAAACTGAGTCTTGAAAGATCACATTGCTACTACAAGCAACAATAAAAGAATCAGACTTTACAGAAAAAGAGCAATTTGCTTCCCAACAGTTATTTTAGTTCTTGAGAAGTCATGTCTCTAGAATTTCTCTGAGATTAGATTGTTGTAGCTAGTTGTTAGTGTGGGTAGCTAATTAAAATTCCTAGCCCTAGGCTCCACATGTGAGACTTCTGCAGTGTCTATAATACAATTGAATAATTACTTAAAAAACTAGAGAATTCTTGGAGTGGTTAACTGCTATTAACTCCACTTCTAAACCACCATTTGTTTAGGGACTCGTGTTCAGGAATTAAGTGTCAATTTCTTTTAAAATGGCTGTCAGGGTAAACACAAGACCTTGGTGTCTTCACTAACAGAAGCATATACAAATAGATAAACACAGAACATAACAATGAGATACCTATAGATTTCATGAAGATTATTAGAGGATCTCCAAGTATTGAATGGAGGAGGCAATTTAAGGGGTTTTAGATTCCAAGTTCCAACTAGGCAATGTTCAGCTCTTACATAACCCATTATCAACATAAGGAAAAAAGGAATCTTCATAACATGGACAAAGAACAGTGTCTCAGAGGAAACTGCCCAGGAAATAAATTGTTATAGTTGAAAAGAAAAAGTACCTCAATCAAGGATATGACAAAATCACTATCTTTCATTAACATAGAAGCTACAAAGTGGGCAGAACAAAGAATGCTAAAGAGGACTGATGAGGTATGCTCAGAAAACATCAAGAAACTCTCTTGTCATATTCCTGTAATTCTTTAAAAAGGCTGAACCTCATTTAGGATCTTCTCTGAACTAGATAACTAATGAAAAGTTAGTGATCTTGGAGCATAAGATATGAATAAACACACTTGTTCTCTTAAAGCACATTCTGAAAGGGCATAAATAATATTTATCTTATTTATCTGCCAGTGAACTATTTCCGGATAAATTCTCCTATAAAGAAGTACTCAGATTGTTTTTCAGTCACAGAAATCAGTTTTATAAGACCACCTGCCAGGAAGATACAAGGTATTAAAGATAAACTAATCTCTTTAAAAACAAAGAATCATCTTAGATAAAATTATCATAATTACCAATGGGCAGAGTAGGCAGCCAATGTATTTTTTTCATGACTCTAGATTCTTGCATGAAGAGGAGAAAGACTATGCTGAATTTCAATAGGTTTGAACAGACAGTGTAAATTTATTTTCTGCCATCGAATGCAAACACAGTTTTCAAAACTTCTGAAAACACTCTCACTACACCATCAAAGGAATGAGCATGTAAAAGTTGTCTAAACTGTTCCTTCTGTAGCTGGTCACTACTACCTAGACATGGATTTCCCCCACTCAAGTGGAACTGAGGTAAGATTTGGCATACACTGTGAAATACAAGTTCAGTGGCTAGTTAACCCAAAAGTCCAAGGAACGCTTTCCTATCTATTCCTAGGTATGAGACTGTAAGATGAGTTTCATCAAGGTTTGCTTTATTTAAAAAAAAAAAAAAGTTATGACATGTATATGAACTCCCTGTTTTGTCTGGGCAACTATGACACTTTTTGAACACTAGAGCAAGATACTAATACATAGAAGATAATATAAATACCTCCTGCAACAGAACAGTACTACATAGCAATGACAAGACATGCCTATCAGAAAAAGGACATTTTCTTTCTGGGTCAGATAATCAGGTACTAGGAAGCAGATATCTTACTAATTTATCCTAAGAAGTTAACAAGGGACCTGAAGAAGTAAAGTTACCACAGTACATTTAAGAGACTAATGAATCTGTTGAGACATGTCAAGTTTAATCAATAGTTTTTATCTTCAAGATTAAAAAGTAAATGAAGAAAAAGCTCCTTTCTGAAGAACTTCTGGAAAAAAAGAGTCCTCTATTAGCAGAAATCTAGAAGGGACTTTTTAAGGGACCCTTGAGGCAGGAAACAAGAAAAAAAATCAGCCTGTGACTGAAATAAGAAACATAACTTTCCATTTACAGTTTTCAGACCCCCTGAATGACATGAGCCCATGCTTCCTGAAAATAAAAACAGGGGTTACCAAACAGGGACAGATAAGTGAAGTAAATGCTACAGATTTTAGAGTGGTTCTGCCAACATTTCAGGACAGCAGCAACTTGTTTCCACAAGGGAGCACCAAAATTACAGAAAGAGAATCAAAAAGTCTCATACTGTGCAGTGTTCACCTGTTATCAGAATACTTAAGAGAGGATGTTTGCTACTCAAATGGTGAGATGTGAGCTACTTTCTGAAATTCATACCCCAGTCAAAGGAGAATAGAACACAACTACAGAGACTCAAGGAATAAAAATTAGTAATGCAACAAGGATACTACAACCCTTGAATGGGAGAGAGATGTTGGCTGCAGCCACAGAATGTACCAAGAAGCACTGGCCATAGCTGGCAGTGACAGAGACTCTAACTCAAGATCTTCCAGCATACCAAAGTTTTAGAGATTGTATTTCTTGTGCCATACGTGCATTAAAAGAAAAAAAAAATATTGTTTAACTGGGTATTATGATACTCATGCATTACAACAGTGAATTCACATCATTGAAGTATTTCCTAGACACGTAGTATGTCCGAGGATTGCTTAACAGTGAAACATTTCTAAGGTAAAAAACCTGCTTGATACACACAGTTTTATCTCCCATGATGGACTGAAGTGTCAGCTACTCCCTTATACCCCTCAAACATTTTTCTGGATGGGTCCCCTACCTCCACACAAACATTTTCCTACCTGTCCATCACTGTCTTTGATAACCAACAGCACAGGTGTGTCTAATCCCATCATTGTTCGATACAAAGTCTTCAAGCTCATGCCATGCTTCGCAGTACTGTAGACAAGAGTCCATGGATAGCCAATAGTCCGTGGTGGAAGAGACTTTGTGAGCTATTAAAGAAAGTGACAACCCTTTATTTAACATATGCTTTATATTTAAGAGTACATTACATGTAAACAAAAGCAGATTCTATTTTCCTGAACTATTTATAAGTGGCCTTAAAAGCTAAGACTAAACCTGAAGTTTCACATGTATATTTTCTACTTTTGATCACTCAAGCAAGTTTCTTTTCCTACATCTACCAGTGACCCGCAGAAGAACGATTTATCAACTGAAGAACATGTCTTTGTTAAGGTCTCTAAGAGATTTACCCAAGGACAGTAAAAACACAATTATTGCTTCATAACAATACTGCATGTCCCATCCATGTCTCAGCACTGGGTAACAAGATCATTCAAGTCAGCAGATAACAAGCTGAAGGGTAAATGCTGTTTGCTGTCTTGTCCCTGTGCCTTTTAATCCAAAACTTCAATTAATATGTTTATAATGAGATGACTTTGGACTGGACAGCAAGAACTGCAGCTAAAGCCAAGTTGTTTTCAACGAAGAATGAAAGAACAGTAAAGACACAGGCAAGAAGTGTCATGGTGTTAGGATTAAAAGTTAGGAGCCAAAAAAAAAAAAAAAAAAAACAAAAAAAAAAACCAAAAAAAAAAAAAAACAAACCACAAAAAAAAAAAAACCAAACAAAACAAAAAACAAAAACAACCCACCAATATTTTAGCTACGAATCATGCTCTGCTTAGACACACACAGGTCTACAGTGCCAGATAAAATCCACCCAAGGAAACAGATGGAGCTGCCCAAAGTGCTCCCTGAGGCACTTCCCATCCTTTGCCAGTAGTCCAGGCTAACTGAGAAGGTTCCAGCTAGCAAATATGGTGCCCATTTACAAGATGGGCCATAAGGATCTAATGGCCTGCCAGTCTGACCTTGGTGCCTGGGAAGGTCAATGAACAGATCACCCTGAGCGCCATCACATAGCATGTGCAGGACAACTAGGGATTAGGTCCAGCCAGCATGGGTTCATGAAAGGCAGGCCCTGCTTGACCAACCTGATCTTCTTCTACAACAAGGTGACCCACTTGGTGGACGAGCAAAAGGCTGTGGATGTTGTCTATCTGGACTTGAGTAAAGCCTTTGACACCATTTCCCACAGCATTCCTGTGATGAAACTGACTGCTTATGACTTAAACAGGTACCCTACTCACTGTAAAAATCTGGTTAGATGGCCAGGCCCAGGGAGTGGTGCTGTTAATCCAGTTGGTGGCAGATTACTAGTGGTGTTCCCCAGGGCTCAGTATTGGAGCCAGTCTTGTTTAGTATCTTTACAAATGACCTGGATAGGGGGATTGAGTGCATCCTCAGTCAGCTTGCAGGTGACAACAAGCTTGGCAGGAGTGTTAGTCTGATGGAGAATAGGAAGGATCTACAAAGGGATCTGGACAGGCACGACTGATGGACCAAGGTCAACAGTATGAAGGGTCAATAAAGCAAACTGCTGGGTTCCTGCACTTGGGTCAAAACAACCCCATGAAATGCTAACGGCTAAGGGAAGAGTAGCTGGAAAGCAGCCCAGAGGAAAAGGACCTAAGGGTGCTGTTTGACAGACAGTACAGCATGAGGCAGCAGTGTGCCCAGGTGGCCAAGAATAGCATCCTGACTTATCCACCTGTACTGGGCACTGGTGAGGCTACACCTTGAGAACTGTGTGCTATTCTGGGCTCCTCCCTGCAAGAAAAATGTTGAGATGTGTCCAAAGCAGGGCAGAGAGGACTGAGGGAGCTGGGGTTGTTTAGCCTGGAGAAAAGGAGGCTCAGAGGGACCTCTTCACTCTCTACAACTACCTGAAAGTAGATTGTAGCAAGGCAGCAGTTAGTCTTTTCTCTCAGGTAACAAGTAACAGGACAAGAGAAAATGTCCTCAAGTTGTGCCAGCAGAGGTCTGGATTGGATCTTAGGAAAAACTTCTTCAGTGAAATGGTTGTCAAGCATTGGAACAGGCTGCCCAGGCAAGTGGTTGAGTCACCATCCCTGGAGGTATTTAAAGGATGTGTAAGATGTGGCACTTAGAGACATGGTTTAGTGGCTGACTTGGCAATGCTGGGTTAATGATTAGACTCTATGACCTTAACATCTTTTCTAACGTAAAAAATTTATTTTCTTCTATTTAATATCACACAAGGTCTTCATATTGGTGTGTTTTACATTACAGTCATACTACTTGTGATACATCAGTGTAGAAGCGCAAAAAATGACATATTTAAGTTAATACCTTTTCAATTTGTTCTGGCTGCAGCAATTCACTTGGGTCGCTAAGATTTGGCCGGAATGCTTCAGGCTCCAGGTCTGTTTTGATATTTGTTACTTGTTTTGAATTGGTATCTTCTCTTGTCGTTATCTACAAAAAGAACAGCAAGAAAGTAAGTATTTGCCATTCTCTTAGCAGAAAAGATAAACTTTGCAGGTTTAAAATCATGCAGTGATCAAGTTAGTTATGTGAGTCCTTCAAAAGTTAAGAAATCCGACAGATTTGATCTGACTAAGATTGCCACTCTCTCCAACAGCAAGCTGGTAACAACTACATACCAACAATACCAGACATCTTCTGAGAAAAAAGCTATGGTTTTATGCTAAAACAACAAAACCAGTTCTCATACACAGTTGAAGGGCTTCAGCTGCTTTTCAAAAGTTACATTTTAATACTAACATAGTCTTCCAAGTGTAATTTAAAAAAATCCAGAAAGAAAAGGAATGAAAACTTCAACATTGACATTTCTCAGTAGCTTCCAAATCAATACTCTTTTGGAGTACTTATGAAATTTTTCAGATATGCAGTAGACACCTGGAAAGACTACTGCCATATTTTGAGGAGCCTTGAGAGTATTGCTGCTCCATAAGATGATCTGCCAGAGTACTTATGGGAATCAAAGAAGAAAGAATTAAGAGGGTGGGGGAAAAAAAGCAGCAATAATACTTAAGCTGCATAGTGAGCTTTGAGGTCTGGAAGAGATACACTATGCACAAGAGTCTTGTACTAATTTAAAATACCTCACCTATGTATCTACCCTATTGAGCTGTTGTAGATACCATTTAGTGGAGGTGGCAGAAGGCCACAAAACCCCTCATCAGATCCAGTTCTTACCCCAGTTGACATTCACTGACACTCAAACTAAAGTGCCATGTCTTGATAACTAGAATAGTTGAGATCTAAACAGGTTTCCTTCTATAAATCCTGCTGCAGGGATATGTAAAACTTGCTGGGAATAGAGAATTCTGACAGAAGAGAAAGGAAAGGAAGTTAGCAAGATAAGCCACTGCAACAAGACTTATTATATGTTGAGAGATTTGTTAAAGAAAAAAAGACAACAAGAATGAGTGCATGTGAATAATTTATCAGCCTCAGCAAAGTTTCACTGAAAGCCAGACTGTCCAAATTAAAGCCTGAATCCTGGAAATTTCAAGAAAATACCTGCCAAAACCACCTGCCAACTCCAGTTTGCCACATGCCTCATACTCTAAACATACCGGACACAGTATTTCACAGTATCACCATAGCAAACTTTGCCAAGATTTTGTGAACTTAATAGTTAATAAAAGAAGAGCCAAATCAAAGAAAACTCTGAAATACAGACAGGAATATCTAAATAAATACAGCCACCTGAGCCCCCAAAAAAGGTATCTCCTTCCTCTCCCTTACAGACTACAAAAAGAGTTGCTATCACAAACTCCTGTTATTTAAAAATAGGCTTGTAAAGTCAAAGTATCAAACAACATTCATACAATTACCGTATTAATTCTTAACTCAAGAAAAGGTGCACTTAATGTATCAAGCAAAAATCTCATGCCTTCCTCTTTTCAATGGAAGGTAACAAACAAACTATGCAATATCTATTTAGCTTCATGTATAAAAAGATGACCTATATGATGTATTATAGAGCATTGTCTTTAAAATGTTATTTCACAGTCTAAGTCTCTTCCACCTTACATGCCTTTCAACCATCAGGTACTACTACTTCAACTCCAGACAAGTTCAGCATTGTTCAACTGTACAGCAGAAAGCTTATTCCCTTTGTTATTCTTTAATTCTGATTAAAGACCACCATGCAAAACATAAAAACATGAATAATTTGACCTCAAGTGGTGTGGGGGATTGTGGGATTTTCTTTCAGTTCCTTTTGTTTTGGGGCTTTTGCTTGTTTGGTTGGTTTTTGTTTTGTTGGATATTTTGCCTTTTTTATTATTATTACAGTAAAGCACTTCTAGGAAGAACCCTGCTTTGTAGAAGCAGACAAAGACAGTGTCTATTCAAAAGTATCTGTTTGACAAAAAGCAATGTAGCTTCAAAACTTAGATTTATTTCACATCAAATTTTGACAGAACAGACTGACCTATAGTCAGATTGCAGAGGCTTCCAAGATTAGTAACTGCCACACAGACTCTTTGGGACCACAACTCTCAAATGGCCTCAGAGCAGACAGTTTATAGGGTGCAGCCCATCACATTAGATTTTTTAAGTCAGCCTAAACCCTGAGTATGGGTATCCCAAGTGAAAGATATTTGAGAAGGAGCTCTTGCACTTCCAGGATATTAATACAGGGATTCTCCATCACCACTTGTCAAAAATGGAAGAGTTCTCTTTTCAAGAGGGAATTTTTTTTTCCAAATTTCTGATTTTCCTACAGAAGTGGAGCTTTTGGGTTCATGGTTCATGCTCATTATTGATCTATGTAACTGTACTATTTACAAAACATTTTAAAGCAATTAATTACTGATAATTAAACAAATAACAGCGCTAATAAAATATTTTCTTATGTTAATTACATAATAGATAAAAAGCCAAGATCAAAGAAAAAAAAAACCAGAATAAAACTTTTTACAGATTCAGCAGGCAATTACTACAGGAAAACAAAGTACTCAATGCTTATAAGAAGGTCTAAGCTATGCTTTCCATCAGTAAGCCATATTGTTGCTGTGTACATCATACAATTTTATAACTGTCAAAAAACTAAGAAACACCTAAAGAGAATGCAAATATGTTTCAGTCCATACCCACAGACCTTTAAAAATCCAAACCGCTTTCAAAGTACTGTTTTGTGTATATTGTGTATGACCTTTGTCATATAGAACTGCCTCAGTTACCTGCTTTTATAATAGGAAGAATACTTACCTAGTCCACAGAAGTTGTGAAGCTTCATACTTGCCAAGTACTGTGAGATTCTTGATGAAAGATTCCTATATAAAATTAAACACCCATGCAACAAGGTTTTGGATTCTTCACCTGTTTTGCATTCTTTTTAGGAAAGCTTCTATCTAACACAACACACCAGTCTAAAGTGGAAGTTAAAACACAACACTGCAGGTCAAGCAGTACTGAGAACAAACTTTTAAATTCTAACAGAAAATTCCTGTGTGAAAAAGGTGGAAGTAGTAATTCCATCATAAAATTACTGATTCCATCATAGCATTGCACGATTAAATACATCCAAACCAAAGGAATTTTCTGCTGGATCCTTGTAGTGCTGTAGACAAGACAAACCCACTGAGTGTGGGACTTGCCCTGATCCAAGACACTACAAAGAAAGATGTTTAGTATCTGGAGATGGGGTTTAAACTACTGAAGAGGGCACCTGGAGACGTCTGCAGAGTGTGCGCAGTTCTTCGCTATTTAGAGCATCGATCCTGCGGTGATACTCAGCCACTGACACTACCTGAATATGGAGACAGGAAGACAATAATTCCACTGACAGTTGAAGAAAAGTAAAAAGGTATGAAAGAAAAAATTGGAGAATAATGAAGGGAAAATGTGCAATGACAACAAACAAACAAGAAGGGCTAAAAGATGTTTGTTTCTGCAAGGACAATGCACATATAGGTGATTTTAGACATATGAGTACACACAGCAAGATTACAAAATAACACTAAGGGCACTAGCAGTCAGATAGATCTCACTGCTCTAGGACGAACACAGAACTGATAGAGGAGTGCACAAAGTTACCAGAATCAGGATGCTAAAATAAAAGTCAATCTGAGTTGCATGCCTTAAACCAAACTCTTCAGCCCAAAGTCCTCTCAAACATTCTTTACACCCACATTAATGAATCCTGTGAACCTGGTTTGCTTTCCTGGATGAAGACTAGAAGCAAATCTCAAGCTTCTCAGTAAATTGACTCTTCTATCTGGCAGTGAAGATACAGTTAAAGACAATGTAGCAGGACTACAGTCCAATAACACCCCAATACCAACTCACAGTATCTTTATCCTGGACTTTCTATTCCCCCTCCAAAGTTTCAGGAGTTGCTCATCTGTCAACACATTCACTCCAAATGGCATCTCCACTTTGGCAGGAGGTATATACACAGAAAGTCTTCAGTCAGAAAGCTCTGAAACATGCTGCTCTGGTGCAACAAGCTGGCTAAAGGACTACAACAGTCATTTTGATGTAACTAGAGCAAATAATGTGATTTTGAGAACAACTCAAAATCATCATTTGTATGAAAGCATCTTAAAACAGCTGGTGGAGAGATTAAATGGATGTCCCATGTAGTAAGAGTATATTAAAAACTTCTAGAGCCTACCACAGTGCAAAGGAAGACAACCACAAGTCCAGCAGCTCCCCATCTACCTGCCCCTACTACAAGGAGTTTGGCCAGATACTCGCCACTGTCCTGAGTACAGAGCCCACAGTCACGCGTGACTGGCTCTTGAGCAGCGATGGTTCACTCTACCCCATGCAACTGCAAGGCAAGGAAAAAGGAATACTTGTGACATCCAGTTTTATTACTGAATAATCTGCAATTACCAGCACTCAATTTATTTCCATATTTTTTCTACTGTTCTCCTTAAAAATATTAAAAATTGTTGTAAATGGTAGTGGATGTGCATTCTAAGAGTCAAGCAGCTATATGCAAAGCTTTAACAATATTTCACTCAAACATGTAAGTGATGGTGTAGTTTTATCCTTCTATTTCCTACGACAGTTGATTGTAAATTACATTGTTCACCCCAGAAACTTATGAACACAATCCTGAAAAACAGGAAAGCGAGGACTGTTCAGCCTTGTTCCTTCTTTAAGCTCAGCCTGTACCACATGCAAGGTAGTAGCTAACTAAAGTGAACCATAAATAGGTGTTTATTTAAAGAGATTATAAAAAAAAAAAAATCTCAAAATGCCTGACACCATTATATAGTTGCTATTTCACAAAGTGTAGTGTAGACAAGCTTTGTAGGCAATGACACTTGGCCTTCAACCTGTCAATTGCATACTCAGTCACTGTCCTGCACCTCGGAACTGCTTATGAACCCTTTTACTCATTGACTGAGATCTGACAGATCTTTTCATATGCCATGGGGGTGTCTCACATTTCCTGTTTGAGAAACATAAATGCCTATTCAAGTATGTACAATACAATTCCTTCTTGGCATGTTGAACCTGTTGCACACTACCACATTCCACCTGTTTTGAGAAGGAAAGCCTGCATAATGGCAAACCATTGGTATGCAATGACAAATATCATACTTATCATGTCATAGAATGTTGAACTAGCCATAGAAAAATTACCAGAAAGGAATCCACCCTGTCAAACCCAGTGCTTATTTTCAGTATGCAGTCCATACTAAATGCTGTGAGTAAATCACTAGAAACTGTCTCAAGGTTATCCACTCATCACTGAACAAGGCTTTAAATGAGTAACTTAAGATACATCAACAGTTCAGACACTGTACCTGGCCTTCTATAGAATGCCTAGGGTTTAGGTCAACATGATTTATTTCTGCTTTGTAGTGGACAAGATTATGTACTTCATGATTAAAAAAAGTTACAGAATCTTCAAGTCATGTATGTTGAAGCTTACTAGCAACTACCTTATACAACTTCATTCAGAAATTGGTTGAGATATCTCAAAAACAGCTAGCATTTTGACCCTGCCAGGCTTGAGAACACTGTTTTGAAATGTTATTAGTGACATTAGAAGTTTATTCTTTTTTATAACCTGGTTTAACTCATTATCTGCTTTTCTGTTTCCTCTTCTATCTAAATTTCTTCATGCTGCTTCTTTTTAGTCATATTAATCTTCTATTCTACTTCTCCAAGCTAAATAAAAGTGTTTCCTTCCCTGTCCTCCCCTAATTCCTGCCCTCCATCAGTTGTCTGTTCTGATCATTCCAGGAGTTTCTATCACCTCATCCTACTTGGAACTTTTATTCTCAAAACACAGAACTTAGTCTTTCATACAGTATTAGAAATAAGTGCAAAGCAAGGTATTCAATTCATGAAAGACAAATGCAGATTCATATTCATCATGCCAGAGTGTAGTTTTCAGTACAAAATGTTTCTTAGAAATGACATTCTTTCATTTTCAGCCAGGTAGAGGGATGCCATTTATCTGTATTTCACCAAGGCTTTTTTTGATTCTATCCTATAGTAGCCTTGCAATCAAATCACTTATGTATCATATGCATGAAGAAAAAAGCTGCAAAACTGCCTGAACCACTGGGCCCAAAGAGCTGATATTTATCACTGGTTAAGAACTGGAACAGGTTTCCCAGGGAGACCACAGTATCTCTACACTTGGAGGCTTTCAAAATTTGACTGAGTAAGGTCCAGAGCCAACCTGGACAAGTTCTTACATTTAAGTTCTTAAAGTATAGGACAAAGCTTTCTAAATTCTAATATAGTTCATATCATTATACATAAATTACCCAATTGCAGCAATCTAAGTATTCTGCCCAGGAATAAAATGCAGGCCTACCTATATGAGTTTGCTATGCGCTTTATTTACTACGCCACATCAGCATCCAGTTTCCTTGATATCCAAAGCTACTTTCTGAGGATCAGGAAGTGTTCCTGAAGGACCCTCTGTTCTCTCTCTAGTTATTTGCTCTTCAAAAAGAATGCAGGAGGAGAGAAAAACAGCTAAACCCCTTATGGTTAATAAGGGCTGTGGCTGGAATAGACCAAAACAAATAACGTGTACAGCCAGGATATTAGTGTGCTTAGGGCAAAAAGGGTTCTGCTTAAGGATTTGAAACTGTCTGCCATAGGACAATTCCAAGTTTGAAAAGACATGGAATATATCCTTAAAGAACTAATACTATTTGCTCTATCCATAATAGCAGCATTGATGAGAAAATATGGAATGAGCCCTACAACTCATGACATGACTCTTAGTTGGGCTCCCCACACCACATATATTTGAATTAACCACTTAGCAGAACACTCAACAGTTTTAATATTTAAGGCACTAAGTCAAATTGAGGGTTTGCATACTAATGGCTGAACCAATCAAATAGCCTAGGATTCTCTCTGTGGAGAAACTCATGTTTCTAAACCTTGTTTTTATGAAAATATGTACAGATTAAATAATTCTTACAGGTCATGCTGGCATATGCAATGAACTAAACAGAAAGCAAAATTCCAAACATGGAACTATATTTTGGTCCTTCAACAACACATATGAAAATGCAGTTACAATTGCTTGATGTCTGATCAGCCCTTTCAGCCACTGGCCATATCATTCTGCTATAGGTAGATGTGAAAACGAAAATGTTGTACACCAGCTGAGGGATTTCTCAGTTAAACAAAACCGCAAGTGACACCCCTCTCTCCTCCCCCAGATGCCTGTTTGCTAACAGGGAGGTTTAATTGCTGCCCTCAAAACAAACACAGCTAAACTTTCAGTTAACAAATAGCTGAAACTGCCACCATCCAGAAAGGGAGGGTCTTATCAGAGCTGAACACTGCTTCTGAAAGATAAGAGTGGGGAAAACTTGACTGTACAAATGACTCTCTTACACATAAGATATTTCTACCCTTTTTATCAACTCTGAATATGAAATAAACAAGAATTAAGAAAGAATGAAAGCTGAACAATTTTACTTTGAATCTTAATACAGTGTAAAAATCAAGTGAACTGTAAGCCTCATGAACACTAATTCTTGAGATTCAGAAAGTCTCGCCTTTAAAATTACAGGATATTTAATTGAAAAAAAAAACAGCAATGTAATTTTATCAGGCCACTTACAAAGTTATCTCAAAATACCAATCCATCTCCAATACATCAGTAAACAGGGAGGGGTAGGAAAGGATCAAACCTCTTCTAAAGTCTGTAAATGCCTTCCGATAAAAACAAAAGGTGCATTTGTGAACTGAATGCTGCTGTGAATATTTTAAGAGACAAAACTAGCTTTCTTTTTCAGACAAATTAATTTAGTCCCAAAAACAGCTCCACACTTCTTGAGAGAAAACAATATCAAAGAAGCAGACCTCTCCATCACAAATAAGATTTGGGACATATTGATTACATCACAATAATGCATTAATACATGGGGTTTTGCCACACCACATAAACAGTTATAAACTACCACTTGGGGAAAAAAAAACAAAACAAAACAACAAAACCCCTATGACTAATTTAATTTAATTTTTAATGAATGTGGCTGTGCAAAGCTATCCATTTTCTGTCTTGTGTGGTTTTCAGAAGGTTCAGCTCCCTGTCACTCTACTGGTGACAGGTTGTCAGGAGTTAAACAATGCACTTAATTGTCTCAAAACAATAGCAAAGAAGGAAATTCTCGTAAGATAAGCCACCACAATAGAAACTTGTGATAAGACCAGATGGCAACAGCAAGAACCAGGCCTGGTAAGGTGGATCTGGGTAACCTACTGGAAACGAGGATACCCACCCTGGAAAACTGGGAGAAAGGAAAGTGTTAACTTTAGACAAACAAAGGTAAAGGTTTGAAATTAGCATACCAGCCAAAATTCCACTGTGCCATCTGTGGGAAAGAAAAAAACTGCTTACATCCATGCCATCCCAAGCTGCAGGAACATCTTTAATGCCCTGTGAGTATCTGTGACTTGGACTACGTAAAAGTGGTATGCCAAAAGCACAGATTTGTGGACCCTCACCACCGAGAAGACCAAAAGAATAAGGACAAGCAGGATGCCATCAGAAACCATGTGGTAGTGGTATCTTTATCTTTTTACTTAATCTGTGTCACTCATTCTCTCTCTCTCCCTTCCAAGTTCTACCTCATATTTACTGTTAAATAAAATCTATACTATTGACTTCGGTATATGGTCTCTTTGGCACCTTCATTTGGGCAGGAACATCTTTTAATAACTAGATCGTATGAGAAGGGAAGGGATAACAGCCAGTCACTTCAAGCAGAGAAGGACCAGAGAACGACAGCAGACCCCTAATTTGGTTGGCAGCAGGGTTCTTTCGCTCTTTCAGTATCTTTAAAGCTGGCCCTCCCCGAACTGTTCTGCACACCAGGCTGTTTTCCAGAGGGAGGACAGAAATGCTGAGTATGTCACATGACAGCAGCATTCTCCCCGTGACGAGTATTGTCTACACAGCTTTGCTGAATGAACTGTTAAGTATCTGTCTCAAAGTGCTCTAAGCCCATAGCAACTGTACCAAAGTTTTCATTAGTATAAACGGAAGATAAAATATCTGCAATGATCAGAATAAATGAACTTGAAGAGACAGCAAATAAAGCCTGCAGCACACAAAGTGTTACACTGACTCTGTAAAACTTAGTAACAAGCTATTTTTTCAAGACATAAGAAAATACGAATTTGAGAGATAATGCCAGCAAGAGAACTAAATTTAACATGGAAAATGCCAAGCAGTTTAGGATGCTTGTGTAAATAACTAAGAAAACTACTTTCTTAATGAGGCAGGCCAGGCAACCATACTCATTTTGTCAAAAAAAAAAAAAAAGAAAAAAAAATCCATAGCAACATGACCAATAAAACCCAACTCCCTTGCAGAACCATTTAAGGAAGTTTCAGCACTAATAAGCAGAGAAACCAGTTTCAGTTGCTGAAACCACAGCACCTGGTGCCTGACCTCAAGCTGCCACTCCAGAAGGCAGTCTGAGCAAGGTTACATCTCAGTTCTGATACTGCCCTGCAAAGATCCTCTCAGGTATGACAAGAAAGTGTGACACACACTTAGAAGTAACTGAATTGCAGCCCAGTATGAAAATGCTTGTCTTTTTGTCATAAAAAGGGATCAACTAAGGATCAAATTCAGATTCCACAGATCATTAAAAACACACAGAGAAAATGTAAGCTTTTACTACTCATTTATAATCAACCTTTTTGAATGTTCATCTGCTACTCTAATTTGACTGCATTTTTAATGAAGCCTAATATTTCCCAATTAAAAATGTAATCAATATAACACCTAATAATCCAATGAAAGATCTTGAATCACAGAATGGTTAGGTTTGGAAAGGACCTTAGAGACCATCTAGCTCCAACCCCCTTAGCATCGGCAGGGAACCTTCCAGTAGATCAGGTTACTCAGAGCCCCATCCAGCCTGGCCTTGAACACCTCCAGGGATGGAGATTCCACAACTTCTCTGGGCAACCTATTCGAGTGTCTCACCACCCTCTCACCACCAGTGAAGAATTTCTTAAGAGTGTCTAATCTAGACTAATCCTTATCCAGCTTAAGGCTATTCCCCCTTGTCCTATCACTACATGCCCTTGATAAAAGTCCTCCTCCAGCTCCCGTGTAGCCCCCCCTTTAGATACTGGAAGGTGGTATAACATCTCCCCAGAGTCTTCTCTTCTCCAGGTTGAACAGCCACAACACTCTCAATCCTGTCTTCATAGGAGAGGTGCTGCAGCCCTTGGATCAACTTAGCAGCTCTCCTCTGGACTATCTATGACACATTCACATTGGAATATGTGGTATGATGCATAAACCCTCAAATTATTTATGAAAATAGGTATGGCAAATATCTTGTCATCAGGAAAAGGTTCTAGGCCTAGTGATCTGTGTAAGAAAGTACTGGATTGCACTTCTGGTTTTTTTTTTAATTACTAAAATCCCTCAGATCATTAGTTCACTCATTACTCTAAAACAAAACTTAGTACAGAAAGCTGACTTTAAAAAATCTCTGTAGTGTTATTATTGAATTGATGCAACCTTGCCCTTCTGACATCCAGAGGAAAGAAGTACTAATTCTTGTATGTCACATGTAAGCCCCTATTATTATATCTTCATAATAGCCAAAGACCTACACTCATTAGCATGTCAACTACATTTAACCAATAGATCAGAAGCTCAGAAGTTGTCAAAGTCTTAAATATTTCAAACTATTAAAACCAACACCACTTTAATGCCATTTGCATATTAGCATCTTAGGAATATAAAAGCCAAAGATCAGTTTTCATTGGTTTTGTCCCCTTTGGCTATGCTGCCTATCCAAGCTCTGCAAATCAGGACAAGCATTCCCAAAGAAGGCAATCCACCTTTTTGTTCTCTTGCATTGTCTGATGTCTTTTGTCTGAAATGCTTTGATAGGAAGAATCATAGCCTGCATTTTTGACATTCTAGAAACTTAATTGGGATCTCTTGTATGGCAGTACAATAAAGAGACACAGTAAATACCAAACATTTACTAAAGAGTGGGAAGCTAACATTACTGGCTTTTTCAAGAGGGAGCATAATGCACTAGTTGGTCACCAAAATTTTAATCACTTATCCTAGGAAAATATCAAACCCTACAACACCTAGCCCAAATTAACTCTATCATCAGGAAAAGGCCTTTCAGGTAACTAATTCTGGGCAACTTAGTTCTTGTTTTATTAGATCAGTCTATTTGGTCCAGCAATTCTTATTTCATGTGAATTTTCATCCAAATTTCCAAACAACCACTAATGAGAGATTTAGTCAGAAACCTGTAGACTTCATATACGCTGCCAGTCTCTTTAATATGCTTCCCATTGTCTTGCATAACACAGAAGTAATTATAGCAATGCTCCTTCCCTCTTTTCTCTAAAAAGGTTACACTTGCACATGAGCTTTATGGTCATTAATTGAAGAGAAAACCCAACTTCAAGAACAGAGCATATCTTGTCAACACAGCAAGGTTTTAAAAATATTCTCATCTGTAGATACTTCTATAGACTCTTTTTCCAAGTTTTTCCAGGTTAAAATAACCTGGTCTCTATTCTCTCACAGCAAAGATGATGCACATGGTCTTCTCTAGTTCAATCTCTCCTTAAGAGCTCATAAGTATTACTTTTATAAGCATAGCTAGACTCTGGCTAAAGTTAACTGTTGATCTTAAGGGAAACGATTATAACAAGGGAAACTAGTGCTTTTTTAATTACATGGGCAAGATATATTTATTTGTCTATGTACCTAGATATGTGTTAAAAAAAAAAAAAACATTCTCGGTAAACCTCATACTTTTTAAACTGGTACAGGATATGTTAAAATAACATTTCCATTAATTTAGGTATTATATCTCCATTTTACCCTCCACTACCACAGAGGCAAGTTAAGCGCCTATTAGTTAAAAAATGTTTTGTTAGGTAAGAACAAACATTTACAGAACCATTCACTTCAACAAGACAATTTCATATTTTGCAAGTACCCTGGCTACAAATAAAGATAAAAATATTAGATAAAAGATAAAGAATAAAAACCACTAAATAAATAAAAGATTAAAAAAGCCAAAGTCAACAGTGCCTTGAAAGAAGTACGTATCAAAACCCAGGAGATCTGTAACTTTTAAAAGACAGTAAAAAGCCTGTCACAGACAGAGCCCAAATGAAAACCATATTCCAGATTTACCACTGGGTAAAAGCACAAACAAGAATATTGTCAAGATCGTTTTCTCCCTATCCCCAAGATGTTACTGTTTTCTAAGTCTCACTGAAAACCACTTCCTTTATATACTATTACAAAATAAATACTACTGCAAAAAGTCTGCTTGGGAAAAAGAATACTGAAAAAATCCCACAGTTACTTTTATAATCTAATGCAAATATCATCTACACTGCAAAAACAGTGGTATTGGTTCTCTCCACCATTACACATGTGAGAGTGGGACTACAGCATACTCAACTTCCTGAATTTAGAAGTACTATCAGACCTTCCTACGGTTGAATGACTTCTGAGAAGGTAATGGTAAGTCAGGAGATTTACAATGCTCTAATTAAATGCCGATGCAAACTCCTTTTCTCAGTATCTAGCCATAAATCACGTTTTTAGGTGAAAAAATGCATCACTCCACAGATAAAACACAGCCTCACCTTAAAACTGCCGAAGCCCTTAACGTTCAAAGTAGTTTCTCTTATCTAATGCCAATGGAATACCAGCCGTTAGCTTATGTGCCAGAGGTCATGAAAATTTGTGACTTGGCATCCTGTTTACATATACGAAATTCAGACTTCCAGAAACTGTCTCTGTACCACATTTAAAGACTGCAATAACAGAAACGAACACACTACACTGAAATTACCAGAGCGCATTTACGATTAACTGGCTGGTGCTTTCTTCCCTTCTTCCCGTGCCAGAGACGAGACATTTCCCTTCTAAAAATAAAACGATACTAAAAAAAAGAAATGAAAACGAGAAATACAATTCAAGGCTGTTTGAAAGCATTCTCTGTACCTGCTGTCAGCTCCAGGCACAGGCAGAGTCTCACGCCACGCTGCCAGGATAGTCTACCAGACGCTCACATTTGACTGACAAGGCAGGGAACAAATGAGCGCGCGTACAGGAGGGGGATGTATCGTAAATGATGACGGCACAGCAGAAGAAAGGTTTCCTGTGTTCAAGTGTGGTTGCAGAGCACTAGTTTATTAGAAAGGCTGGAATATTTAAAGATACAGAACAACTTAACTGTTCTTACACAACACTGAAGAACACAAAAATAATCCTCAAGAACTGCTTGTAATATTCTGTTACAGCACCATGGTTCATAAACAAGTTCTAACAATAACAAATTTGCATGCAATATTAAACTAATAGGTTGTCTTTCTTATGTTAACAACAGTATATAAACCCTGTCAGGCATTTCTCTGAGCCCAGAACCACTTAGAAAAGTGGTCAGTGAAGATTTAAAATACTATTTGAAAAAAGGTTTTGAAAAATTTGGGAGCTGTTAGTCTTGCAACATTTTCAATTAGTAAGCTACAAGAATAACATGAATCCTCCTGCCTATAAGCTAAATTCGCTGTATGGGTTAAATGCAGTAATAATGCAGCAATAAAGTATTTTTGGAATCATGATTTAATTTTTTTTTCCCCTTAAGGAAGGATGTTTATTTAAACAGACATGTGCAACAGTAAAATACACAGCAGCCCTGAGAATTTCCTTGTAGCAGCACTTGGGAGACTCTCCACCCCGAACCCCAAAACAAAATAAGAACACCCTCCCCGCAAACAAATAAATACGGCCCAAAAAGTTCCATGCCTCCCCCCCTCATGCTCCAAATTCTGTAAAAGTAATAGGCCAGGGCAGCATCAGGCGGCATCACAAAACAACATTAAATCATTGCTCACTCGTGCTGTTGCAGGATGATCTAAAAGCAAAGATGTCCAAGCAGAGAAAACCAGAACCAAAACTTGTATTTTACGGCAGACTGTATTGGAACATGTCACCTTGCACTAGTATCTAACATTCATATGGAGAAATTGTTTTTCTTTTCAGTAAAACCTTACTCAGGAGCTGGCAACTCTAAAAGTCAATTTATCCTAACTTATGAGAACTATTAAGGTGGCAAGTAAAAACATTTTTAGCACTAGGACATTGAAGCTGGCATTTAGGAAGTTGAAATACATAACAATACACTAGATACACACTCAAATAGTGCAAAATTGCAACAATAAACCATATGTCCATTTATGTGTTTGGGTTTACTTAGGTTGGAGTATTTTCCAAATAGTAAGTGAAATAATAGTGAGTTTAAAAAAACCCAAACACTGGATGACTTTAAAACTGTTTCAAATGAGAATTACCATCAATATTAAAAATAAAATACAAGCTACAGACATCATCCCTTCCCTGCCAAGTATGGGAAATCTTAAAGGAATGGAGAGTATGCAGAAAAATTATTTCGAACTTTTCCTGGACGCAAGACCTTTAAGCCAGAAAGCAGAAGCTAGCCACACAACTAACTCCCCCACAATTTCAGCTGTCATTTTTTCCCCTCCCTTAGGGAAAAAAAAATAATAAAAAAAATGCCTCCTTAACATTTGTCCACATATTATTTCTCCAAAACTGACGGAAGAATCTGACCCACTGACAACTTTTTTTGTATTAAAACATTTTTATCTTAAACAATGTAAACAATTTACTTAGAACTTTTTAGCTTCTCTCTAAATATAATTGGCTTTTCCCAGTGCTTCTCAAAAGGATTTTGGCAACTTGCTCAAAAGAAGAGAGAGCAATAAACTTCTTTGTTAGATCTGACAACTCACTTATTTACAGCTGCAAAGTTTAGTGGGAATGAATGCACTAGTAACTTTATCAGACCTCCTGGCAGCCTGTTTGGATGCTCAGTTTTGCGGTAGCAGCAGCCCCCACCAGCTGTGAGCATCTGCCAGCGGGGGAGGGCTGTGGAAAGCAGGGCAGGAGAGCTTGAGCAGAACCAAGAAACAATGCAGTTGTAGAAGTGGCAAAAGCTTTCTCTTGTGACTGACCTCCTCTGCAGCCCCGTAACAACTGTTTTTCCAAATCAGCGTAAAATGTATTTCTATTAGTCGGAGAAAGAAGCCCACATGAGAGATTTTACCCCAGTAACACCCCTTAGTTCAATAAACTGCCCTTTTATTCTTTTGTGCATTTGTGGATTATACTATTGATCTGTTAATTTGAATCAGAACCTCGTATCTTGTTGCAGTTAATGTAGGCCTTGCCATAAGAGTTCTTAATTAGAAAATTCTAGGGAGGAGTACCGGCTCAGACCTGACCTATGTGCAGAACAGCAGCAAACACTTCAGCACGTCCACTTACTTGCTACAGAGACAACAGAACAACTGAAAACGTATCTAATTACACCGAATGATAATCTTGTTATTGGCATTGTTAGTTTGTAACCAAGCTAAAGATCAACACTCCATCCACGTGCATAGCCCTTTCAGTAATTGTAATTCACAATGTTGTTTCTTCTAAAAAACTGTCTTCAAAAATACTAAAGCAGAAGCAGAGAAAAAGAAGAGTGCCAACAAATAAAGCTACAATTAAATGAAATGTCTTATTTCCACTCCAAATACTTACCTAGTTTACACCTTTGGCCATACCAGATTTCAAGTTATCAGCTGACAAGATCTCATAACCCTGAAGCTGGATAGTAAGTACAGTAACTCTCTCTCAACTTCAGCAGGAAAAGAATGGTTGCTTCCTGTGAAAGAATGCCTTTGCAGTTGGATAAGATGACATTCTTCTGTTTCACCTCACAGCTAACAACAACAACAGGAAAGCTGTGATGTTGAATTCTACAATACCTATATTTAATAGTCATGCTTTCTGAGCAATATTACATTAGTAAAAACTAATATTTCTCATGCTCCTGACCTTTTAAGAGACAGAGATTATCCCAGAAGGATACCAAGGGGGGAAGGCTGGGGGGCAGAATTACTGTTTATTTACAACTTGCTGTTGATTCCACATGAAGCAGCCCTGTAGGTGAACAGGTTTTGTGACAGAGTCACAAATGTGATACACTGAATATAAGCATCCTCAAGCATCTCCTGAGAAGATTATATATATGGTATATGCACAAAATAAGCCTATTCTCTGAATTTAGTATTCCACTTTCAGAAGCAGCCTTTAAAATTGAGAAAAAACATAAATCCTAAGAACCAGACTGTATAACTCAAGTGCCTCAGTGCAATTCATAAGTCATTTGCATTTCTGACTGACAAAAAGAAAGATTGTTTTTATGCTGTTGTGTTGGTTTTCCTGGGAAGAAATAAACCAATAAGCAATGATGTCAGTTTCACTTTCAGTAGCCTATCTACTTGTTAGAATGCATTTTTAAAAAAGATGAGATTCCTATTTAATTACATCAAAAAGGCATTTTATAGAATATAATCAAACCTCCAATCACCAGAGGACAAAAGAAAAAACTGAAAGTGCCTCAAGTAGTGTTTAAAACAGTATCATTTTAATACACATTAGTGTAATATGACAGAAAACAACTCTAAAGTTATAAACTTTATCATCTTATTTTAAAATAATATTTATACTTATATTTTTAATATTTTATATTTAGAATACCATTTTACAGCTCTGATAAGAAATGTATGTTCTATATGCTTGATCCTTTTACTATAATTTTAGAATATAAATTGCCAAGAAGTTAAAATTTAGGAAGACACCTAACTTAGATGCTCAGACTACCGAAATCATCATCTTTGGAAGGAATCCCACTGCATGAAAAAGGCAGTTTCATATTTTGATGCTAAGGCATACAAAAGTCACCCGAATTAAGGTCTGAATCTTACAAAAGATAAGACAGACAAGTTCTGTTTTGTACAAAAAGCCTTTCAGATGACTAAGAAAGAAGTGTCAAGTTCAGGAGTAATGAGATTAGCATGCAGTTGAAATAAAAAAAAATAAAAATCAGGTAGAGGCTCCTATGAAAAACTACTGCTCTGTCTTCTAGAACAACTGGGTCTTTGTAAAAGTTGTTGCAGGTGGAGCTGACGCAGGATTACAGCTTACTGAGGTCTATTGCTTTCCCCTTTACAGGTACAAAACCCACTAAACATTACAAAAGCTATCAACCAGTGGTATCAATACAACATGGCACAGCTTTTTAACTGGCTGATAAAGTTTCCATAACAAAGGAAGTCTAATTTGAGAAGTCATCCTTTGCTTCCTGTCAACAGCTTAGAGAAAGGGAGGGGAAAAAACCGCAGCATTTTTGCATCACAAAGTTCTCCTCAGGATTTTCAGAGGTATGCTGAAAGCCATTAAGAATCTCAAAAGCCCAGGCTTTTTAGTTCAATGGTTCTGCTTTAACTCTTAGCAGAGGAACTGTCCCAGATGTATTAGATACATGAAATAACCACCAATTACAATTCCACATTCATGATTTCAACTACAGGACATCTCCAATTCATCAAAACATCTGAATTTTCACTTGCAAGTTATAAATAGATTTCAAAGAGATTACATGAAGACAATAAACAGAGCAGAACAAGAAATATGCCATGCATGAAGTTGAGAGACAGTACAATATTGCTCAGGTTAATTTCAAAACCAAGAATGAAAGTTACTAAACTCTGCAAAGGACATTAGATTATGTAAATAGACACCAGTCTCTCTTCAATCACAACAAATTAACAGAAGCATTCCTAGTATTGCACATGACTGCCGGAATTCAAGAGACTCATCCTCCCGTACTAGAGCAAAGCCTATTAAACATGCTGTGCTAATGCACAGCAACACCTGCATAGCAACACATCCAACTTCTTAACTGACAATTCACGATGTAAAAACCCAATAACCATCTAGCTTACATATCCAATGTTATCATAAAGAGAGAAGCTCTCAAACATATTGGAAAAATATTCTTATTTTGAGGGCTGTTAGCATGGTGCATCTTTGCATTTACATTCTGTGCACTGTTTCATTCAAGAAGCCGACAATTTTCAGGCTTCCTCTTCTCTCTGCTGATCCAGTATTATCCAGCTTGTCATGCAGCATTATGTTCATACCACATTTTAAAATGTAAGACATAAGCAGTTGTTGCACTAGCATCCAAGCACTGAAGTATAAAGTAGGGAACAGAAGCAAATGTACAGAAAAAACATAATGAAGAACATAGAAAACTTAATACAGCAGTGCATTCTAAAAATGCAATATGTATTTTAATATTGAAATGTTATAGGTTACAGTCCAGATGCAATAAAGAACTTAGTAACTGGAAAACATTTTAAGATTGGAAAATTGGACATAGGTGTTTATTTGACCAGAAGACAATTTCTGCTAGTGACCCTCACATTTCTACAAATACACAGAAATAGAACTCTGAGACACTCCAGGAGTTATAGTTTTGTTAGTGGTGAAATGTTGAGTGTCTAAGTCAAACACCATTTCAAGAAGGTAAAACTTCACTTGCAGCTACTGGTTTGATTTAGTAAGCATTTTCAAACCACATCTAAAGTTCTAACTGAAATTCAGCATGACAAGTGAGTTACTACAAGGTACTGCTTTCCACAAGTATTTTGTCTGTGTTTTCTACAGACATTTAATATGCTAAACCAAAGGTAATTATTATGAAATGCAAGTCCAGAACACGACCCACTGTGTTTGGGAAAAATTATTTGCAAGTATTTATCAACTCATATTTTGCTTTGGAAATTAACTTTCAGACAGCTTTAATCAAACAAATTTTCTGTATTTTCTAAACAATGAACAAGCTAATGAAAATAATAAAACAGATGAGCTTCCAACTACTTTAAGATCAATTTGTGGGTAACTAAGACAACAAGTTTCCTGTTTTCAAATATCTTGTGGATGAGTATTTAGATTTGCATCGACCTGAAATATGACTCAATCTTGAATAACGGGAATAAATTAGGGGAAGCTGGGGGAAGGGGAAAGAAAGACTCAACTCTTGAAGTAAGAATTATTCTAGTGCAGAGCAATTAAGCTGTTTCCTTGACAGATTTCAGGTTTAAAGAGGAACCTACTATATACACAATTCAAACTAAAAAAGGAAACAATATTAGACCATAAAGTACTGATGGAAGTTGTTTCTGAGGCACTGCACAACAGAAGGAGTTGGCCTGCTGTCAAGTCTTGCCACGTTTAGATGCAGAATATGTTTTGGAGAAAGCATTTGTTTATTAACACAAGGCAGTAGTCATTATTTGTGCTAACAGATACAGAAAGCCATTAGCACTACACATCAAGTAAAAAAGGAATACCATGATAAATATACCTTTATATGCCTATTGCTCAGTACAGATGGGGGGGGGGGAACCTACACCAAAAAACCCACCAAAACACATCCATGTCAAAAAACCCAACAATCCCACACAACTCAAAGCACCTTCTTTGATGTAAACCCATTCACTTAAGTACAAGCAGATAAAAGATATTTGAGAAAAATAGACGGCGATAACACAACCATCACCAATTTAATTTCTTAGATAATATATGGAATAAAATTATTGCCTGTTCATTTCTAGTGGACACCAGAGACACATCTTTAGCATAGACTGATCTTAAGTTAGAAAGTATCATTTTTAGAGAGCTTTGCCAATGGCACAGGCCTCCCAGGAAGGCAGATACTGAGGAACAACATCAGCAACAGCAGATACAAGCTACCCCACACAGAGTTTGTTTCAAACTCAGTAGCTATGAATTACTCATCTTTACTGATGGTCATGTTCAATTCCTAGTTATTTCTAATAAGCCAATTATCTATTAAGTGTGCAACATAATATAAAAAGAGCTAAAGGATTTGCTGGATTTTTTGGACACTGTACAATGCAGTATTTGATCAAACTAATGTTTAATAGGATGGCAAGAGTCTTCATAGCTTTGCTACCAGATCAGCTGAGGTTACATGTACTGGATCCCTTCAGGGAAAAGCTGATAAGGAACAAACTACCCTGTAATACAGGTAGAAGAATAAGCAGATGAAATACTGAAGTGACTTCAGACTGAGTTCAGTCCTATTCATTTATCCATTTAATAAATGAATAAACTAATCCCTACTACTTGTTTTCACTTGTTTTATATGTTACTGATCTTTGCTTTTGCTAATTCCTTTTCCCTCAAAGCTTCTTTTCCACTAAAAGAAAGAAACAAAGAACAATGCTTCCTTAAAGTCTCTTGGTAAAAGGCTGCATGCGTTAACACAGAACTCTTAAAGAAAATAAAAGCTGTCTCAGAGCACCACACCTGAGTTACCCATTAACCCATATGCCTGTTTCTCTAGTTTTAAGATACCATTCAATGATTATAGGGAGAATGCTTTTTGAAGAAACACACTCTTACTACCTTTGTCTTTGGGTAGATCAACTGTACTTTGTGAAGCACTTGCACATCAAGATTTTGCTTTCCATTTCTCTTCCAGCCTGAATTCTCCCATCCCTGTAATCTGAAGGCAGTCTGTTTTCCAGTCCAATACCTACTAAAAGGTTTCAATTATAGTCTTCACCTGCTATCTTAAGATTGCACCTGGACCAAAAGCTGACAGAGGAAAAGCTTGTTGGGTTAAAGGAAGGAAGTATATTGATTGAAAATAATGACTGAAATTCAATGGGACTAATAAGTATGACAACAGCTACAATTACCCGTATTTAGTGATACTTTCTAGCATATATTAAAAGCCACTAAATGCAGTTTATGTAATGACAACTTGAACCATTCTCATACTGTCAAGCATTTCTGATTAAAGTTAGCTTTTAAACAAAACTTTCAGATTTGTGCTAGAAGTCAGTCATAGGAAGTTACATTACACAAGTTAAAATGCACAGAACACATTAGCATATTTCTTGTATTTGCATAACATCTTTTTAATAAAGTCATCCATCTCATTAATCACACTAACTTCTAAATCCATAAAATTATTATTTGATAACATTAAGAAAACCAAGCTTGACATAATTTCATATAACACACAGAAATTACATTATTTTTGAAGTATGTTTACTACAACTGTTTCCAGAGAAGACTTAGATAAAGCCATGGCCTCATTCTATGGCAAAGAACTTAGAGATTTTCATACTTGCAGAAAATAGATCCCCTCAAATATCTTCAGAAATAGCTTCCAAAAATTAACCACACTTAATCATGAATAAAAACACTATTTTCTGTGGAAAATATTCTGTAATTATAGTAAGGTGCTATGTTACCAAAGAACTCATTAAAGGAGAGACATACTGTGCTTTAAACCATAATATTGATCACTTTTCACTGATCCCCATGTTCCAAAAGGCCAAGTTTTAAAACAAACACTTATAAAGGCATTGAGCAGGAGTCAACACCAAGATAACACTGCTGGTAAAAACACTCAATCAATACATATATTGAAAATATGAAGACATGTTTTTGTGATACTAATTTCAATGTCTCAAAGCAAAAATGGTTCATGAAAAATCACTGAGCTGCAAAGAGTGTTTTCTAACCATAGCCTTGTACTTCACCTAATTAAGTTTGAAGTCAGAGTTCTATGATTCTAAATTTTAGAGCTAAGCAGAAAACTACTATTTGTAGCTAAGACTATTGCAGTTCTTTAAAATTTCTTTTACCCTCTACAAAAACAAAAGTGTAGACTTCCTTAATTTCAATGTGCTCCATTGCAGGGTGGGGGGTAGGGGAGAAGAAAAACAAAAGATCAGTCTACAGTCAGAGATGACAATGACTGTCCTGAGACTCAAATTAAACAGCACTGATGGGATACTTCCACAAAATATACATATGACAAGAATCAAACTTTTGACCAACATTTGAATGTACAAGACTACAAGTGCTTTAACTGTATATACACTACAAAACAAAACCATGTAGACATGTAAAGATGTGTCCATAGAAACACAGTGGACACAGATTCACATGAGAGATATATTTGCTATTAAAAAAATTAAGACACAGTTCCAGTTACAATTTATTTCTATAATTCATTCAAAAGCATCTTAATGCATGAAGTTATAACTGAAAGCTTACTGAATTATTGAAACATGTCATTAATAGATGTTCCTTTCCTTTTATGTTACCTCATCCCTTTAGGGGAGTCTTACCAGTAAATACTGAATATTCTAGCTACAGGAATAATAAATATCAGAAAACTGTCACTTTATGAGACTGAAGATTACGTCTGCTTCATCAAAATTACAACTTCTTTGCTGTACTCACATTCCTTTCACTTGGGAGTTTTAAGTTGCAATTTGCTCCACACAAAAACAACTTGCAATTGTGAAATGTTGCCCTGACCAGATGTTAGAGCAAAGCATTAGGATGGCATAAATTAAACAGTCATGATCATAGTAATCAGACTAATATAGCACATTCCTTTTGTTTTTCTTCTTGGAAAGTATTTAAACACTTTTTTTTTTTAATGTTTTCATAGCAATATATTGAAATATTTGACACTGTTCTTCCTTACCTCCCACTCTTTAGCAGCATCTTCAGTAGTAGATTCTTCACTAGTTTCAGGCTCTTCCTTCTTTTTTACCACTATAAATCCAGGTTCCCGAAGAGACTCCCCAGTATCTTCTGCATATATCTCTGGACTCCACTGGATAAAGAAGACATACAAGTGATCTGTCCTAGAGAAGTCAAGCAATAATAGAGAGGAAAAAAAATAAGTTTGTGATCTTTTGGATCATGTCTAATGAAGTACTTAAAATGAAAATACTTACTATTTCATGACTTACTAGATATTAGACATCTGAAAAAAACCAACTAGTTAGCTCTTTTTTTCTTTTTAATTACATGAAGCTGACAGAAAAGGAAAAACAGGAAGCAAGTTGGCAATGAATTAGCTACGATTTCATATATAAGTATGGGTTTTCAACCACTTGGAAACCTCTGCTTACAACTGAAATAAATTCCAAAATAAAACACTTAGAATTTCTTTTTTTTAAAAAGTTACATAAGAACAAAACTGAAATTCAAAGATGTCTGCATGTTCCCCACTCCTGAAGAAAAGCTGAACAGTCCCAAGACATAACTAAAATTATAGAGAGTGTGAGAATTACTACAGACATGAGGGAAGAAGGCTGAAAGCGTGCACATCTATATCTATCCGTAAATTATAAACTAGACTGTTCTGACTGCAGTAGGTACCAAGACTCAGAGTTACCTCCTTTGAAGTTATCTGCCACAAACGTTCTCCAGTTTGAAAGAGCAAAATGCCCAAAATCACAGAAGAAGGTTATTTGCAATCCTAATGGATGTCAGTCTGTACTGTAAGTATTTCCTGCAGGTGCACAGACAGAATATTCAGAAAAAGGACCTGCAATGAATCCATTAGTATCTCTTCATTGTGGAAAAGAGATTCAGAGCCAGAGTTTTATGGCTCTGGTTACAAGAATTTGAATATTCCTTATGTCTCTCTTCAGAAATGTTTGCTACAGTGAATCTATATACTGGATTAGCAAGAAGAACAATATCTGAATGTTCCTTTTCCACCCTCCTTGCAAAATTGAATACTGGAAGAACAGCAAGAGATGCAGAGCAGTAACACCCCTCAAAACTGCAGTTATACTATTCATGTGCTTCTGCCTAAAGGGATGCTACACACAGGTGTGCAGTAATAGTCTCTGAACAGGATCAGTAAGTCACCCTTGTTAAAATTAAGGTTCCTGGACAACACTGGTGAAAGGAGGGGAAAAAAAAAAAAAAATCTTTCTCTGGCAGTAAGAGAGAATAAAACATTTCAGATGCATAAAGTTAGATAAATTATATTAAAGAAGTCTGTGCTGGTTTAAAGGTAAACCAGCAGGAGGAATGAGTCTAACACACAAACAGATTACAAATCAGAATTACAGTTTA
>JAWWEU010000081.1:134486867-134690980 GCA_035583155.1 Acropternis orthonyx | reverse complement strand
CAAGCTGCTGCAAATGATCCATTGTTAGCAGTTCATGAGGGGGCCAGGTGGAACTCTTTTCTGTGGGGCATGCAGTCCTTTTCCTGGTTCCACGGTTGAAAAAGAGAGAGAGGTAATCTCTCTGAGGTGCAGGGTTGGTAGATGAAAGAAAACTTCCAAGATTTTAAATCCATAACAAAGTCAAAACAAGAAGGTGCAGACTCTTCATGAACTGAATGAGGTATCAATTTTGAGATGTCACACAAGTAGAAAAATTTAAAAAAAACCCCTGACTTTAACTTCAGGAACTTGAAATTGTGTATAGTTATAGCAGCTAAAAAAAAAAAGGCACATAAAACTTGATGCTTGAGGAAGTCTTAAGACACTCCTTTGCAGCCTAGCTCAACTGAAATTAAGAACAGTGAAATAACGCAGGTTTGTCAGATACCTACTTTTCTCTCCTCCCACTAAGTGGCAAAGATAATTGGATTGACACTAAATACTTTGACCTATGCAAAGAAGCCTTCAGCAAGGTTAACATCAAATTAAGAAAACAAACATCCCAATATGAAGGCATGTGACTTTTTGTGACAAAAACTATAGGACACACATTAAATCCATAAAGAACTGATACTATACTCTCATGCAGTTAAAGAGGGAGAGACCCTTTATAGGCAGAGTAATTTCCAAGGAGAACAGATACAGACTGCAAACTAAACCATTTCTTCCAAAATAGGTGACAAATTCTGCTTTATGCTGAAGTACTTGCTCTGCTACATTAGAAAATGAACCTAAGAGACAATAATAATTTTAATTAAATGAGTTAGACATCATTGCCATATGTGAAACATTTTTCTGTTTTCAAATTAAATATGGCACTAATAGAACAAGCAAATTTGAGTTGACTGTAACCACAAGAGGACACCTGGCCCAGACAGGATTAACTACATCAGAATCAGTGGGACTAGACATTTGACTCTAGAACTTGCATCATCTCCACCACTTAAGAGGAAGCAGGGGTGATTCTTAAGAGCAGGCTAGTGATGCAGTAGCATTGACTCAATTCTACCTGTTGGATAACTCAAATACTTTGATGTAATTTCAGTCCATTACACATTTTCATTCACAGTGGACATGAAAACAAAATTACTGTCCTCCTTGCTGCAGCCAACATAAGTATGAAATGATAATCAACCTTTTCTCCTTTAGATTAAAGAACCCCACTTACTTCTAATTTTCTTTATATGTTACACTTTCTAGGCATTAATTAGTCTTGCTGTATTCCTCTGGCTCTCTCCAATTGATCCATATCTGTCCTCAACTGCAGTGCCCCAACTGGACATTTTATGCCATTCAGCTCAAAAGAAAAGACGGAAAAGTGACTTGATCATTGTGAGTAGAAGTTTATACAAGATTGATAGCTGATACCTTTTTGTTTCTTTCTTTCCCCCCCCCACTCTTTGACAAGGATGCAATATCCTCAAAATAAGGCTGAATATAAGCCACAGTTCTCTAGTAAAGATCATTTCAGAACACAAGACTGTATCAGTAAGTGAGCACAGACATCTCATGTCTGAGTGCAATAAATTTAGATATTTTTCCAGTAGACATGATAAAATTGCTTCCTGAAAAGATCTTATATTCCATATATAAAGATAAGACAAAGGAGCCCCAGTCAGCTCTTCTGAACTCAAAGCTCTAAGAAGTAGACAGAATTTTTAGGAAGTTTCCAAATAATGGGAAGCACACATAATGACAATAAAATCTTTGTTGCAGAACTCAATTCCTTCACCAGACACCACTGACTTGAATCTCTCTTTCAGTATTTACTTGCTACAAACAAAAGCCTAAATAACACCATGAGAAACTACTGGCTGAATCTACAAGTAATTCAAATCAGCAGAATTTCAGTAAGGTAATGAGGTATCCCAGTGGCAAATACAAGCCAATCAACAACATCCTCAGATGCTGAGCCTTTTTTGTGATGCTTTACAGACACAATCACTGAAAAAGTTTGAATGGTGCAGAAAAATAAAGCACAAAGACCTATTGCAAAGTGTCAATTTTTACAGTTTACCTTCTTCTTACCTTTCTTGTGGAACAGCAAACCAGTACTCGTGTTTTTTGTCCCTCTGTGCATACTGTTGCATTGATGCACTTGCTTGAGAAACAAATGTTTTTCTCATGGGTTTTCCAACCCTGAGAAGCAGAAACTTGTGAGATCCGTGTCTTCTTTTTTCTTTTGTAACAGAAGACCCTATTGATAAAGAAAAAGTAAGCTATCCACAAGGTACAAAAGAGCTTAACAAAATCACTAACTAATTTTGTATTAGGTAGTACAGGTATATAAGACATTTACATAAACAAGCAATAGGACACCGGGTAACATAAGCAGTAATTACCTGCCTATTACGTAAGTTGCATCAGCACAATTTACTTCAGGGTGTGACACATTCCAACATTCATTTCTGCTTCCAATTGCAGATCACATTATGATAGTATTTCATCCATGCTTGAAAATATTCAGAAGGTAATCTCAATGCATTCCCCTCAACACTGAATCAGACAATCCTCCACTATTAAACATATATCCCACATACATGCAAAAGACACAGTGTTAAATAAGTACTTTGGCTTGATTCACACACATTAAACCTGCTAATTAATCACTTCTTGTTTACAACAGAAAAAGTTTAGCACTATTAACACACAATTAAGATTAATTTTACTTTGTTAGCTATATCAAACACCTCAATGGTATGAACATGACCTCAGGAGGAAGTATACTAGATGTTGCAGTACAGGTTTTTCCCTCCAGTAATGTAGTTAATTGAACTAACAGAATTATATGATTACCCTATTACCCTGAAGGTCTGGATTGTCAAGTCAGCACATGGTAAAGGATGAAACCTTCTTAAAATTGTTTCTTTATTAGATTAATTGCCCAAATCTTCCAGCCACAAGAGACTTTTATAAACCAAGGAAGAAAAAGGTAAACTGAAGAGTTCTTATCATCAGTTCAGTCACCAAAAGATTTATCCTACCTCTCGTATTAAATGTACATACAGACTTTGTTCCAGTTTTCTATGACACTCATCTTTTCTTTACAGCTGAAGTTCTCCTTCAGTGTCTATGCAGACCAAAGATCCACTAAGCAGAGAAGACATCACCTTCTTGATCTATAAACATTGTTACTGGATGTTTTCTCAATCAGATTTTCAACGAAGTTTAAAATAGCACTGTTCCAAAAGAGAGTATTCTTCCCCAATAACTATTTAAATGTGTGCCTCCTTACTTTCAGTCAACTTTTTAGAATTATGCCTGTTGTGTATAGTATGGTAAGTTAGCCATAACATGCATTATTTGCAAGTATTTCATAAATGTGCCAGCTCAAAGGTAAATCTCCAGGTTGAAAAAAAAAAAAAACCACTAAAAAGAAACAAAAAGAGCCGGTTTCATAAGACTGGCACATAAACTTTGTGGCAGTATTAGGTAAGTACTCTTAAAATAATCTGATATTTTGTATTTTGGTCCTTCAGATGCAGCCATTGAGAACATCTCTGAGCTCAGGGATTTTAGTTCCAGCTAGCAGACAGATAGAAAACAAGAATTTAGCCCTGTCCCAGAGTCTCAGAAGGGCTATTTAAGATGCTCTTTTTCTGGTGTGTTTCTCCAATATTATCTTGTATACTTGACACAGACTTAATGAGAAAAGTTTTCAGCAATGGCTATTGTGTCTTCTTGCTTTTCTTTTCAATTTCTGCAAATATTCAGCTAACTAAGCAGCAAACAGACATGTTATCATTAATGGTATTTTAGCTTGTTTATACACACAGAAAACCACACACCATTACAATTTCTCCAAAGTATCAACTACACCTAGTTTTATTTCAGTTCAGTGGTTAATCTAAGTGTCTGTTAAAACAGGGGAGTGTAACAGTCCTGGGTAACAAAAAAAATTAAAAATAGATAAAAGGGAGACCTTTTCAGTTATTCTAGTCTACACATAGTTATCTTACTTGTATTGCAACAGCTGTTCAATATTCAGAAGAAATAATTATTAATTCCAAACTCAGAAACATTTGACCTCTGCAAAGATCAAAAAACAGTAGTTCCCAAAACCCTAAATGCTCAAAACTCCCACAAAAGAGAAAAAATTCAACAAAGTCTTTGCTATATAAAAGAGGTAAAACGACTATCCAGGTTTTTTATTGATCCAAAACTCATACTATGACTACTTCAGAGTTTTATTCTGAGACAGGATACTTCACAGTGTTGATGGCATTTCAAATTTTAAATGACCTAGTATTTTTACTGACCTGCAGTTAATAGATCTGTCATTTTTAGTCTGATGGCTTTCAAGAGTTAAACAGCAGATCTGTGCTTTTACCCTGGTTCTATTTAATTGTGCCTATAGAAGCTTCAACAACTCTATCTGGATTGAGAAATATTAATTCTTTACTCATTTATTTGCATTCTGCTAATACAACATGCAATAATAACGAACATGTAACAATTCCTGCTGAAGTTGAACTGAAGTAATTGGTACAAATCTCCAAAAAAGAACCCTTTTTTTTTTTCTTTCTACTTTACCCCCTAAAACTTGAGCAAGGCTGGGTATAACAGGGTGTGCAGGTTTCTAGCCAGCACTCTTCTGTGAGACTGTGTGCAGACACTATTTGGTAATCTGTGTGTATATACTCTCTGCAGGTACAGATCACATAACACATTTAGAAAATAAAGCATTTAATGCAACTGAATTATAAATAATATTCAATTGTAAGAAAAGCAGCAATTATGGCAAAGAACACTTAGTATCTGCATTTTTTTTGTAAGTCACAACCAGCAACTACTGCTGGCTGACATATTTGGCAGAAGAATACTTCTAATATTTAAGGTATAAAAGTCAAACTTATCACAGAATGATGCAACCATTCATCTGCTTTGAATTTCAAAATTCATTTACTTCCTCAACAGAAGAAAAAAACAAAACAAAGACAAAACCAACAGAAACTACTATACCAGATTCTGAAATGTAGGACAAACTTCTGTCCGCTGAAGACTGTACCTCTCTGTTGAATGTAACTTCAACTTTTAATTATTAACATAGAAAATCTGACTTTCAAATGCACTTCACATATCTTTAATGCCTGTCATGCACTAATAGACTTTTTCTAGGCCCTAAAATATTGCACAATTAAAATAACTATCTTATTTATCTCCATTAGTAAGATGGTGAAGCACCAGAAAGTGATCTATGATTTTTTTAAAAAAGCAAAATCAAATGCATACAGAAGCATATTTAAGTTGCTTAAAGGCACAGCATTTCTCTATATGAAAAAACTTCAACAGATCTTTGGGATAACTTCTAACTAATAAACCCCAGCCCTGACCTTTGCAGAAGAATAAAGGTACTCAGAAATGGAACCTAGCTGTTCCCCATATTCATAGCATTAGTTTCTTATTATCTAGCTCTTGTCCTGAGAAATGCCTTTGAACACTTAACCTTGCTCTAGTTGAAAGTATGACAACATGCAAGTGAAACAAAATTCTTAAAGTATCAAACTTGGTGTTAAGACTGTGATGTTTGCTGCTCACACCATAAACCTTAACCACAAGGTAGACATGCTATAAATAATCAATTCATTCCCTGAAATGCATTCACACACAGGTACACTAGGATAAAGATTTAAGTGACAACTACCTGATTGCTTAAGAATATTTGTAACTGGGAGCTGTATAGTGACCAATACATCATAGACTTGATTTTATAGGCTTGTTTAAAACTCCCCTACAAAGATAACGTGATTTAATATGACCATACATATAATTTCAATGAGGAAAAATTATAGTAACAGTCATCTGCATTCTCAGTTTCCTGAGCCAAATTTTCTCCACTAGTTTATGTGGTTTAACTTTGGCATATCTTCAAGCCAATGAGAAATATAACCAATATACAGGGGGAGATGTGCACACAGAATGAAAATAAACCACAGAACTTCTGAAGAACTGGAGTGTGATACATTGTAAATCCAAAGGCTAATACTGTATCCATAAATACCCACTGACTTACCTTCTGTCCGCCCATCTCCTACACATACAGTTTTCTGACTAATTTCTTTTTGTGAATCCTGCT
Source organism: Acropternis orthonyx (assembly GCA_035583155.1). Lineage (NCBI taxonomy): Eukaryota > Metazoa > Chordata > Aves > Passeriformes > Rhinocryptidae > Acropternis > Acropternis orthonyx. The sequence continues at coordinate 134,684,865 of JAWWEU010000081.1, read as the reverse complement.
GCATGTTTTCTCTTTGTTGTTTTGTTTGTTGCATAGTGTGGGTCTTCCAGAGTTTGCGGAGTTCTTCAACTTCTGTCTCAGCATCTCGCGTTTGCTCTCCCACTACTTTTCCTTTGCTAGCTACCTCTTTCTTTTGAGAGTCTGTGGTATCTTCACAACGTGGACATTCCTCTTCACCATCTGGTTCTTGCCCAAGTGAGGAATCTTGATCCTTGCTAACTTCTGCCTCTTTGCCACGCTCCTCACTACTCTGTGATCTTTGTAAAGACTCCTGGGAAACATCTGCAGTATTTTCACTAGATTCTTGTTCCCCCTTAACAGACATTTTAGCACTTTCTGAACTTAAGTGGGTACCAAACTGTTTAACACCTGCAGCACTGGGCTTTAAGTCACTGGCAGCTTCATTTGAGTCTGAAATGACTGTTAAACATTCAGCACTAGTCTGGTTTATTGTTTGGACAGATTCTGTTGACGCTCCAGAAGATTTATCTTGTCGAAGCTCATCTGAGGAAACAAGTTCCTCACGTATTGGAGAGAGTTCTGATTCCGTGAATACATCTTCTGAAAGAGACTCCTCTGTGCTCCTTGGGGCAGTACTAGCACTGTCATTGCCTGTATCCCGAATCCTGGAATCCATTTCATCTGTATTGCTCCTTGCAGCTTTCTTGGAATGGCAAAGTTCTCTTACTGACAGCTGTTCTATATCTCTGTTGGGCAAAAAAGAACATTTTTATAACAGTTACCTTTTATATCAAGCTTACTTCTTTATTAAGTTTTGTTTAAGCTCTTAAAAGAAAAAACTCCAAAACACAACTTAATCCAGAGCATTAGTAATAAACAAGCACAAAATACAACACTGTAACAGGAAACATGGCAAACCTTTTGCCAGCATGGCACAGGACTTCCCAAGTTCATGACATTACTTTCACATGGAGAAACTCTCCTATTAAACCAACCAGATTGTTTGAGACCTTTAAAGTGTAAAAATAAAATAAAAGCCAAAGTAAAAACAAAAAGTTACACACAAGCATAATCGCTAAAGGCAAAAGTTATCCAAAATCTTTTAAGTTTTGTCTACTGAAGAGGCCAGGACAGTTGTACAGATCTGTCCCACCCTAGGAGGCAGTTGTCACCTAGCTCACAGGTAAGAAGTGAATGGCAGAAATCATCCAATTTAACCTTAGCTATCTAAGCCAGTCAACGCAGAACAGGCCCCATCAACATAGATGTTACTATTCTGCCCCTGGGAAATACCTAAATAGTGGTTAGTGTCTTTAGCAGGTACCTAACTTTGAGGATGCCATTGCTTGGCAAAATAACCCCCAAACTACGTAGTACCACTGAAGATGCTGATAAATAGCATAATCAAAAAGCAAGCATAAAAACTTATTTTCCCCATAGGAAACTGTCTCTACTCAAACCTGCCTTTCAACATAATCTAACCAGAAATTCTACGAGTTTTAGAAGAGGAGGACTAGAAAGGTACATGCTCAACTATATCCACAGCAGTCAAGCTTCCCCCCTGCTGTCAAAAAAACCTGACTAGTACACAACCTTCAAAAAAATTCCCATGTTTAAACACATTCTTGACTAGAGTTCGCAATGTCAATTTCCTTGCAATTTCCAGACGTACATCACTACTTCTGTTACCTAATATTAAATGCTTTTAAGAAGCTTGTACATTAATCACCTATCTTGAAGGATAAAATATTCACTTCACAATTCTACAAAACTTTATTCAGTTACATCATATTACTGAGACACCACTGAAATTCAGGATGTTTCTGCAAAGCATATGCACTCTCTCATCTAAGTGTTAAGACGGAACTGATACTATGCTTCTGTTGATGGAGTAATTCTACTTATAAAGCATGTAGATTAGACTTCAGAATTTATTGCCTATTAGACTGAGCCATTTCCTTCATTTTTCAGGATTATGCTGGTAATAGATGCTCTCACACAAGCACAACCTAAGGCTCATGAAATCTGTAAAACACCTGTATGTGGTCAGATACATTTTTTTTGTCCTGTTTCAGCATAGACTGTGGCTTACACACAGAAACCATACAATATGAGACTGCAGTTTTAAGAATCAAAGGATCCATCAGGTTCATGATCATTTCCCATATCAATAATCTGAATACTAAGATTGTTTTCCCAAATTTAAGCAGGTTTGACAGTTGGTAAAATTGGCAGATGAACAGAGAGTTAATTGTAGTTGTGGAATGTTTAGGAAAAAAAAAACAAAACAGTGAGAAGACACGACTTAAGTCTCAAATACCTCATGACACCCAGGTCTTGTCAGATTTAGCTGTAGGGACTTGTGTTTACAGACTTAAGAAGCTGGACTTTTATTTTTCCCTGAATTTACAAATATGCCTCAAATTTTTATGAGGCTAAGGTACAAAAGTGTTGGGACTGAAGAAAATGCTAGAAGTTAGTATTTCATCTGATAGTTTAGGAAGTTGACAAGAAATACAAATCAAATTGGACATACAGGGCTCTGAGCACACAGTGTGACCTTTTATTAACTGACATGTTGTCATTTCATATGCACTCATTATAAACAAAAGACGTGCTACAAGAGCACAACAAAAAGGGCATGATTTGTGAGTAACTTCTACGTCATTAACAAGCTAAATATGCTAGCAAAAAACCCACTTGTTTTGGAATTGCGATATTATTATTCAAAGAGATAGGTTAAAAAGAGTCATCTAATTTTCGTTATCTTTTTCCTTCCACTGGATATCAATTGAAGTAGGAACTGTGAGCAACTTTTTAAAACTCAGTCTGGAAAATAAACTAATAGCAATCATGCTGAAAGCAACATCACTCTATATCAAAAACAACAAGGTACTACTTTAGCAACATGTAATTCAGTTGTTCTTTCAAGAGACATATGACTTCAGGCAGCCAAGATACCAGTTCACTACCAGATTTATGCCAAAACTGAGCTTAAAAATAGTATGAAGCAACTTACTACTTCTGGATGTCCAGATATCTAAGATTACTAAGAAAGGTGTGCTTATTCCATTACCTATAAGAACTGTAAAAGGGTATTTTTCAGAGTATCTTTGAACCTTACCTAAAATAGCATTTTTTAAGGTTTACACAAGGCAAACAGGTTCACACTCGTATCTAGACAACTCTACCTTGGTTATAGGCAGACAGTCTAGGCAGTCTGCAAATGTTTGTTCTTTATGGGCTGCAATAAGTAAGGGGGACAGCACTCTAATTTTTTTTTTTTTAATCCTTTTTTGTTTTTAAAGACAGAATTCATCCTATTTCTGAGAACAGTACAAAGATTAGACAACAGACAGAATGGAACAAAGATTTGTAATAATGCTGTTTAACATTGGTTTTAAATGCCTGCCAGGCTACACATCAGTGACTAAAGCTCACCGATGCCAATACACTGTTTACCCCAAACAAGGCTACATCTAAAGCCTTGTTTATATGCAGTTTCTCCCCTAGTCAGAAAGGAGAAAAATGTACTCCTAGTCCCATGAAAATATACACAAATCTTAGAAAACAAGTCTTACAACCATGTGAGCAACAAGAATTTGAGAAGCAAGTGAAAAATGGTAAACAATGAAGATTTTACGCAAAAGACAGTTTTAAGTTTCACTTTTCTGTTTCATACAGCAGTTTTTAAACTAGTGAAGAATCAAACATCTGTTACTGTTTTCAAAGTGGGGACAAAGCAGAGGAAATGGTATGGTACCTCTTCCTATACACTGATCTTTAGAAGAGACTACTGGACAAAACTACAATACATGCATATAGAAGAGGACTTATTCTGCATCATATATAGAATGAGAGAACTTCAGGTAAAGCGAGTTTTCTACAGTGTCTATCCAAGCCAATCTCTTGATGTTTTTTCTTAACAGGGAAAAGAAGGAAAATGCTGGTTTGTTAGTTTTGTATGGTCAACATATGGCTACAGTACAGATTTACTCAATACTTTACAAATAATACTCTATCTTACATGCTTAATGAATCCTTAATTTTGCTGTCCACAATTTCCTTATACAGAGCAGCTGACATCACTTCTTCCATTGGACACATGATGCCATACTCTTCACAGCCGTTCTCTTGGACCAGAGGATCCATTTTATGAGGATCAAACATTATATTATTTGGCGTCACTAGCAGCACACCATTGACCGTACCCTAAAATGAGAGGGAAAACAAATGGTAATTTTTCTCCTTCATATTTCAGCTTATTCTGTTTTCTGATTTTTTTAAGCATATTTTTATTTATATTTAAGCAACCTGATACAGTTTCTTGTGTTCTGCAGTCATATTTTTATTTATATTTAAGCAACCTGATAGAGTTCCTTGTGTTCTGCAGTCATGTAGAAATGTAACTTCTTCTGAGGAAGCAAATTAATGACACCTACTTTCCCCAAAGAAAAGTTCTAATAAAATAAGAGAAACTATTGCAGCCTAATAGATACACTAAAGAGCTCCTCTGAGTTAAGGAGACATCCTTCCCATATAACCACAGGGCTAAATTGGTAGGTTTGCAAGCAATCTCAAGCACTGTCTAAAACTTGACTCTTAACTTTTCTCACTTTCTGCTGTTTAATTAGGATACAAAAAAGAGGCCTTCAAAAATTGTCGTTTATCTTCATTTTCTTTACACAAAAGTAACACAGTAGCCAATACAAGTCATTCTAAGTTAATGGACCTCTTGACTCATCAGGAAAATATGTTTAGTGTTTTTTGTTAGTTTTATTCTGTAAAGATTTTTAAAGATGCAACTCCAGATGGATTTAATCACAATGATACTGGTGCAGTACATGAATATAAGTAGATTCTAAACTTTGAGTATTAAAATTTTTAACAGTGATAGTCATATTATGATCTGCAGCATTATATAATACAGGTGTAAAAACAAAGTTAATTTACAATATGAACTGTTTTTAAAAAAGCGTTAGAAACACATGCAAACACCAACACCAGTTACCTGCTACAGAAATTCATTTAACTGTTAGAACAGTAGAGTGTGAGCTAAAACATGAATTGAAGAAAAATCTAGCTTTAAGTAGAATGACAGGGATTCTTCAATTACAGATCTTGAATACTAAAGACTTTACAAATCTGGACAGACATTCAAAACTTCTGTGCAAGAATTGGAAAAGACTCATTTCACGTGATGCTGAAGCTTTTTAGGAGATGAATAAATATTCAGCTTACTGATAAAACATTCACAGTGATTACAAACATTGTGCATTGGGGGAATTGTTTCCAGTTTTGTTTCAAGATGACATATCAGGGCAGCATGAAATATTGCTACAGTCCTTCCCAACTCCAGAAATTTGTTACCAGGTGACAGCTAGTGACCTTCACAGTAGAAAAATGAAGAGTAGTAAAGAGTGCAAATTATAAAAACATTCCCAAAAATAGGTTTAAAGTCTACAACAATGACCAAGGGTATCCTTAGTACAGAAAAGCTAAAACAGTCTCAAGAGCAGCTCAAGTATCTAGACTTGATTCCTTTCAGTCACTCAGTGCCTAGTCAGATTTTACACGTATCTTTTAGAGTCCAACACGTATGCTAAAAACTTTAAAGTCAGCAGAACATATTTACCTAATTCCAAGCTGATAAGATACTGAAAAAACCTATTTCCTCAATACAGTGCTGGGAAAGAAATGTCAGTGATAGACTTTCAAGGTGCAAAAAGGATGTCCAAGACAAGGACTGTCAAGAAAAGTCAACATTTTGTTATATTCACTGTAGTCTAGAAAACAAATTTAATGTGATTGCAAGAGTCAGTGAGTCTGCTCAGAAGAACAACTCTTCAAACAAATATTACTTCAGTAAATTCACTACATAATTTAAAAAAAAAGGCAGCATTTCTGTATCTGAGATCTTTCATTAACGACCACATGTGAAAATGGAATTTTATTAATATTCTATAGGTCTGATCCAGAAAAGACAAGGTCATAGCCTTGATGGCAGCTTGATTAGATGACCGTTGTAGGTCCCTTGCAACAAAAATATTCTATTCTTTCACTACCTACATGTTACATATGGGAAAGGAAATGGGAGTTCTAAATCCTATACGATACCCAAGACAAAAATCTGAACAATCATTATGAAGGGAAGATTAGAGCCAAATTATCACATTAGTGCATCCACACACAAAGATTAGGCAGTTCAGTAAAACACACTGCTAATAAGGTTTGAGAGGACTTTGCATAAGAACTTTTCAAAGAGAAGTTCTTGAAATAATTCCATTACATTCTTGAACGCACATGGTTGAATAGAAACTAATTCATGATATATGAAGCTTTTATCATAAAAATAACAATTTTATTTTTTTCTTAGTTTCTTGTAAAAGTTTTGAACTTTGTCAGAGTCCTCCTTTTCACCTAATGAATAATGCACTTGTGCTTTCTGTGCTCTAATTTTCAAGTCAGTGTTTTGGGTTTTTAACTACTTTAGTAGTAGTAACTTTCCATTTTCTACTACTTTTCAAAATCATTCAAGTAAACTAGCAAACATAAAAAAGAACCAAGTATTCACACCTCCTCTACTAGTCTGTTTCAATCAAGCAGACTGTTTAAGATAGCTTTTTCTGCCTCCAAGGAACAGTGCAGCACACTTTTCTACAGAAGAAGCAAGCAGCTCTAAGAGAGGGCACACCTACATATGCAGTAAACAGTGAGTTAAGGTGTGACTGCAACACCCCAGTTACACTGATTTATTGTCTGAAAGAATGTGGCAAATTCACATGACCCTGTCTTCAACTGTGCTCAACACCCTGCCTCTAACAGTCACCACAACCAGTTAGCAGGGAGCAAGTGCAGTGGACACAGCAAATATTTCCAGGTTCCAGCCACTGCATCTCAGAGAATCCCTTGCTGCTTGTCCACAAAAGTCACAGGTGGAACTAAAACCAGCTCTAAACACATACAGAATAAGTAGTCTTAAAAAGTGAGAAATGAGACAGTCTTACCTTAATGAAAGACCTTTTGCATAATTAGACACACTGAAAAATAGGCTTTCACTAGATTTCATTTTATGAGCAGCAGTCACAGTGATGACTGAGACTCACAACTGAAGCCCTATAAAACAGTTAACTACAAGCTTCAAAATCACTTCCAGACTGGGAAGCAGAGGATGAATTTTTAAACTTTCTCTAGAAAACTTCTGAAAATTATCATCCTGCATCATCATCAAACTTAACAATGAGAGGATGAGACAACACTCAGAGGACATTCCTACCACGTGTGACACAAAGGCTAGATTACATGCGAAACTTACAAAACCTGGCACTCAAATCTGAACAAGTTAGCACTCATTTCTCTGCCACCTACCTCAAGTATGGACTGATACTGCAACAGATTATACAACTATATAGAAACAGAATTCTTCCTGAAGCTTTCAGAAAACAAGCTGTAAAGATGCAAGTCAAAGACAGATGCCTTGTAACATTCTATTGAAGAATTATAGCATGTAAATAATATATTGTAAATTTTAACCCTAGATTATAACTTGTCCAGTACAGCCAATTTCTAACAAAGGCTCACAGGCCTCAATTCCTCTGCATCACAGCACTTAAAACTGGTGAGTAAAGATGCAGCTAGGATCAACCTGAAAAACATCACCTGTAGACAGAATGCATGAAATTAAGAAAACTGAGAACAAAGTAACAAACAAAGCTATTCCAGTACTTGCCTCATCAACTTGTAACACACAGCTTTTGTCAATACACATGTATTGTCAAAAGGTTTCAAGCCTAGACACTCAGAGTGGCAACCCTTTCCATCAGCCAAAAGAAAAAAAAGAGAGGAAAAAAAAAAGCTGTTTTAAGAGATTCTTATTAGTCTGTTTATCAGTAGCTTATCTGAAAACCATTGCTGAGCAACACAGAATCAGCAGTATTTCTATATACACACCCAAACTTCAGGCAAAGGAGGAAGTACTACATGATTTTTCATACACAGTGTCTAATAGTAATTTCTGTGGGGTAGGAGAATAATACATTTTGTTTTTTTCTAAAGTGCTCTGAGATAAAGTCTTTTGACACTTTCAGTCTCTAAAAGTCTGTGCAAGACTCATGCACCTATGAGTTGAACAGAGATTAATTGAAGTGCCACTAATTTGGAGGCATTGTGTAATGGCACTGCTGAGAGAACTGTAACTACTACTTCAAAGAAAAAAAAGATTTCTACCATAATACCTAACAGAGAACAAAACTGCTTGTTTACAGAATCAGAGGTTTATTCTGCCTGCCCTGTCCTGCTTTAAAATAAAAAATGGAAACAAAGCTACCCAACCACATATTCCCCTATAGTATAACATATATTCTCCACTGTATGTAAAGAAAATTACTTATTAGAGATACCAACATAAGGAACTAACACACCTCATGCCCTCAACACAACAGAATTACCTAACAGTATGACATCAGGGAAGTTTGTCACCTATTGACTGCTTGCACCATGTCCTGAAACAAATGGCCTGGGGAATCCAAAGAAAAAAGTGAGTAAAAAAAAAAAAATCATACTGACATATACATGCACATAAGCTGATCCATCTACCCATTTGTGACTAAATTTTACTGCATTGTTTATGATTTAAATATGCTTTATTGTTATATTCCATATAGTAACTAGTAACACCTGAAGGTTCCAGTACCTTGCCATTAGTGATGTATTTGCAATTAATTTTTAGAAATTTCTCTGTAAACGCTTCCTCCTCTTCGGAGGTGGATGATACCACTCTTGTAGGACGAACATATGCATGTGCTGGTGAAGCAGCTGACTCTTCTGGTTGGACTCCATCGGGATCCTAAAAGGAAATACAAAAAAACCAAAACAGAACTTAACAACTTGTCTTTTTAAATACTAACTTTTAGATATTTTCTGTTGTGCAATCCTTTTTTTTTTTTTTTTGACGAGAAAACAAATGTAAAAATGGGGTTCCAAATCCACCCCAGCTTGAAGTATTGCTTTGATCCAACAGCATCTGTAGCTAATGAAGCACAGCTCAGCCAGCCCCTGATAAAAAATACACCTGGGCAAAGATAATCAGAACCACCTAGGAATAAACAAGAAAATAATGATCAAAACACATGAGATCACCCAATAGTCTGTCACTTGCAAAATCTGAACAGAAGTTAAGAGAAAGGTTCTTTTCCAACTTCAAGAGAAGTCCAATTAAACATAACCCTTCCATAATATTACCTACTGCTTTAAGTTGGAAGGTCAGCTAGTCAAGCCCTGTGCTCAAAGCAGGCCTAAACCTATATTAGATCATGCTGCTCATGGCCTTTCCAGTTGATTTTAAATCTTTAAGGCTGGAGATTCCACAGCCTTTCCAAGAAACCTGCTCCAGTGTTTAGCCATCCTCATTGTGAAAAATATTCTCCTGTTATTTAACCAGGACCTCTTGTGCAGCAACTTGCAGCTGTTGCTGTCCATAATTTTACTACAAACTTCTGAAGACCTCCACTGTTCTTCTCACTCTGACCTGCCTACTAGGTAGTACAACACAGAAATCCAGTTTTCCATCAGTATTTTCTTCTCCAGCAAAAAAACCTCCAAAAAACCAAAACAAAAAGTCCCAGATCTCAATCAGTCCTTGTGCCCCACATGTTTCCATTCTCTGATCATCTTAATGGCCCTCCACTGGACTCACTCCAGCATGTCAATCTTTGTCTTGTACTGAAGGTGCCAGAAGTGGACACAACACTACAAATGCAGCTTCACAAGCCCCCCTTGCCTTAACCTGTTTATAGCGCTCTTACACCTACCACCTGTCATGTGATCAGACTACACCATCACAAGTAGACACTGTTCAACATCTCCACCTGGACACTAGTCTCAATCTCTCCTTGGCCCTCAGTCTTTCTCTGCAAAGCTGCTACGTAGCTAGCCAAACCTTACCCTGTACTGTTACATGGGCCTCTTTTCTGTCCCAGGCAGGTCTTAGCTGTTTTTGAACTTCATGAGGTTTCTCTTACTTAATCTCTCCGGACTCTTGATGTCTCTGACGAGCAGTCCTTGCCCGCCCGCCCTCCACTGTACTGACCACTTCCCCTAATTTTTGAACAGCATTGCCCCAACAGGGACCTTCAAGGATTTGAAAATCACCACCACCACAGAAAATTGTGTCCAAGACCAGGCTGGATGGAGCTCTGTGTAACCTGGTCTAGTGACAGGTGTCCCTTGCCCATGACAGGGGATTTGGAGCTAGATCTTTAAAGTCCTTTCCAATTCAAGCCATTCTATGACTCAGAAAAACAAACAATCATACACACATGTTGAGTAAGTTTAAACACAAAGATCCCAGAAATTTTTCTGGCCCATCTTTTACTCCACCCATTCAGTTGACATTTCCCCAGTATTTTAACAAGGCTGCTTTGGGACAGTGTCATAGGCCTGGCTATAGTCAGGGTAAGAAACATGCACTGTTCTTCCCTCATCTGCTGAGCCTGTCATCTTATCACAGCAAGCAATCACTTTTGTCAGGCATGATACAGTCTTGGTACATTCACGCTGTTTCCAATCATCTTGGTCATTTACATGCCTAGATATAACTTTCAGAGTATTTCTTTCACCATCTCCCTGGGAAGATAAGACTCTGCTATCTTGCTGCCTACCAGTATATCCAACTAAGTAGTGAACATGAAACCCTACCAGGAACAAGACAGACTAAGAAAAAAAAATTATATTCAAATAAAAGGTACACATATAGTTGACAGACTGCGCCAAAGACTGTTTTATAGGCACAGCAACACTGTTTTAGAGTTTCACCCACATTTAAAGACTTCCATTTTACACACAATTGCTATTTTTAGTTATAAATATTACTTTCAAAAAACATGGACTTCTATGTTCCCTTTGGTTTTCTGCTTTCCTGTGCAGTTCTATTCACTAGTACAGACTGCAGCTAAATGCCTTTAATCATATGCATGAACAGGATGCACAACTGTTTTCAGGTCTCTGGCACTACTTTATCCTTCACCTGCATCTCTCAACTTTCATTAGAAAGCAAACAAAAAATCAAAACAAGCCGTAGAACACTGAACTGAATTTTGCTGAAAAAGTTAATCAAGGTATAATTAAGAAACAGACTTCCTGGAGATGAGTTCTGCTTCCACATACACCATCCTACTAAAAACCATGTGGCCACCTTTGAGATACATGTAACTTAGCAAGTGGCTGTGAGAGTCCTCAGCTGATCTCCAAGCCCACTGTGACTAAGCCAGCTATTTCTCATCTTGTTGCCACATGACACACCAGCAGGAATAATACTGGTGGTAGACTTCCCAGTGTAGTGATGATGCCCTTGTCACGACATATTATTTTGAAGTGGATTTTAAGCATTACAGGTAGCAAAGCACATTGGATCTTCTCAAATATGTGCATCAGACTGCTGAATGAAGAAATCCTTCAAAAAACCACCATCATAAGAAAGGCTTAAAAATCAAAACTAGCACACAGTGACAGTAATAAACTTAGTGAGATACACACTGAAATCTTAGCTTGTATAACAACATTAAAAAACAAACAGACAAAAAAACAAAACAAAAGACCCCTAACTCTAACTGGGTTATGCAGGTTATATCAGCCACATGCTGGTTTGTTTTTAGTCACTTTGTTGAGCTAAGCTACTCCAATGTTTATGAAAACAGAAACAAAAGAACAGAGTATATCATAGCCTATTTTTGACTCAACAGGGGTTCAGATATTGCTTAGTCATCTTACTAGTATCTACCAAGAACTCAGTGATTTCAATAACCAGAGCACAGAGAAAAGTCCTTTATGTTATACAGGTAGAGGAACATATTCTCTTTACCTCAAAAGGTACTTAAATTTAAGCTGCAGATTTGGAGTCAAAATTGGAGGAGAGACAAAGACAGACATCAAGAGAGCACTAGAGAATGTATGCTAGAATTTCTTTCATTCATAATGATAGCAATCAGCAAAGAGAAGAAAGAAAAACAGGTGCTATGATGAAGAACAAAACCCTCCAGCCTTCATTGCTCACACAGAAGTTGAGTGCGTTTGTGTTGCTGGAGAGACTGAACAACAAAACCAAACACACACACACACACACACACACACACACACACACAGAGTCCACACTGACAAGTGCAAGTAACTTCTGTTGACAAATATTTCCTCCTTCCTTATATGTAGTTTGAATGGTCTCAGAGAGTAAAACACGTTATTGTATATCGTCACACTGCTCCTTTGACTTTCCCTGAAGCATTTAAGAACTGCTTGTAATGATCCACAACATGTAACAAGATACACAAGACAGTTCTGCACCAGTGAAGTTCAGTTTAATAAAATTTAACACTCAAATTGTTGCTATCACTGGACAAACAAAAAAACCTCCTGCAGAAGAGGTTTTTAAGTATTTTTATCTACTTTGTTTCTTTTAAACTTCCAAGTTTTACCTCTGCTATGTGCATACAGTCAAAAAAGTTTCCAATAAATTACAGGTATGGTTATATTATTAAGCCTCTTTATCTACTATTTGCTAATGAGCATATATATTAAAAAAAAATCAATAAAAGTATGTTTTATGACATATAATCTGGTGCACTGCAGAAAAAGCTCTGATTTCTAGTAGTAAAACTAGTGATTTTCTCTCTAGTAACTTCTCAAAACATATGCTATAAGGCAGGTGCATCCTAGCATTTACAGTCATTTTGAGACTGACAGATACAAAATATATGACCCAAGAATGTATTTTTGCAGACTAGTCTACTTACTGTGCTACACATCCAGTTTGCCATAAAACAAAAGAAATTATTCAGCACAAATGACAGCAGATATCTTATGAGAAAAGGCATACTAGGTCAGAGCAAATGTACAAGAGCAAAACTGAATAGTAATTTCCAGTAGAAGACTCATCACAGCCTTTGTAATGCAACTTGAAAACCTATTCACCAACAAAGCAAAACCTTTGTATTTAAAATTGCGCAGACCAAGTCATACAAGCACACAAACAAATGCTTAAAGTCTCAAACCTTCCTAAACTTTGAGCATACAAAATTCTGAAGTACACATTTGACAGTTTGACTGAGCACTATCAAAACATGCTATCAAAAAAATTTGCTATTTGAGAGAAAAGACAATAACTGGGGAAGGAATAGCAGTGACAAATTAAGAAACATCTGAATAAGGTCATAACTGCATGAATTGCAGAGAAGTTCATGCTTTGATATCACATCTTCCTGGCTGGAGTGCTCCCCACAGAATTCTGTTGACAGCAAACCAGTGTTACTGGAAAGACATGCTTACAAAGCTATCTCCAACCCAAAAATCTACATTTGAGCTGAATTAGAGGACAGCTTAGATGGCTAAACAATTTTAGTATTTTGAAAGTCTAAAAAGGTAGAACTACTGAGCAGAAGTCAGCTGTAACCAACTTTGTATTAGCCCTTTACTGAAACAGACCTTTTTTCACTTCATTTTGCTAAATGAAACTGGAAATACCCTCTCCCACATCTCTACAGTGACAGGGGGAACCTGAGCATTCTTCCTAATATATTATTTCTACAAAAACTTTCAATAAGATTAGAGACAAGTGTTTAACTAGCTTGAAAATGTAAAAAATACAGAAATGCAACAGAAACTCATTAAGATTTCAGTGTGCAAGGACAGTATTTTGCTACAAACAACTTGCCTTCAAATCAGTTTTCACATAGAAAACTGTCATTTACAAAGATTAAAAGCTTTTATTTACTTTTAAAAAGGTACTATTTTACTTTTAACTCAAAGTGTTGTCAAATACTTTCTCCCCAAAACAAATGGATCGTTTAAGAAAGCATAGCATCTGTAACATTTATCTTGTAAGGGAAAATTAATTTCAAGTATAACAGGTATACCTACATTTACTGTAGCCTTGTCAAGCTCTGCTTCGGAAGATGTAGGTGATAGGGGACTTATAGGACTGAGAGAGGGGGAGCTGTCCACACTAGAAATGTAGTCTGGGTCAGGAACATATAAAATCTATAAAGAAGATATAACGTGGTTAGAAGTTAGATATGTTTTCAGATTCACTTTAGTTTGCCCACCAGTTCAGGTATATTTGCTATGCTTTCTCAAAACAAGCTACACAAAGCCACTCCTGCTCCCGTTACTTTTAACTGAATTATGAGTTGACAGAATAAATAATACCATCCAAAGTACTTCTTAATTTTAGCTTTTCAAGTTTTTAAAATGCTATCTTGATAAAATTTTGATTTTCATTCATAATAGTTGAGGAAAAAGTTTAGATAGAAAGCATTAAAAGTATACAGCATGCCAGAAAAACAAGATAAGTGTTCAAGGAAGACCTGTTCAATTATTTCTAATACATTATTTCAGCCATGGTAGGCATTCAAGCTTCCTAGACCACGTACTTCAGTAATAAACACAGGATTTTGTCAAACATAGGGCTAATACCAAATACCCAATGGTTAATTCCACAGCTGACTTATCACATATTTCCAGGCCCAGCTTTCAAGAAATGAAAAGTAAAGGCAGAAACAGGGGAAAATAAACAATAGGAACCTGTAATAAGTGAATGATAATTCATATACTGCTGGTAAAGACAGCAAGTTTTCAGAGTGGAATAGAAATATTATTTAATTTATTAAAATAGAATAGCAGGCAGTAACATGCAGTCATGGAACCATGTTTATAAGCTGTACCCTGAGTATGTCTCCTGAGCTAGAGTTGGTGAACAGGTTGCTATATTTGCAAAGCAACAATTAAGCTTGTACACAAGTGTTACTACACAATTAAGTCTACCTAGTTTTAAAAGTTCTCTGACCTTATTTAAATGAGACAGGTAGCTTCATTACATGTTCCCTTTTTAGGCCATTATTTAATAGGTACAAGGAATTCAAAAATTAGAGAAAAAGGAATGACTTTTACAAAGCTATTAGGAAAACCAGTAAGAGAAGTACTTTAACACTTTGTCTGGTAGACATGAGAAATAGAGGAAAGAGGTCTTTGCTGGATAAGTAACATATATAGTGTAATAGTACCTGTCCAGGAACCACTGCTCTGGAGAAAAGCTTATTTAATTGAACCAGTTCATTGGGTGTTGTATCAAATTTCAAGGCAATACTGTTTAAAGTATCTCTTGATTCCACCTGTATCAATTGGGGAAAAAAACAAACAAACAAACCTGTAAGCAGTTAGTTCAAATAGTGGCTTAAAAATTTTATGTGTAGATTTACCAAGATTTTGATGATCTTTTAAGTGTTCATATCTTATGACTCCCCCCACCCAAAACCTCCCCCAAAACAGTAAAGCCACCCCAAAAACATATCTACCCCCTAAATATTAGTCTATTGCAATCCCATCTAAAGACACATGCCTTCCACTGTGTTTCCAGGCAGCCAGAATTGTCAGTCACACACTTTGAGCTGTAAGCTCAACTACTGCACCAGAACTTCTGGTCTATAAATTCACTACTAGGTACCCCTGGACCAATACGCAACTTACTGGGTTCACAGAACCATTCATTCCCCCTCCAACTCCTCCATTCTTTGCCTACAGAAAAGCTGAAGCAATCTCTACAAACATGACGACACTCTTACTACGGAAATAAGCTTCTGTTAGACACTGACTTAGAAGAAAAATCCATGACTGAGAAAATGCAAAAAAATGCTGAAGCAAAACAGGTCAACTAGTATGACAGTAGATGGAGCAAAAGCATTTTGAGTAGGTGATTCCCAAGTAAGGAAAGGATTTTTTTCAAGCTTGTATTTTCACCTTCATCTCCCAAATGTATCCAGTATGAACCACCAGAAGAAAGGATAACAAGTTGCATTCAGAGAGAGTATTTAAAAATAAAGAATTCATAGATTTAAGAAAAATAGATATGACAAGGAAACATATAATCAAAAAGTTTACTGCATAACAGCACAAGACTTCATAAACACTGTCCTAGGAAAAATCTTATCTCTTAAGATGAAGCTATGTAAGCTAAGTTACATTTATGCTGTTAAATATAAGTAAAGATTTAGAGAATTCCCTTCCATATAATTTTGTAAATATGAACTTTTCAACCTAGATTCACTAAATAAAAGAGAGAAGCATTGCCAAAGAAAAGGTAATTAGCTTTTTTAAGATCCTAATTCTATTATGAAAATTCTTTATATATGAAGTCAATAAGCTAAACAAAGCAACAAACATCTCTCTACTAGTACTTCCAGTTTGAAGGACTGTATTGTAGTACCTCTTAGTCATTCAGGACTGTATGATCACATAGACATGCAGAAAATAAGAATATTCTCATATGCCATGTTTAATTGGCACTAAAGCAGAAACAAAAACAGGACTGTAACCAGACCAGACAGGTATTATGTGCTCCACAGACAGTAACAAAAGTAACCACCAAATCAAAGAACAGTAGTCTTTCTATCAGAAGACCTACATAATGCAGAAGATTTGATAAAACAAACTGTAAAGTGAGATTCAAAAGTTTTGCCTAAGCTTGCTCACACATAAATGCTGATGGACAATAGTCAGCTACTAGGTAGATATTCCTTACGTATCACTTAATGAGAGTCTAAAATTTCAGCTGTTTCTTTTAGATGATATAAAACAAATTAAAAGCATTCAATTAAAAACCACAAAGCTTAAGCCCTTTAAGACTGCATTCACTCTGTTCAACCTTCAGAAATAAAAACATCTGGTGAGACAGCTTGGTGATCAAAGGGTTTATCTCACTCAAGATAAACATGATGTCAAGTATAAACTTCCTTTTCTGATTTGGCTGTGAAGTTCACACAGGCAAATTTCCACTTTGCATGGGACTTCAGAGACCAGCATGGATACCTTCTTAAAATAAAGATATTATTCATGTAATAGAGACTTTCTGGAATAGATTCAAAGGCTTATTTACCAATTCTCAGGCTCTCTACTATTTCAATAAATAGAATCTCAACAGCCAAAATCTCAAAGTATAACTTTGTGGAAAAGCATAGAATAACAAATTGAAAAAGTGTCACCCAGGTTTTCCAGCCATTTTTTCCCCCTCAATCAGTTCAATACTGGAAGAGAGGGCAACAAGTCATTCCTTCTCTCTCAGAAAGCAAACTTTCTACACATTATGATATAGTTATTTAAATGCAGAATTTAAATTCTGAATATTAAGGATCTTATATAAATATTTGGATATTAAAGCACTATGGTGAATCTTCATTGTAGTCACATACATATAAATACAAGTCTAAAATTCCAAGTTCACTAAATTCTGGTTTTTACAGATCTAACTAGATCTAGAAAGAGCCACTGAAGATCTTTACCTTCCATTTTGCTTTTCCAATAAAATCCCAAATGAAACACTCTCTTCAAATCTTCTGTTCCCATTTGAGCAGAGGTCTATCTCATTACCCCTTCTCCATTTACAGAGCGCTGGTTATATACCCATATTTGCCAGGTGTGCTTGTGCATACCAGCAGGCAGAGCTTCAGTCACCACTAACTATGGTTCAAATTACCTTAATTTCCTCAGATTAACAACCGGCATTGTTCTTTTAAACACTTACTTGAAACCTAATTGTCTACTGATATTTTAGTGAACTTCACTGTCATTGCATCTCATTTGGAACTCACCCATTCTTCCATTAAAAATTATATATCAAATACATATGAATCAGAATGCAGAAAGAATTACTACTTTTATTTCAAGACTAAATGTCCAACAATCAGAAAATAACAAAACAATAGTTTAAGAGTCTTAAAATAAACCAACAAAATTAAATAGATGAGGAAACTAGAAAGAAGGGTAAAGACAAAAAAGGGAGCAGACAACACACTTCTGGCATTATACCCAAGCCTTTAAAATTACCAGATTATGACTATATTAACTGTTAATAGGACTAATTTATATAATATGTAACATCAGGAAAACAGAACTCAAATATCATTAAGGCAACTTCAAAAATAATTAGGTAAAAGATATGACAGCTGAAGTAACATGTCACTATTAAGATGCACATTTTCTAAATTCCCCCAAATTGGTTAAACTATTATGACAAAGGCACACAAAAAGAAAAGTGACAGTCAGACAAGAACATGCTTCCTGGCTTTGAAAGAGGACTCAAGAAATAAAAAGCCACAGTAAGTATGTAGCAGTTTAAACAGCATGTAAAGGCTTACAATGGCAATAAAACTAGCTGCACCAGAAGAGAACCTTTAGCACTCTCCACACAAGCTACCCCTAGGACTGAAAGCAAAATGCAGTTACTGCAGAAAGATATTAGCAGATACTCACCATTAAACTACTGTCAAAATAAACAGGTTCAGCATGTCATTACAACAAACTTCAAGTATTCATGTGGGTTCAAAGTCTAACAAGCTTTCACCTATTTGATGGCCACCACAAAAAGACTTACTGCCCACATGCCTTGACTTAAGAAAGGATCCAAAATTCATCCTTGTTTTACCTCAAGATGACT
Source organism: Acropternis orthonyx (assembly GCA_035583155.1). NCBI lineage: Eukaryota > Metazoa > Chordata > Aves > Passeriformes > Rhinocryptidae > Acropternis > Acropternis orthonyx. The sequence continues at coordinate 134,666,432 of JAWWEU010000081.1, read as the reverse complement.
TCAGAAGCCCCTGCAGTTTTGTTCTTTATATGTATCTAATGGTTTCTAACTACAACAAAAGGAGTCCACACCCAGCTTCCAGACCTTAGACTTGCCACTAAATAACCAGGAAAATATCACATGCAGAGAGACTGGCAGTTCAACACTGAGAACTAAAATTCAGTCTTGAGGCTATGGTTTACTATAGTCTTCTCTGACCTTCATTAGTTGGTATTGGTCTATTTTCGTGACCTGGACAACATAGTCGGTGCATTACATACTTATTCACTACTTCAGGAGAAGAGTACAACCTTCAATCTCCAGAGAATTAAAGGGGAGGAAGTGGACAAGGGGAAGGGAAGTCTTGTATTGGAGCCCCCAACACTGATAAACAAGATCATCTCAATTGCTCACTTGAAAACTTTTTAGCCAAAAAGTGCTTTTCTGTACAGTCTATTGCACTTGAGGGCTAAAAAAATCCAAACCAAAACAGAAAAACAAACACCTCTCTGTAAATAACAAATTTCTTTCTTAAAAGGAAGAGCAGTTCTAAGTCTTTCCTTGAAGTCAGGAAACTACTAGCATACTACAATCACTGATGATCAATGGCCAACACTGTTTGCTTATGCTCCATTATTTGGCTCTTCTAACACTTACAGATATCCACTGGTTGTGTTTGTACACCTAACAAAAGAGGCTTCCAAGGCAATATTAAGGTAATGAAGTTATGTCAATTAAGCAATGTAAAAATGTTACTTTCACAACACGAAAAGGACTCAAAAGTTCCAGTTAGTAACAATAATTCACCCAAATTATTTGCTCTATTGGTCCTTTGAGCCTGTTCACATGTGCTGAAAGGGAAAAAGATTGGCTTGGAGCACCAACTGTGAATTCTGAAATAACAGACAATATCAATTTGCATCTAATCTGTTAACTGACATTCAGAAAAGGAGAAAGTATATGAACTTTAAAAAAATATCTGTTCACTGTCTAAGCAATATCAGCAAAAATAAACCAGTTTTCTGCATCTTTTAGAGGCAGTTTAGGACCTCCTTCCTTCAATTACTACCATGTCTCTTTTCAAACCATAACTGCTGATACTTTCTCTCTGATGCTACATACAGAACAGTAGTTTCAAGTGTTCATATTTTGAGAATTTTAGATGAAAATCTTAAATAGTAACTGCTTTTTGGCTTTAGCTTTAAAGTGAATATATATTTTCTTGTTTATTTGTCCCCCTAGTAATTATTTTCTTTTAAAATAATTCTGGTGCAAAGTCTACTTCACATTAAAACCCCAACATCTGTGTCAGTGAAACACTTGTATGCCTGAAGTACAGAGCGAGATGGTAAGATCTTCCCTCCTAAAACCACATAGCCACTGGAAAAACTAACACATTAAATTATTATTTTTAAAAAGGCAAAAAAATCCACTAGCTTTTCAACCGTGCTGGGAGGCAAGGGGGAGCCTGGTTTTTGCCTTCAACCTTCTACTACTTCTCACAGATGCAACACGTGCAGGCATATAAATACACATATGTATACATGTGTGTGTTGTCTCTGTGAGCAGCAGTACAACTAAGTCAGAAACCAGACAAACAAGAGCATCTTTCCACATAGAACAACTGTAAGTAACAGTAGCAAATTACAACAGTTACCAGACCCCTCTTAGAGTGAACATAAGCTCAGTTTCTAAAGGTTAGATCTGTATATTTTATAAAAACATGTGCAGAACATTTAATCAAAACCTTCAAAACCTCAATGCTACTGAAGTACTTCACAAGCTTCATGAGTGAAATGTACAGCAAGACCTTTCGGAATACAGCATCTGTAAAGCTGAAATGCACCATGTTCCACATGCAACAGGCTCCTTTAGAAGTCAGACTAAGTTTAATGACAAAAGGCCTTTGATTCTTGTGAATCATCTTTTTGACTCACAAGGAAATGATGCATACTTCAGTATGTATTAAGAAATCTATTTTTGCATCTAAAACCCCACCTACTGGAACACAAAATGCTGCAGAAGTACATGACAACTTAACACAAACACAGAAGGTTAATAAAAGGAAAACTTGTTGATTTAACTTTGCCTGGAATCTTACATACCAAAGTAAAAGCATGCACATGGTGGCAAGAGCCAAGTTACAGGATTTACTGAGTATGAATGCCAGTAAAAGAGCTACACACACCTGACCCTTTTACCAATCATTTCAGACAAAATGGGGTTAATGTAACAGAAACAGTCACCTTTTAATATTCTTCAGCTGCTAGAAGCTAAGCAGCAAGAATTTCTGTTTTGAATTTCAACTTCAAGAAATTTTTAGTATAGGCTTGAATTATATTCAAATTCTGATGTAAGCCACACTAATGAAGTGCTTCTTGCTCCAGTACACACATGCTCTGTCTCTCCAAATGACTATCACAGCCTCCTCAGTAGTTAAGCAGTATCACAGCTTGGCTTAATGTAACATTAAGAGTTACATTCTCCCACCTCCCCCGTATCTCTTATTCCTGGAATAAGAGAGCATCAAGAGGTCAAGCAAGACCTTTTATAAAGAAGTTCTCATTTTTATTTATCATGTCGAACTTCAAAAGTATTCAAAGATAACTGTGACAGATTTCCCCTATTTTAACATCAATTCTATAAGCATTATTTATAGGCTTAATTATATTTCCAGTATATAACACAAGACAGATACTTCTCAGTTCTGTTTCCCTTAGTAACGGCAAATGTGAAAAGCTGACTGCAGCACAGTTTGAGGGTCATTTCAAGATCAGAACAGAGAGAATAGCTCCATTTTCAGATACTGATGCACAAACAGAGTTATACAGTAAAAGGTAGAGATCTATGGAAATTATTAGAAGAATACAAGAAGGTCAGTATCAAGACACAGCTTCCCTTCCAAACTTAATTCTGTTGCTCCTAATAGCAACAGCTTATTAATAGTGCTGAAAGCAGAGAACTTGCAGATGATTATATAACTATTATTATTTATTGTTTTCAACTAGTTCCCTAAAAGTAAACCAGTCAGCAGATTGATTAGCTTGGGATTTTTCAAGGAAAAAAAGGCAGGTAAAGGGAAAAATAGCATTAGTACTCAAGTACTACCAGCTAATTCCCTGATTTAATTTCTGTCAAAGTAAACTATCAGATACACAGAATTCTAAGATTTAAGATAATGCACATTACACAGTTTTGTTTATATTTTGTAATGAAACTTTTTAGTCTGCACTTGCTTTGCAATAACATTTATCAATAAATCAGTGACTTACAGAATATTCAAGAGTCCCTCTAGGCTTTTGAAAAGACATTCGCCGCCCATCTTTCTTGTCTGGGGTCTTCTTCTGGCCAGTGTCTGAAAAAAATTGAGGCAATGCGCGTGTTAAATTCATTTTCCTCTCTCAGTACTGTCACAGGCTGCTGACTACAGCCCCGTGGGCAGACATCTAATTCACCAGTTACACAGCTTGCTCCTGCTGATTCTAACAGACACCAGCTGCTAAAATAGAGACTTCATTCCTCTGCAATGCTTTAAGAATTTGACCAATACAAACAACTGGTAACTGGCAATCAACTAACTGCATAAGTACTTGCTGCTATCTGGGAAGCGATTAAGGAAGAAAGACTAGATAGGAGATTGACCCCCATCAGGCAACCAACATCTCTGGAATTACAGTGATGAATCGATTCTATATCACACCCAGTCTGCTTTCATCTAGGGGGGAGATGATCTAGAGTTCCTCTATGTTTGATCTGATCACTGGAGACTTTTTGTTGCTGTTTGATAAGCACAGAGTATTTAAAGCTTTTTTTATAAAAGGAGGAGTATTAGTGTTTAAATTCATAATTACCCTGTCTGTAGCAAACACATACAGCCTGTACATAAACACTAAAGATTCTGAATAAATGACACAAATTAACTGGGTTTTTTATTAGGGCACTGTATTTTGATGATCTCTATTTCACAGGCCAAACTGACAATAGTGTACCTACAGTATACTCTACTTCTTTATACAACTGGCTTCGTATTTATGATAATCACAGTGCACCAGTGTGCTTAGTGATTCAACAGAACGCATTTACATCTCTAGAAAAGTGAGGTTTTTAACATATCCATTTATATACACATATGCATTTTTTAGATGAATCTCTTTAGAAGTTGAGTCTTAGTCACACAGCTTCCATCTTCAATAGCTGCTGTTCAGGAGTCCAAAATACTTATGAGAATGAGACCTTAAGTTTTCATGCTACAATGGCATTAGTTATACTCTCATTTTGATACATTCAAATTTGTTACAATAATTTACTCAAGTATTTCAAGTCAAATTGAATAGAAGAAAAACTTTATAAAATAAATTTTAAAATATATTTTAGCATGGCTACACTGAGAACTGAAAACTTACTGTACATCTATTTAAGCCTCACCTGAGGTACTAAGGAAACCTATTATAAATTTACAGCATCTTTTGTGCATTAGTTTTAGTACCCTTGCTGCAGCACTGGAAAAGAAACTAGACAAGTATTTGCACAAATTTCATCTACCCACTCCCAGATTTCTATGTGGATAGCTGAAACCATCAAGATATGGGGGGAAGGAGAGGGAATCAATAAATTACACAGCATGTTCTGCACTGCCAAAAAATACAAAACAAAATAAAATATTAAAAAAAAAAATTCAAACCACAAAATAAGAAAACCTCCTCAGAAAATAATCTTACATTTGCTGTATAGGACAAGCTGCAGAGGACAACAAAAATGACTTTTGGTAGATTCAACATACATAATCTCCTGTGGTATTCTTTATATATATATACAAAATGGAAATTAATTTTGGTCTAATTCAACCTTTTTTATATTAAAAAAGCCTGAGGTAGAATGCTCCCACACCTAAAACTGACCTATAAAGGCACTGATTATGGAAAGTTTTTGTAGCTACAAATGATATTCAAGACTTTAAGCTTACTTCTAAAAATCTACACACTAATTTTGCACACTTCCATCTTCAATACATTAAAAGGTATTTCTTTGTTTACTAATAGCAGCTTTAAAAAACTTAGCTGACAGAATAGTTCAGTTCTGATTATATTCACAGTTTCTGTGTGGACCTAGCAGCAGCCAAATTCTCCTCATCTAGGCCAAATACTTTGTTACTAAAGTTTTTACCTTACCTTGCAACACAACAAGTGCCTCCTCAGCAAGCTCCTGAAAGACTGTAACAGCTGCTTGACTCTGGCTGTTACAAGTTTTTCAACCCTAATCAAAGTTTTTCCAGGAAATTAATAATTTTATTTGAGGAGCAGCCTGGGTGAAAAATACTCCTAAGCAAAGTCCAAGGTTCTAATTGAAAACAGACTGATCTCATCCAGGACTCCAACCATCCTCCAGGTAAAGAAGCTTTTCCTAATATCCAGCATAAACCTCCCTTGACATAGCTTCATGCAATTATCTCAGGTCCTGTTGCTGGTCAGAGAGAAGAGAACAGTGCATGTCCCTCCACATCCTCTCATGAGGAAGCTGTAGAATACTATGAGGTCTCCCCTCAGTCTCCTCCAGAGTGCACACACCAACTGACCTCAGCCACTCCTCGTACAGCTTCCCCTTAAGGCCCTTCCCTATCTTCAGAGCACTCTGGTAAGTTCAGAGAAGTAACAGCAACCAGAGGGTAGGGATGGGTAAGGAAGGTCCCTGTTGAAGGCACTTTGCAGCAAAGTAGACACCAGGAGAACTCCTACCATAAAATTTCCAGAAGCCTATAACAAGGTTTTGTTTTGTTTTTTTTTTTTTTTTTTAAATGTCATCTCCTCACATACTTAAGACAGTAAATCCTACCCTTCCCATCAGTGCCCACTTTCATTCCTTCCCTCCATGATATCTCCCCCTCACTATACAGATACAGAATTCAAGTGTTTCATAACCTACCATGATTTAAGCCTCACAAGTCAAGAAGAGATGGAGACAGGCAATGCCAAGCTATGTGTATGCTGACTACCCAGCTGGCCAAGTTATCAAAATCCACACCTCTGCCCACAGCCCAAGTGCTTGAGCTGCCTGTTCATACAGAACACACTGATTTCATCTAACCTCTTAGAAACAAAACTAGGAGGCATTTCAACTGTGAAAATAGGTCAGAGCAGTAGAGACATACTCAACCTCCCTGATGACACACTACAAAGCCTTATCTCTCACTGAAAGAGCAGCTTATTTATTTTTGAGGGGAAAGTAAGCACATCTTTCAGCCATTCCAGTGCCTCTAGTATTCTAGGAAGCACATAAAAACAGAAACAACTACCAGAGTAGAATGCAGCAGTCTGAAAAGTCCTCAGCACCAACAATAACCAATCTCATGCTTTCATGTTACTTATTTTCCTGATTACTCTGTTGCACAGGAACTCATCTTCGTACCTTATGTATAACCCTTACTTCATCTGCCAGAAGCAAGCCAGTGAGACTATCGAAGGCTGATGTTCTCAGACCACAGGCACAAGAAAAACCTGCTGTCACTGACCACACTATGCACAACCTCAAGAGTCAAGAATAACTTGTTTTAGCAAGAGGATCTGTGCTGCTAGGCTGTTGGAGCTCTTCGCTGTGCTGTTTTAGACAGCCCTTTTGTAACATCAGGGTTGAAGCTTTAGTTTTTAACTACTTTTTCACAGGACCGAGCCTCTACAACAGCTTGAAACTGAAGTGAAAAAGTGCATGTCAGATGCTGAAATGACAAGAAAATATTTCACCTGCCTAGGGTTTAAATGACTAGAACTTGAAAGATGCAGAAGGCAATGTTCAAAATGACACCAGACTAATATTTAGTCTGAATGCATGTGCACAGAAACTCAAGACTAAATGACTTAAGAATGATTACATATGATCATCAACATAAACAGAGAAAAGGACTTTTTGTTCAAATATATTTATACTTGATAGGAAAAGGAGGGTTATGAACATTATGGTTTCAGAACACACAGTTTTCATTGAGGCAGCTTTGTCCTTAAAATTGAACACAACTGAAGTTAAATTTTTAACATTTAAAGGAGGGCTTCTAGTAACTGCTTTTATATGGCCCTGTGCCATTGAATTTTGGTCAAGTTAAAACATTCTTGTGGCACCGCTACAGCTCAAATTGTTATGACAAGAGTGACATTTCTCATTTCTTAGCATGCCACCTGAGCTGAATTGTAGACCTTTGATTTGTTGTTTGCTGATGCTTCTAGCACATCCTTTGGTCTTCTGGCACTAAGAGCTGATAAAGAGAACTAGGATACATGCTTAGGAGGATCTTCAAGCTCTGCATAGAGCAAAACATACTCATTTTCCTTTACCCTACTATTTTTCTGCATGGTAAGCTTAAAACTCAAATAACTTGCAATGTTTCTCAGCTGCTGATACTCTATTAATTTCAGTGTAACAGAAGTTACAACAGTCACTTTTTCCAGATGACTAGATTGATAAACCAAACAAGTATCCTCTGAAAAAAAAGCAAGGAAGTCAATGATTATTGCAAATTGTTTAAAATTAATAAATGAGCTTATTAGAGTCAAGAAGACAAGAAAAAGATTCTTTATCGACATATACACACTCCTTTAACAAGAATTTATTCATCAGACTTACAGGTGTTAAAAAAAAAAGGCAGCAATTTTGTCAAATTCTTGTCTAGGGCACAGTTTTTCACAGGATCTTAAAAAAATATGCAGCACATATGGGGTAATGAATCATAAGAAAGTAAGAAAAACAGTCTTGGAAATATCTTCAAATGCATTGTTACTTAGCAGTACATGGAACAACTCACTAATTGATAAAACAGGAAGTACAGATATTATATCTTTATTAGATTAGTTCTGCTCAATAGCAATTAGATTATAATCTATTCATAAAGAAACAAAAGAGATTAAAGTAGGAAATCTTTATATTCCATAGGACCTGGTGACCTGACACTCCTAACAGCAGGGACTACCTCACAGTCAGCAACTGTCTCCTTAACCCTTCTCCCCATCCTGCAGTCAGATATACTTATGCTAATTACAGGAATATTACTTTCAGTTACCTTCCAATGTCTTAGGAACTAGAAACAAAGAGGCCCTAATAATAACCTATAAGATGCTTGTAGCCTACAGTTTTCTAGTCAAAGTGGTAGGTTTTCAGACCAAGGCAATGTCATAAACAATGCCTCTTTCAGTCTCCTCTTGCTAAGCAACTGCTACTTATTCTGTGATTCAGTTCTTCCAAGTAAGTCATGCTCTCAAAACTCTTGATCCTTATCACTGCTCTCCACATGATGCTTTTGTTCACATTTTCCTCAAACAAACCTTCAATCTAAATGCATCCAAGACCTTGCTACTGTTGCATTAGCACTCCAAACTCCTCAGAACAGCTTTTTCCTGCAGCAGAGATACAGCATCGGTTCACATTCCTTTTGTGATTCCCCCTAACACATGACACCTGTTTCCACTATCCAGACAGGGGCATAGCATGTAGGCAGAAATAACTTAATGCATGATTTCAGGATGAAAAATACTTCAACAGAAAGAAACTTAAGACAGGTTGCTTCTCCAAATGGCTAGGAGACAAAGCCAGCTCCATGTTTGACATTCCTGGTATGTGCATCACATGGGCTTTCTTCTAAAGTAACTTTCACATTCAAAGTATGCTTTATCACATTTACAGAAATACTTTATCACATTTTCAGATTATGCCACAGTATGTATTGATCAACAGTAAGCTTCCTTTCCTGTTCCATCTGAAATATGTATGTATATAGTTTAATACATTAGAAAACTAACTGCAATCTCCACCTACTGGATAAACTCTCTGCATACCGAATGCATCTCTTAATGAAAACTTGAAAAAAAAGTTGGCTGCTCTACTGATACAGTAAGTCAACTTTTCGAATAATAATTGTCTTCCTCTTTCAGATATTTAAGCCCATTCAGTTGTACATTTTCAAGTCTACACAATATCATATCAGTAGTTTGACAATCAAACAGCAACATCAAGTTATTCTCAGACATCTTTAAGAATTTACACTTTGCCTTAACACACTTGAGCTAATGATACCTACTTTTTCTAAGAGTGCAAAGTCAGTCAGCTTATCCTGCTGACTTGTGTGCTACATCTGCTCTGCTATCATGCAAAGGGATCTGCTGCGCATGTGAAGTCATACACAGTGCTTCAATAAACATTTTACTGTACAAGTTTATTGCATTAGGTTTGCAGATAATAATGAACTGGGAGGACCAGTCAACATACATGATGGCAGGGCTACCATTCAGAGGGACTTGGACAGGCTGGAGGAGGAAGTCAACAGGAATCTTATGGAATTAAACAGGGCAACAGTCTTCTGCATGGGAAGGAAGAGCCCTTTGTGTTGTACAGGCTGGCACTGCCCAGCCAAGGAGCAGCTCTGCTGATAAAAACCCAGGGGTCTTGGCAGGCAGAAGCTGAACAGGAGCCAGCAGCATGCCCTGGAAAAAAAAAACAAGGACAACAGCATCCTCAGCTGTGTTAACTGTGGCCAGCAGACAGAGCACAAGCAAGAAGCAACTATTATCCTTAACTTGGCACTCACTGCTTTTGGAATACTGGCTGTAGTGTCACTGTCACTCCCAGCCCTGCTCAATGCAAGAAAGGCACAGATAAACAAAAAACATTTCAGTGAAGGGCCACCGAGGTAGTCATGGGCTGTGAGAACAGGCCAAGAGAACAGAGCCTCTCCAGCCTGAAGTAGAGGTGGGTTTGAAAGACTGTAACAGCAACCATCCTGTACCTTCTAGATAGCTTCACCTTGAGTGTCAAGATGTCAGGCTCTTCAGTAACATGTTGGGAGCACAAAAGACAACAGACATAACAGACAGACAAGAGACCTTCTGACTGGATAGACAACAAAAAAATTAATTGCCCACAGCAGTTGTAGAGTTTCCATTCTTGGACATTTCCAAGGCCCAGATGAATAAAGCACTCAGAAACCTAGCCTGAAGTCATCATCTTCCCTACTTTAAGTGGGACTAAATAATCTTACTTGCAATTTGAGTTATCTGTAACTATGATTCCTCCCACATTTTTCTGGCAGGCAATACAGATACAGGATGCCACCACCAAACCAAGCCAGAGGGAGATTTATACATGTAACACAGCAGGGTGTGTTGCTTACTTATTAACAGATAATTACTATTGATACATGTGGCAACTTCAAAGGCTGCCATGAGCATGCAGGTTCTCAAAACATCACCTTCTAAACTGTTTGCTTGTTAGAAATGGAAATCAACCAGAAAATTAAGATAAAAAACACAACATGACACATTAAAGAAAAATGCAATACAGCCAAAGGATACCAGGGTACAAGGAAAAAATCCATTAGATTATATCTGTTTCAGTCACCTGCTAGATTAGTTTATAAATTGAACTTAAGTAAAACAACCAATACATCAGAATCCTGTTGAACACCAAAAAACAGTTTGAGAATTGTGAAATACATAAAAAAATCCAGTAAAGGGAAGAGAGAAATAGATAGTAGGAATATGGAGGGGTGTATTAACAAGATCGCAACAGACTAGCTTTTAACCCAGTTCAATTGCACATCAGCAGACAAACTCAAAAGGAGAATCAACAGCAAAAGCCGGGCAAAAGGACACACAACAAATTCTGCAGCCCCAAGGCTTGGGGGGGAAAAAAAAAAAAAAAAAAAGGCAGAGCAAGATGTAACAGCACAAAGCAGAACATGAGAAGATCATTTAACATCACATACACCAAGGGAATAGTCCAGAAATCCTATATACTAGTAGCACATAAGTCTGAAGAAGAGATTGTGCATACATTAACATATCACAAGATGACTGAGTCACCAGCCTGATACATTCCAAGATCACATTTGCTTCTTATGCCTGTACCAACTGAAGTATTTTCAGACATGAAAGCGAAGCATTAGCGTCTTTGTACAGGGTGTTGGTACATTTCATATGTGCTTCATCTGGAACAGTGCATACAAAAAAACTTGCAGAAGTGTGTCTCCCCAGTTTGAGTCCTCTCTCATACTTTAAGAAATGAACAGGTGTATGATAAAAGCGATGAAGTGAGAAAGTAACCTACCTTATTCTTATGTTTGCTTTATTTCAAGACAGATTTTTAGAAAAGAAGATATAACTTTGACAACAGGACTTGAAAGATGTATTATAATTTGGCTATGCACATTTCTTTTTCTAATGCACAGCTGTTACCTTGACCATAGTACAGAGGACTAACAAGCCACACACCTTACTGGATATACCATGTACGGCAATCTTACAATCAAGACTTGAAAGCTGGTAAGAAAGAAATGTAAATAAACCCACAGGCCACAAGATTCAGAACTGAACAATCAAGTTGAACTTGAGGGAGAAAAACAACAACAACTTCAATAGAAGGCAGCTAGAAAAATTTCTCTGACAGACTTGTTGAGAGGAGTCTCTCAACAAGGAGTTCTGAATCAGTGATTTTTAACTTCTGTACTTAATGAGACACATACTGAAGGAAGTCAAGACTTTCTGTGCAGTATATCTTCTCCCTCCATGAAGTGACAATAGACAGAAGTGAGGTAAAATCACTAGGAGAGAATAAGCACAAGACTCCAGATATGAAAGTATGTCCTCACTGAATCAAAGTGTTATCTAGAAGAAACTTCCTGAGTACATTTACTCCAGCCTCCAGTTTGCAGCAGAATTACTGTCAACATCAAATCAGATCAGTTTACAACTGTAACCTGTCCCAGTGACAGACCACTCTGAAGTTTTTTCTATTGTCCAGTTTGAACCTCCCAAGTTAAAACTTATGGCTGTTGCCCATTCTTGATCTCTTACTACTGACAAGAGCATGCCCCTTTAGGTAGATGTAGGTCATAATTAGATTGTCTCTAGGTTGCTTTGTTCTCCTCTACATGACTAAAAGCCCAGCTCCCTCAATCCCTCCTCACAGGTCCTATGTGCCCCTAAACATACTGGATGGACACTCTATGGGTCCTCAGCACCTTTCTTTAACAGTGATACAACTGAGCCAAAGAGCACATTCAACATACAGCCTCAGCAGTGTCACAGAAAAGAAGCAAAACCTTGTCGCTCACTGCTGGTCATGCTCTCCTTACACAGCAGACAAAGCAAACAGCAGATTGAAATATGAGATGTGCTGTTGGCTCATTTAAATAAGAGGTTTGTATAGATGAGACTCAAATTAAACTGAACATTCAAGTTAATTCTGCAGTAAAGATAATCCTTAATCACACATTCCCTAAAGCCTTGAGTTGCATCTTAGAGCAAATAAAAACACATGTAACCAGTACACCAACACCTACAGTACATGCTAATAAATAAGAAAGCTATATTCCACATAAATCCAGGCCTTGAATACATACATACTATGTATACATACTAACTCTTCCTATAAATTATCAATAGATTATACTAAGAAGTTATATTTCAAAGCTCACAAGCCTTTTAACAAAAATAACTCTACACTCTGATATTGGTAGTGCCTTTACTAAAGCCAGATGCTTTCTCCAGAATTTCTGGTTCTCTTAGCATTTTTATCCTCCATCACAATCATTAAAAGACAAAACATCTTTCTAGAGTTTTTTTTTCACTAACTTGACTGCTGACACAAACAATGTAAACTGGTTAAGCAGGTTTGCAGCCTCCTATGGCACTACAGAGTCTTTCAGTGACTCCTTTTTCCCTACCAAGAAATTCTATAAACTGTTCTGCATGTGTCCAAAGAAATTATTTAAGGCACAGCATTTGAACAGATTTGCCTCCCTGAACTTGGAAACCTGATAGAGCAGCTGTTCAACTGTTCAGGAAGACAAGCATGAAAACAGTAAAGGTAAAATTACTAATATTACATGAATAAAATTGAGATGTTTTTAATTTATACAATAAAGTAAGAATAAAAAGTTGGGTTTTGTTTCAGAAAAGTGGAAACATGGGTTTAAGGTATTTATGAAGAACTACTCTTTTAAGAAATAATGCATAGTTACAACTGAACCATGCAAAGAGCATGAACACTGAAAGCCCTAAAGCAGGGAAGAAAAACTAGAGTAATAGGTAGGCCTGGATGCAGAACACTGTATACAGAGACTAAACATTTGGAGCAGTTACAATTTGCCATTAAGTCTTAAGCTAATGCCAGGGGACCCATCTCTAATTAAAACAGAGGTTTGATTTCAACTGAAGCATTGCAATAATTGTTACAACTTCCACAGCACCCATTACCAGGGCACAGATGGTTTGTGAAAGCCAGCATAATGCTTGCCAGAAGAATTCTACAGGAACAAGAATTTGTTTCTGCTGTAACTGACAGAAACCCCATACAGAAGATAGCATGGGAGGGCCATGGTCTAATTGTCTCGCACAGCATGCTTTGCCTAGGTGAGGAAAAGCACCAAGTACAGTTCTGTCAAAAAGGCACATTAAATTCCATATACACAGAAACTTACCCTGCATTCCTGAACTGCAGTCACTTTTCATTTACACAAATTTTAAGTATTATAGTGTGAAAGCATCTGAGAAAATATATTTTCTGCTCAAAGCTGGGGAGGGGGGTGAAGCCCAAAATGTTACAATGCAGTCAAAGTTAATCCTTTATCCCAGAAGAAGTGGGGGGAAAAACAGTCCCAGAGCTTCTTCCTCCAAGAAATCACATGTACCATAGGAGATGCTTTATACTAACAGATAAACACAAGGCCTCGCAACTGATGAAAAAACCAGAAGATGCTAAAGCATTTCACTGCCATTTTGGTTCTGCAAAAGACTGCAAGTAATCTTTGTCAACAAGCTTTTAACAGTTTGCAGAGACCTTATTCAAGGTATTTCATTTCACTTCTGAAAAACAAGTTACTGTCTCTTTCTCTCCCTGTATGTTTTGGGAGAGAGGGACGTGAAATAAATAGACTGACACTGTAAACACAACTAGTTATCTACTGTCTTTTCTGTGTAAGAAGTGTGATCCAATTCACACAAGGAGACATCATCTACATCTGCTGTATGACAAGCTGTATGGGCAGTCCTATTGCTTTGCCTACTACACTGACCTTGTTTCTGTTGATGCAAAACAACTATTTCACTCTTCCAGAATAACCCACTGTGACAAAGAAAGATCTTTAATACTACATTTCAGTGGAGATATGACTTCAACCTTTACCTACAGACTATAGCAAACATACATTCATCCACTTAGCACAGAATTTCTTGAAACAGGAAAAAAAGAGGAAAATATTTACTGTTCATTGTATACCACTCTTTATATAATTACAAAGCACTTTCACAAACTTCACTTCATGTGACTTTTTCCTTCCAAGCCCTTGTTAGACCATGCTGCTTTTATTAGTTATGTCATGGCTTGTTTGCAATCCCCAATCAATACCATCACCTCTCTAGAGTCCTCACTGCCTGCTCCTCTTCTGCATAAACAGGGTGTGCGCATTTGCCGACCACCTCTTCAGTTGTCGTGGTATTTCTTGCCACTGTGAGTGCTCACTTCAGATGAGTAAGTTACAATACCCGTACCTACAGCCCACCTACATCATCAAGGAAAGGGGTGACAGCAGTCCTCTCATTCCCAGGCAAAGGACAAGGAGCCACTTACTGTCGCCAGACTGACCTGTTTGACCACTGAGAGGCAGAAGAACTACTTCTGCTCCTTAGCATCACTCAGCCTACTTCCAAAGCACTACTGCCTGTTCATCAGGAGCACTAGGGAGGCAGAAACCACCTCGCACACAAAAGAGACCTCAAACCAAGAAGCCTGCGCTCCGCTCGCTTCCCCCACGCCGGTCAGTGAAAGCACCGGGAGAGGGAGGCTAACGAAAGTGCAAGCGCACTACTTCTGTCACTGAAATCAGGAAGACGCTCAGCCGGTTTTTGCTGTCAGCCCCGTCCCGGCACCGCCCGGCCCGTGTACGGCCCCTCCGCGCCCGCACCCCCTTTCTCGTTCCCTCCCCGGGAGCCGCCCCGGGACCGGGGCAGCAGCAGGCTGGGACCCTTCCCCTTCCGCTCCGTCTCCCCTCCAAGGCGGCTCGGAGGGAGGATGAGCCGAGCCCGGCCCCGGGGGAGGCCCGGCCCGCCCCCCGCCCTTCCCCGCCGGTACCTGGCGGCGGCTTAGCGGGGCCCGGCTCCCCGCGGCTCCGGCCGTCCTGGCAGCGGCCGTGCCGGAGCCCGCCGGGCACGGCGCCCCAAAGGCGGCTGGCGGTGCCGCGGAGCAGGCGGCCGCCCTTGCCCGTGAGCGCGGCCAGCGCGTCCATGGCGGCGCTCCGGGGCGGGGGGCGCCATGGCCGGGCGGGCCCGCGCCGGCCCGCACACAACTTGGGCAAACTTTGGGGCGGACACGCCCCCTTTAAAGGGGCCGCAGGAGGGAGGGAGGGGCGGAGGGGAGAGGGAAGGGAGGGGAGAAAGGGGAAGGAGGGACCGGAGGGGCCGCGGCGGAGGAGCGCTACCGTCACCGCCCCGCTCGGGGGGACATCGCTGCCCTCGGGCCACACGGGCCACTGCGCGGACTCACCCACAGTTCGCGGAGCTGCTCCTGCCTCCTGCAAGCCACTGCCTCACAACCAAGTGCTGCAAAGCTTTCTATGAACTCTCAGCCTTCCTGTCTCAGCACTCCCAAGCATGAACATCAAGAATCAAGGCGATCTCTTACTGTTAAAGCTTGAATCGTTGTGGATAAGAAGATGCAAAACTGTAAAACAGCTGTGACACTGTGTGGTTTTGCTGCTCTTCTGTTGACCCTTCCCTCTCAGAGTGTCCCTGCCATTTGGGATGCCACCATCCTTGCCGTGCTAGCCAGCCACGTCCCCGTGCCCTCTTTGAATGTTTGCAAACAACGATCCCCGACTCAACCTTTGAGCTGAGTAGGTCACTTTAGTCTTCCAGCAGAACTTACCAGGTATACAATTTTTCTTTCTTCTTGAAAAAGACGTTTGATTTGTTGTGTTCATTTGTGTAGCCTTGGATTCTTTGTCCCCGCAATTCCCGGAACTTTTTTACGTTTGAAGAAATAAAACCAGTTGGAACATGATCCAACATTTTAAGAGAAAAAGAAATACCTACGGCGTTGAACCTCGTGATTAAGATCTACCTTACAATGGGCGTTCTGCACATATTGAGACTGAAAAAACCAGCCATATAATGATATTTATACCTGTGCCATAGACTTCGAGAGGGCAGAACTGTAAGCTAATGTGCTTATATTCTAATGTGAGTATGATGCAATTATATGCTGCATCTAGCTACAAATGAAGGCATTGTTTAATAAAAAATGTTTTTATTGAGCCAAATCTATTGTGTGCATGCAGAACAGAGGAACAAAATGCTGAGCTATTTCAACTCCTATTCACTTGTAGCAGCTGCTCAAATAAATCGGAGTCTAACGCCATCAATTTGGAGTGCTGAATTTTGAGGGTTACTTGATACAAACACTACACTGAAATCAACCCTTCTACTACTTAAATCAGTTCCTGCTCAGGAGATAATGATGTTCAAGACTTTTTTCAAATAAAATCTTTTCCCTGAAACAGAACAAGAAATTTTCAGCAGAATTAGCTCTGCTCCCTCCCTCCAAGACCTGCCATTAGAAATGGATGTGTAATCTGTCTGTTCCATGACTAAGGATTAAATCAGGAACTGCAGAATCACTGCATGGTCTAAGTACCACTAGATGTTTAGCATATAAACTATTCTGCCTACCAGATCTGTCTTGCCCTAAACACTGTAATTAGTTTTCATTTCATTACAGTGTTTCTGCCATGAAGAGGTTATGGTTGGTCTTTTGTCCTGTTGATTCTATTTTAGGCAAAATCTACTACATCTTTGCACAAGGAATGAGTTTACAACTGTGGTGATCAGCATTTTGGAAACTTCAAGATGGATTTGCCACCAGTATTGCAGCCTCTGTTATTGTATTCATTGCACATATTTCCTCTGTGGTTTGAAGTAATTCTGGGGATTTTTTCTCTTCCAAGGTCATATTTATAAACTCATGAAATTGTTGAGCTTAGAAAAGACCCTTAAGATCATCATTTTTAACCCAGCATTGCCAAGTTCACCACTAAACTACGTCCCTAAGTGCCACATCTACACGTCTTTTAAATACCTGCAGGGATGGTGACTCCACCTTGACAATGCTTTTGATGAAGAAATTTTTCATAATATCCAAACTAAACCTCACCTGGTGCAACTTGAGGCAGTGTTTATTCATTATACTGCAGTGATAGAGGATACAGATTCAGATTCAGACTTTATGAAGTATTCAAGGTAAACGTTTTGATAACTATGAATTTGTTATATTTTAGCTGCTTTAATTTGTTTTCCTCATAAATAGTCTAACTGAAGTACAGAAAGACCACCTACTACTGCAATGTGATTTTCATAGTACTGAAAATCATTGTCTATACTCAAAAGCATCCATTTAGCAATGTTTTACTTAGCAAGAACAAATGCTTCAGTTGAACTGTTCTAAGAACAAGATTTAGGTATCAGTGCTCAGAAAAGGTAATATTACACTTTAAGGTAAGTGATACATGACACTCATTGACTAGTGATAAATCTCAAAGCATTGATGTAATACAATTATTAATATTACACTGTTGCTACATTGTGAAGAATACAGTCGGAGCTACATTACTTGCCATCCAGAGGGACCTTCAGAAGTAGTCCTATGCAAACCTCATGAAGTTCAACAGATCCAGTTGTGAGGCCCTGTGCTTGGGTCAGGGTAATCCCAAGCACAAAATTAGGCTGAGCAGAGAACAGCACTGGGGAGAAGGACTTGGGGGTTTGTTGGTTGACGAGAAGCTCAGCATGACCTGACAATGTGCAGACACAGTTGGCTTTCTGGGCTGCATCAAAAGAAGTGTAACCAGCAGGTCAAGGGAGGTGATCCTGCCCCTCTACTCTACTCTCCCACCTGGAGTACTGTGTCCAGCTCTGGGGCCTCCAGCAAAAGAAGGATGTGAAACTATTGAAGCCAATCCATAGAAGGGCCACAAAGATGATTAGAGGGATGGAACACCTCTCCTATGAAGACAGACTGAGAGAGTTGGTGTTCAGCCTGGAGAAGAGAGGGCTCCAGGAGACCTTAGAGCAGCCTTCCAGTACCTAAAGGGCACCCTCAGCTAGAGAGGGACTTTTACAAGGAGCTGTAGAGACAGAGCAAGAGCTTATGGCTTTAAATTGAAAGAGGGTAGGTTTAGATATTAGGAAGAAACTCTTTACTGTGAGGGTGGTGAGGCACTGGAACTGGTTGCCCAGAGAAGCTGTGGATGCCCCATCTCTGGAAGTGTTCAATGCCAGGCTGGACATGGCTTTGAGCAACCTGGTCTAGTGGAAGGTGTCCCTGCCCAGGACAGGGAGGTTGGAACTAGATGGTTTTTAAGGTTCCTTCCAACCCAAACTATTCTATGATAATATGATTCTTCAGTAGGCATCATCAACACAAACACCCAGTAGTACTCTTACGAACTTTACGATGCTGTTTCTACTTAGTTGTGCCACGCCCATGGTAGCAAGATTTTTGACAAAAATCTCAGGTCTGAAAACTGGCCAGACTTAATCCTGTGTCACTTTAAAAATCTGATATACTGGTACTTAATATTGTAGCCCATATTTCCATCTGAAAACCTTTGCATTATTCCTCAACTTTTTAATTGGTAAGAGCAACATGAACACTATGTACATAAGCAATGTGTGTCCCTTTTGCCATAAAGCTAAACCAAATATAAGTGGGTTCTACAGTATTTTTTTACTCTTATATTGATCTTGAACACCTTTACAGAAACTTGATCAGTCTAGCTTTAAGTACTCAAAATATCTAGAAACAACCATGATTTTGCTAAGGAGGGCTAATAAATTTGTGTTTGATCTCTGAATGTGCAACAAGGATTTCTCCTGGATTTTCTGGCTGTGGTATCAGTGCAAAAAAGTGTGTATCTTGTAGCTCAATCAGTTAAAACTGATGCTCCAAAAGAAGGAGCTGTCCTACCTGCTTTTCATTGCTTGCTTTTGTTCCCATACTATGAATGTAAGCACAAGCATTCATTTGGCAGGTGAATGGACTGTGTAGTATAGGTGATCCATTTAAAAGTACCTTTTGGTTTAGCGAAGTAACTAAATTTTTTTGTTATTATTTTGTTTCGGGGTTACAATTAACCCCAGATCTATTTGAGTTGTGTATAAACACCTGTGGAAGCACAAGCTAAATAACAGACGAATAGAAGCGCTGGAACAGTGGAAAGGGAGAGAGGGAGGAAGGAAGTTTCAGGCAGCCTCTTTGTCTTCAGTGCCAGCGCATGTTAACTTAAAATGATAGTGCAACTGTGGCACAAGTGGAGATGCCTTTGCATCAGTGTTATACATGAAACCACATTCAGTAGCTACAGAAATGTCTGACAGAATATGTCTGCATTTATGATGTAACATTTCGTAACACATCATGCTAATCTATTGCACAACCTGGTCTTGTAGCTAGATCCCAAAACAGAGCAGGCAGAGAGCTGATTGAGCTGCATCCTAAAAGAACTAGTGGTGTAGGCAAGACAGAAAAGGAATCCATTTTGGTCAAATAGAAAAGGGCACAATGAGGAAAGAATATTTCCAAGGTCTGAACATACTTATAAAAGTATTTCAAAGTTGAAAAAGATAAAAACACAGCAAATGGTAGGCATATAACTTTTCAGTTTTGTTGTTTGTGAAAATAAGTACAAATTGCAGCAACAAATCCAGAACACCAGCAGACACCTTGCAACTTCCCTAGGGCTTGGCCAGTTCATGTGCCTGGTGTACAGGATATGGGCCTCTCGCAATTCGTCTTGCCAAATCTGCAGTGCTACCAAGCTGCAGGCAAAAGTACCAGGCAGTATCACAAAATCCCTATTCTGTTTTGTGAAAAATGAGGCTTGTACATGTTTTCCGAGGTGACAGTCTTGGTGTCAGTGATTTGGCAATTAGTCAGCATTCCTTTGTATATAAGCAACCTATAGGCAAGTATGTAATTTTGACAGTTTGAACCAAATGCTCCATTTAAGCTTCCTTAGTCATTCTGGAGGCACTGACTCTCATGTAATGCTATGAGGATGCTGTCTACCTTTGTTAAGTATTCTAAATTATGATGTCTGGTCAAGGCCCTACCATTTATGTGGTTGCAAAACCCATAATGATTGGCAAAAACTGGAATTTGAATTAGAACATCATAAAAGCCTAACCTCTTTCTTAATTTTTAATGAAACCTATCTTTAGTAATGTAAAATAATTCAGGAATTGTTTTCTTTCTTTCTCGTGTAAAAGGTAAACTCTTAAGACATAGAAAAAGAGACTACAGTCTGTTACCAATGCTGTTTCAGTAAAAATTAAATGCAGAATGCACATGCAGTCCCTGAAGGAGGGACCAGAACTCCCGCATGCAGAATGCCCACATTCTCAGGCCCTATTTCCCTAGGAAACAAGTAATTTGAATGAACTATGGAAGTACACGGTTCTAGAAGTAAAAACATTTGCACAGATCTATTTTTGTGATTAGGAAGGTTCAAATTATTCCAAAGGAAATTTAGTGTCACTATAAATTTGTGAAAAGTTCAAAAGAGATAACTAGTAGGTGACACTAAGTAAATGGGTGTGTTTAAAACAGGTTCTTCACAGAGAACTGTGGGCTAGGTGTGGCTGTTCATACAGGTTTCATTTTATTCCACATCCTCTTTTCAGATTAGCCACTCAGCAAGAATGAAATTGCCATTTGCATACTAGCCTCAGAAATGGTAAACCTGGAATTCCATATTTCAGCAGGTAGGGATATAATTTTACTAACCAGCTGCCTATAAGATTACAGTGAAATGGGGGTCAGTCTCCATCTTGACCACTGAAGCTGTTCGCTGTTCAGCAGAAAATGTCACACTGAAGGGACAAGGCAGAATAAACATGGGCAACAAGGGAATTTGGCAGTCTTTGATTCTGGACTGGGATACCAAGTATAGTTTATGTTTTGTACATGATTATTCTTGAAATAACATTGAAAAAGATAGGAAGCTGTATCAGCATCTGTTTTAGGAGAGCTGCTTTCTTGGTAGAAAACTGAATCAAACTCCTGCTTTGTTAGTATTTCAAATATGGCTCAATAAATCTTTTACTTCTTTAGAACTATATAAAATCAAGGTACCACACCTAGACATGAATTTTCTCTAGGCTGAGGAGAACATTTGGATCTTGGGCATCTCAGTTTACCCCTACAATATATTTAAGCCTGCAGTTACCCATCTTCTCTGAGAAATTATAGAATTGTAGTCATTATCCAATTTCTATTTATGCTAATTTTTTTTTTTTTTTGCAAAAAGCAGTGAAAGAATTAGCATTACAAAAATGTATATTCTAAAACTAAATTTGTATTTTCTTATTTTCCTGAGGTATACTTACTTTTAGATGTTGAAATGATCTATTCTACAATAAGATGTCAGCATGTGTTCGAATATCAATGATATCAACACAGAAGTTTTCAAATATGGCCTTGAGAACAAATGCATATCATATGGGGACTTTTTCATGTTTACAGCAGAACTTTAGTTTCAGCTGCAATTACACAGCTCTATAGACTACCTTATCAAATAAACATGAAACGACCTACAGGTTCTTCAGGTCATACTTATCTGGTCAATAGTGGCTTATTATAAACAAAGCATTCTGTTCTTTCAGGGAGTTTAATGAAATTGAATTTGTATCCCAGGGGATATGAATGCATATTCTTGCACATACTGACACCTATGCAGTTTAAGGATGCTCACTAGGTATAGCACTTGCTGAACAGAGTCAGTTTTCAGTAGACACAGGTCTTCATGCCATCAAGTCACTGACATTTTTTTCCTTTCATCATGTGTTTTGAAACTGACTGTGGAAAACACTGACAATATAATTGATGACTCCATAGTATTTACTAGCTAATCCCATCCCATAAATTATGCAAATGATAAATAATTGCTTATGAAAGGTGTTCAGAAAATTGATTATTCATCAGATATTTGAATTGTAGGCAAACAGTATTGACTTACACCTTTTTTTTCCTTTTTGCAGTGTAACTGTAACCATTCTTTCCTTAACACTCACTAAATGCTTATCAAGTTGTTAATGCACTGTATTCCTGTAAGGAGGTTGTTGATACTTGCTCAGAAACAACAGAGCCAGATTCCAATTCATGATAGATCTTTTTACGTTGCCAGATTGGCTCATAATAAAATCGAATATCCCTCTGGTAGGACACAGCTGTTGAAGTTTTAACTTTTTTGTGTATCATTTCTGAAGACTAGGCAATCATAACACAACTCAGATTTGAAACAAAAGCATCCATTAACATGAAAAATGTTTTGTGATCAATATCTTGCCACCTCATGACCAGCTATATTCCTCATGTTTATAGGAAAAGCCACATAGTTTATAAATCCATAGTCCTGTCTTGGGGGTTCTACTGTTAATAATCTTCAACACAATATATACATTAATATCATTATTAATTGTTAATAATGCTATTAATCTTCAAGTTGACTCTATATAATGAACAGGTTCTGTCAGTTTGAAGAAATAATTGACTGCTTGTCACATTCTCCCATTGTATTTGATTGGCACCAGATCAGTTTCCAATTCAGAAAACATTATGGCTTTTAGTTTTAGGTTATGAGTTTTCATTGCAGCCTTTAGACATGAAGATATCTAAGATACAGGATCCTTTTAATTAATCTGAACAAACTTATTCTGCTAAGACAGATTTATGATTTATGGACAGCTGATAAGCAGACACATATCAGTTCTAAGTAAGAATGCCATCTGAAGCACAGTGGTTATCTTTTAGACAAATGGGTCCAAAATATCAGAATTTATCATGACACAGAATAAGGCTAATGGCAACAACTGATCCTTTTGGTTACAATTTTTTTATTATAATAAGAATTACTGATTTTCTATTTTACTTGCTCCTGCTTAGGCAGTACATTCTAGGATTAAGGATTAGTTAAAAAAAGACCATTATGTTCCAGTCTTTGCTACCTGTTTTTTTGTGGTTGTTTCCTCAAGTAAAGTAAATTTGTGAAAGCCTTACCTTTTCCTGAGCCACCTAAATCTGTGCAGGACATTCCTGAAATTTTCTTTTGAATGAAAATCCAGAAGGAGTATGTTGATCTTATTAGGAGGAAGTTCCGCTTTTTCTTTCTTGTTAAATCTTGCTTCTTAAGGAACATCTGGTGTCTCACCCCTCCCCCACTGGCACCGCATCACAAGCATATACCTGATTCATTTGCTCCCCTAATATCGTGTAGAAAACTCGTGGATGGTTACTCACTCTGTCCTTTTGGGGATAATTACTACAATTTATCCTCAAAAATCAAATTGCTTCAAGCTAGCTAAATCATTCGAAGGCTGTCCATTACTGTATTATCTTGGAATTAAGAAACTGTATCCTATACACAGTACTTTTCCCCTAAGATTTAATAGCTTAACACCCGCCTCTCTCCACATTTTACTGTCTTGTCTTTGATTACTGTCACAATTTTCCCCTGAAATTAT
The DNA here is from genome assembly GCA_035583155.1 of Acropternis orthonyx. Classification (NCBI taxonomy): domain Eukaryota; kingdom Metazoa; phylum Chordata; class Aves; order Passeriformes; family Rhinocryptidae; genus Acropternis; species Acropternis orthonyx. Next base: position 134,642,910 of record JAWWEU010000081.1, on the reverse strand, counting down.
TTGCAGTATGTGTTCAGCTGCATTTAACTGCAATGTTGTACACACCATTGAGAACCTATGCACACACACTGTTCTGCAGATCCTATTTGCCTCTTATTAATTTCCCTCTATTTGTTTAGATGAGCTCTTCTGTAGGGTTCATTTAGAGTGACTAAAGGCATGTCTCACTGTCTTCCTTGTATTTCATCTGAGGATGAAATATTTTGTACATATATTGTGTACAAAATCCCGAAGAAATATAGCTTTTTCAAAGGTAATTAATGGTTATCTGTCAAGGTTTTTTATTCCAGTGCCTCGGAATCAAGACTTGGAATTGGTAAGTGATTTGACTGACAGTGGTTAATGGTGAAGCACTAGTGACATGCTTCTCATCAAGGAAACAGGCTGTTGTGTTTTTCAGGAGTCAAAAGCTTATTTCTTCCAACTATAGGTCCTAATGTTAATGAGTGATGCTATTTCCAGGCTGGAAATACACAGAGCGTAATAGTTTAGCCATGAACCTTAGTAAGGTGATGCTGAGAAAAGAAGGGATAAAAAACTGTTGTCTAGCCTTGCTTTGTTTTCTTATTAAATACAAAGGAAAAATTCAGTTATTTGAATACTCATGGAACTTGCCTCTCAAGTTCCTACTAATCTGATGTTGAAGTCCTGCCTTGGATATGGCTCACAGACCAATGTTACTGAAGAAGACTTCAACGCTGCTCCAGCAGACACGCTCTGGGGTTGAAGATTGCCCCGAGGGACCACAGGGAAAGTTCCTTAAGTGGCATGACCTCAAAAAGTAGTGCCAAGAGAGGCGCCTCGGCATTCTGAGCAGGGAGTGGTGGAGCTCTGACTCAGAGGCAGCTCTGAGTGAACACGAGCAAGGCCAGGAGTGACTGTGGCCACCCCCATCCACACTAAAGCTGCCGCTGGGGAGTGTGAGGCACATCACCAGGTCAGAGCTGGTGTGGTCACCCAACACTCAAGAGGTGAGCTCAGTCAGCGGTCACCACCCTCTTGGAAGGAGCTCAGTGATGGTTACCACCTGGTGGGGAGACATGTCCTCTGCACTCGCCAGACAGGATGTGGAGACACAAATGGAGCAGCCATGAAACCATGCAGCTGTCCAGGTCTCAGGCTGCAGGGAGTGCCAGAGCCTGACACTGGTATTGCATGGCAGTAGAGATGACAGCTGTGTGGGGTGTGACCAGGCAGATGATCTGCTCAGCCTGGTGGCAGAGCGAAAAGAGGAGGTAGAAAGGTTAAAAAGTATCAGGGATACTACAGAGGAGATTGTGGAGACAGTCTCTACAATCCCTGAGGCATGTGTGATATTCAGCCACACCACTAGAAGGAAAGGATCCCCTCTATCACTTTCCCTTACCCCAACAACAATGGAATGGGGAGGAGAATCAGGAAAGAAAAGAAACTGGTTAAGATAAGAACCATTTCATAATTGAAACAAGTTAAAAGATAATAATAATGATAATACTACTACTAGTTGTAAAAAAAAAGGAGGAGGAAGAAATGTGAAACCCAAGACAGGTGATGCAGAGTGTAATTGCTCAACATAGCTGACTGATGCCCAGCCTGTTCCCAAGCACTGATCAGCCCCCTTCCAGGTAACTCCCCCAGTTTATATACTGGTCATGATGTTCTGTGGTATGGAATATCCCTTTGGCCAGTTTGGGTTAGCTGTCCCAGCTGTGCTCCCTCACAGCTTTTCTGAAACTATGACAGGATTACTAAAGCAACTCTGAAAAAAACCCAAAACACTACAACCTTTTAATATTTTAGACTTGTTTAGATCCCCATTTAGGGTTTTGTGGTGGTGGTGGTGATTTTTTTTGTTGTTTTTTTTTTGTTGTTGTTGTTGTTGTTGTTGTTGTTGTTTTTTTTTTGTTGTGGTTTTTTTTTTTGTTTTGTTTTGTTTTTTGTTGTTTTTGTTTTGTTTTGTTTTGGGGGTTTTTTGCACAGAAAGCTTTGACGGACTAGTATTAAAGGACTTCTGGTGTTACTCAAGACTTCATGAAGAAATTGTAATAACAGAATTAGAAGACATCTGGATAAGTAAAATAGCAAATGTTTTTAAGTCTTGGTTTGTAAATCTATAGTTTTTATATAGGAGTCAGTAAGCACATGGATAAGAATAATGAATTGATAACAGTGTAGTTGTATTTTCACAGGGCTTTTTACAAAGTCCCTTACCAAGGAAATGAAGCTGTTGTAGGATGAGAGGGCTCATCATTTAATGTACTTTAAAGTACAGTGAGCAAGAGGTCAGATCTCACAACAGAGGAAGATTTTCAGTGCAGTCCAACAGCACGCTTTTAAACTTACAGCATTATCAGGCTAAGCAAACAATAAGAAGGTTATGGAGTTTGCTGATGATACATAATTATGTGGGAAAGTCAAATTTGCTGAAAGAAGTTGAAAATTGTTTCATAATACAAAACACATGCAAAACAGCAGGTGGAATTGCTGTTGATAAATGCAGAGTAAAGACAAGTTTTCCTCTGAGTGCATAACAGTGCATAACTATGTTTATACATACACATAGTGATAAGCTTTAAATGAGCTACTACCATTCAGTTAAAAAGAAATATGAAAATGTCAATCAATAGACATCAAAAAGGCAAAATAAATATGAATTATTAGAAAAAATATATAGTTATACTACTCTTTAAATTCTTATGATGAATATGGATTGTACTGCTGGCCACACTGTCTCAAAAGAAGACGCAATGTACTCAGAAAATGTTCTGAGAAGAGCAGAAGTGTCAGGCTCCTTCTCTCTAGGAAAGCAAAGAAAAGAATACAATGTAGTTAAGCAGAAAACAGATCAGAGAAAAATTATTCACTGCTTCTTGTGATAAGAGGAGTAGTAATGAAATTACTAAGACAGTTTAAAGAAAATGAAACATTTTGTTACACAACATACCTGAATCACAGAATTCATTACCACAGGATGTTGTGTATGCCAAAACTATGAATGGTTCAGAAAGTAATCAGAAAAATTCACAGAAAGTCCATGAAGATGCATTAGGTACAAGAATGCACTCTGGTTTCTGGAAACTCCTTTGCCACAGACTGCCTAAAGCTCAGAGGAAATACCAGCAAAGTATCTTTCCATTCTGTGTTCTTTCCCTAATTACCAGCTGCTGCTGGCCACTGTGGGAAATAGGACACTAAGCTTGACATGAGTAAAACATTACCTTTATGTCACCCTGCCCAGCCACTCTGCTGTAAGGAATTGCCATAACATCGCCCTGTCCCACTTGCTCTGGCATGAGAAGTCCTCAGCAAGTGCTTCCCTTGGGTCATTTGCAGAGTGAAGGAGGTGACCTGTATAGACAAAAGAAGCTCAGAAGATCAGGTCTGGGGTCTTAGAGAGATATAAGACACCTCAATTGCTATAGATGTTGAAGCAGAGAAGGAGAAAAGCTATTACTTTTACTTTGTTTTTCTCCCTTTTTTAGTCTCCTGAAGTGAATACAAGTTGGTGTGACTTCACCTCAGTTGTCTTATCTAGAAAACTGGAAATCTCACCAACTGCCAAAGTTGGTAACTTCGTTTAAAGAGGAGACATAAAGTGTTTATGGAAAAGAGTCCAAATGGACTGTCAGGATATTCTCAAATGTCAAAGCCTTGAGGCCTCTGAAGTTGTGCTCTATGAAGGAAAACAAATGTGGCAAAAAGAAAGCATTCAAGGATAGCCACGAGATTCTGCCAAACTTCTTGGGTATATTATAGTGGCTGTAGACTGCCCTGAGAAGCCAGCTGTGATCCTGAAAGGGGAGGGAATGTATCCTACAGCAGGTTTAGATTTTGCACACAAATATCCCTCTGTGCCAGCACAGTTATACTGCCAAGCTCACTGGCAGGGAGAGGAGCCGGCCCATGCCCTGACTCCTCAGATGCTGCTTCGCACTCTGTAATACAAATAGCTGGCACAGGAGTTTCACAGCACTGTTCTTCCACGTGCAGACACAACACAAGGGATTCTTCGGTTTTAAAAAATGAAAGTGAATCTTCAGAATTCAGGACTTTAGGAAGTGAGATTATGTTCTAGATTTTGTTTGGTTTTGGGTTTTTTGTTTGGTTGGATGGTTTTGCAATCCATATTAATATTTTATTGTCATGCAAAGTTATTGTCAGGAATGAAAGATATGTTACAATTAGGAGAATAAGGGGTCTACGGAAGAGAGTGGTAATGAGAAAAGCCTGTAACTCAGTATGACTATTTCATTTTTTTAAAAAATCAATGTGGAAACAGTCTGTCATCAAGTATAATGGTCTACTCATATATGACTTACCAAAGACAATGATATTTTATGAAAAGGCAGTAGCAATACCCCAGATTTCCTTGTCAAAGTCTTACTATGTCAGTCAGTCATCTAATAAGGTACAAAATTTCTACTTGAATAAGGTGCAAGACTGAGCTAAAATAATTTTAAAAGGTACAGTATTCTTACTGTTGATGCACAGAACAAAGCAAAATAAGCTGTTATTTTGCTTTCTTTGGCCAAAAACAGAGACTTTGAGCATAACCACAATTTTTTCCCCAAAAGTTGTGCTCCAGGCCCAAACAAAGAGAAATCCAAGAACTGTGCCAAACAGCTATGATCAGTTGTGACTTAGGCTTTCAAAACTCAGGTGTTCTGATTGCTCAAGCAGTTTGATAAATTGCCTAGGAACTTTCATTTACTTTTGACTGGTTTGGATCAACAACCAGCTGTATCACCTGGCAAAAGGCTGTCTTTTACCTTACCTCTCTTGCTGCTACTACATTTCTCCTTTGTTGCTCATGGGACAGTATGGGATAATGTGGAAAGTGCTGGCTGCTTTTTTTTGGGGAGCATCTTTCTGATAGCTCAGTAGTGCAACTGGAGTGACAGCACACAACTAGCCCTTGCCCATCCTACAGGAGACCACAGGAATTGGATATTGAGCTATCAGAATGAGTAAAGTATTTTAATAAATACCATCATTATTATGACTTCGGTTTTCAACACTTCTAGGAAAAGTGAAGGGGGGTAGACAATTTGTATTTATTTGGCATTGAGATTGTACTCAGCTCTGTAAAATACACAGATATAAAAAAAAACCAGTGGCTCAAACAATTAATGATCTAAACAGATTCCTGCAAACTGAAGCCCTGGCTTCCTGATGCTGAAATACTTTCTCAAGAAATGATTTTGCTTCCAAGGTAATATAGAAATTGAAGGTGTGAAATAGTAAATGCATAATGTCCATCCACCTAAAATATTTTACATTCTTAATATCCTCCACACTTCTCATGTCCTCTGGATTAAGAATATTCTACATGATTATTCTGTTTTCTATATACTTCTTTCCTTGACTGTTTGACTTTATTTGAGCTTTTTTAAAGGAATTGTATTTTCTCTGTTTTTATGAAATTCAACTGTCAGAAACCTTCATAAATACATCTATAATTTTATTCAATGTAAGTGCACCACTTGTTTTCATATGATGCACATTTACAAGTTACATGAAATGAGCAATTTTTAAGTGAAGGTACTCTTCCCTAAAAAATTCTTTTATCCTCATTACCATAAGATTTCCAGGCTTTTTACTATGTATTCTCTGCATAAGGACATCAAACTAAACGCTATTTCTGACATTAAATATTTTATTTCAAGCAGTAATTCTTTTCGAAGCAGATGTATTTTGTTTTCTAACTCACAGAAAAGCAGTATTCTGTCAAATGAGACACATAATAAGTTTTAAACTGAATAGTATTGGCCTTTCAGTAATTTCTGTGAAGACTAAGGTTTTGCCTTTACATTTTAAAGCTAGCAGGTGGAAAACAATATAAAGTCTCATTTCATATGGGTTTTTTTAATGTATGTAGTGTTTACCCATGCCATCAAAAATGTTAAGGTCAATTAGAACTTTTAGACAGCACATTTCAATATTTCTCAACAGACTCAACATGTAATATTACTTTTAATAGGTGTGATGACATAAGGGAGCACAAGCTAGCTTTAGTATTCACTTTCCAGGGTTATTCAGACTGGATGACATGAGGACTTGCTGGTACCATAAACATTCCCCACCCCTCCTCCCTGGACTGCAGGGAAGCCTGCAGAACAAGTTTTTAAATGCTGCAGGGCCCTGGGTGCGTGGTTTGGCAGATGCATAGAAAAGATTTTTACTGAATGAAATAGCAAAGGGGAGTAAGCCTCTAGTGGTGATATAAACAGGGATTTCAGGAGCAATGTAATGATTTGTGTTCACCATGACTAGGTGCTGCCTATGACCAAATGGTCTGGATATGGCAGGTGTGTTTCCATTTTGTAAGCTGGCCTGAATCAGGACAACAGTATCTCAGTCAACAAACCAGCAGGAGTGGGTGGTTAGCCTAGGCAGTATTCTGTCCTGGGAGACACAGTGTATCACCCATGTTTGATATCCACAGAAGTGTTTTGACTGTTTAAATGCTTTTCCATTTGATTTTATAGCAAGATCCTTCTTCAAGTATCAGCATTATTACCCTGAAGAAAAAAAAAAATCAGGAAAAAATTGTGTGCAGCTTGCACAATCACACAACTATTTTGAAAGATGTAATTAGACTTTCAAGGGCAGATTGCCACGGCATATTGCAGATAGGAAAATCTTGCAAAATTTTGTGGTCTGCCACGTTGCTTGCGTTTTACAAAGTAATTTTGCACCATTTGAAGGAAAAAAAATCTTACAAATATTAAAAAGCAGATGAGCTGTGGTTAGTTTTATTGCAAGCAGTATTTCCTTTCCTCCCTCAAAATTATTTTTTCCTTTTCGTAACAAAAACTTTCATATAGTCAGATGTTAGTACCACTATATTATCTGTCACTCCCCTTTAAATGAACTGTTCCTCTAACACTGTTTTAGACTTAGTGTCAAAGAGAATCTTGAAGAAGTGGCAATGGAAACATAACCATGTTGCCCAGTCAGCCCTGCTGTGAGTCAAAAGGCACTCCATAAAAGATATTATATTGCCATCTACATATATAATGCAGAGTTGGATTTCTTTAACAGCAGGATCTTCAGACTAATCTCCAGTGTTTGAAAGTGCTTTGTTTGTAAGATCTTTGCCTTTTGTTTGCCAGAACTCATGTTTCAAGAAGAAAATCCAAATATTAGTCTAAGGTTAAGTGCAAATAGATCTACAGGGATGATCTCCAAACCATTTTCAGGTGACACTCTTCTTTCTTTCATAGTGAAAGATGTGCTATCTCACCCAAACTTACCTGAGATATTTGTCTTCATATTTACTCCCTGTTACAGGTAGCAATAATGTAGTTAGGAGGGGAAAAAAGAAGGGAATTTCAGTGAAGTTATCAGTAAGTGAAATAAATTCTTCTTCCATTAGTTATCACTTGAATGATCCTGTGAGCCACTTCATTACTTAAAGCAAAGTAGAATGCAATTGATTCTGTTGTACTTCAGTAACTTATATTCCTCAGAAGTCTTTTTTTTCCCTCTTTCTTGGTTTTACTTACATAAAACCCATAAAATGTTTTAGCTAATGCCATTGTACATCTCTAAAGTAAGTTTTCAGATGTTCAGTGGGCTGGTTCTGTAATGAAAATATGGTGTACTCCATGAAAAGAGGGCATTGCACAAGTTGAGACTGAGCTGTTGAAGTTCTAGGGAGAAACATTTATTTCTCTAATAACTGATCAAAATATCAAGCAAGGAGACAGCAAAAAGTAAGTGGCAGTCTTTTCACATATGACAGCAAACAAATTGTGGATTGCCTACTTGGAAATCTTACTCTTTGCATAACCACTAAACAAAATATTAAAAAGAAAGTGTACAAACAATCCTCTCAAAAATAATTATCTTTCAAAATACAGCTGTCAATTAAAACAGCATCACTAGAAAAAATAATAAATTGCCGGACTTACCCAGTTTCCTCAAGGAATAACAATTATGTTACCTGTCATGAACAAAGTGCAGCTGTTTTCAGAGTTACAGTGCTAAAGGCTTCATCTTTCCCCCTCCCTTATTTTTGCTATCTGTGTTAATGAGAACAGTCTCTTTTCCCACATAACCACTGTCTGAGATAGTGATAATAGTTTTACACAGCACATGATACAGATACACTTAAAGTGCCTGAAGCTGCATTGAGGAGAGAAATTACCAAACTGCATATTAGCTTAGTACCCAATAGCATCTTTAGAGGCTGCTTTTCTTAAACATTTGGTCTCACCTGATCCCTTTTAATATGAAGGACTGTGTACTGGATCCTTCAGTGTGGATACTGGGGCAATAAGCTAAGAATTGTTCCACTCACAAGAAAGTCCTGTGGCCTTTTACTGTAAAGAAGGTTTGACAATGAGCATGAACATTTAAGTTTGTATCTTCCATTGCAACTGATAGCTAGTGTTCTGCAGGACAAGATTTGCAAGTGAAGAAAGCAGTTATTTACCACATCTGATAGGATTTTCTGAAGAAAGGACAGAGTATCATGATTCACATGCCTTGAATTAACTCCTCATGTACAGGAACAAATCTCGCATTGCTGACCTCTAAGAAGATACAATCTCTGATGTTTGCTTTACAAATCATATCCTGGAAACTTCTCCAAAGGGCAGTCTCATACAGGTATATTGCTTCAATACAGAAGTACTTGATGGTGTAACAGGTTACATCCAAGGCACAGGGATCTAGTGAATGGGCATCGTCAAAACTGAGAGAGATGCTCTGGGTTAATCCTTCTGGCTACTTGGGTCACACTCTTAACTCAGCTTTGTTTCTGGGTCAAGAGGGCGGTTGGTTGAAGAGCACAGAGAGAGATTTTTGGAAAGCACTGTGATGCTACTGCAAGTCCTGCAATTTGCTTCCCTTATTCCACTCCAAGATCTTATTTCCAAAGTTAATAAACTGGCTAGTACCCTGGGCAGAAGAGGGTTAATCAAGAGAAAATTGAAAGTGGTACATTCTCTACTTGTTAATTGTTTTCAGACCTAACCCAACATGCAGTAGAAGAAGTAAAGAAAGCATCTGACCAAGATTTTTTCATGCCAGACACACCTTTTCTTGCCTCCTCACAGAACAGAGAAATGTGTGTCTCCCTGAGGATATTCTGCAGAGTTTTGAGATGTAATGTTTTGACAGTGGAAAAGTACAAGTCTAAATATAGTATGTTTTGTCAAACTTTGTTTAAAAGAATGTTCCAATAGGTATCTGTTCAAAAGTGCACCTTGCTATCGGTTCCTGTGTGACACCCTTTATTACTGACGGTTCTGCAAGCCAATAATACCAGTATGTGGCCAGAGAAGTGACCCATTGTTTTGGCAAGTATTCAGGCTGCACAGTGGACCTTGGGTTCACATTCATATTTGTCAATGTCTGGAGTGCAGGAGGTCTTACATTTTTGTTTCTTCCTTTTTATTTACTCACTGGTTCCTCTTCTTAGGCACATAAGAAACCATGTCCTTAAAAGGCACAAAAGTGGAGTTTCCAGAGCATTTCTTTCCATGATGGATTCTAACCCACAGCTCATAAATTTCCATTTATATGGAAGGAAGAAAACCTAGCCGTGAGCAGGCAAAAAGAAGGAGCCTATAACAAGTCTTTGATGCATGGAAATTCAATATCTGAAAATCCACACAGCATTGAAATCACAAAATATCAGAGATAGACTTTTAAGGGGAAAAAAAGTAGAACTACTAAAAAGACCACTTTCTCTAGCAGTCTAGGCTTCCATCATTAGAGTTCCCTTATTATACATAAAATTGCATGATACCACACATTTCATACATAATACTATCAGGGGGTAGTGGAGGCATGGGCACAGCTACAGGAAGAGAAGGGCATAAGCACATCCATGCAATTTTTATTGCTCTCCTTAAAGGTTTTTCTTAGCGCACGTGAAGGACTCACAGATGGCCCTTCATTATTCTCCCCCACTTCTGTTTTTGATGGAACCCCCAAACAGGAGTTGTTGAGGTCCAAGGAATGGACGCATGAAGAGTACCAAGCAGGTCAGGATCTCCTCACAAATAACACAACCTCTGTAGGAAGCCTAAGTCTTCACACTTTACTGAAGCTTTAGTCCAATCTTTCGCTCCTTTTCTGTGACCACATGCATGTATTCTGCCTCATCTGAGTACCTAGAAAATATTTTATTTTTCCCCTCTCTGTTTTCTGATTTACTTCTAAAGTTACATATTCCTTGCAGTAGGTGTTTGCTCACATTGTATAAACAGCTCTTCAAGCACTGCTGTGATGCAGTACATGCCTGCTGGAATGAGAATGAGAGAATGACAAGAAAACAAAAATTATGAAGACACAAGAAAAAATAGAGAAGAAAAAATCTCAGATGAAGCAAAACATGGTGCAATTTTGCAGCACCTTAAGTTAGAAAATAAGATTTTAGATTTTAAAAATGCTTTCAAGCAGAAATTATGTCTTTTGCACACTCTTTGATGACACCAATTCTTTCTACTATGTTTCTTTGCAGCAGTAAAAACTAGAAGATACGGCTCCAGTTTCTATGTAGGAAACACAATGTGGTGGGGAGATACCATCCTCCCACCTTTCACCAGCACTTGTTAATAGCAGGTGAAAACACAGAATGACACAGAAATGGAGCTGCTTTTTTAAGCTCTTCTACCCCCTGCTCCCAACCCAAGAAATGCTTAGAAACTCCCTTGATCTGGTCCTTGGCACCAGACTATCATTTTCCTGCTGAGGAAGCACAAACACTTCAGCATTCCCCATTTGTCTCTGGGAAATCCTGCGCTGGCACTGTGACCACTGACTGACCTCTGTGGAGGGACTCAAAGCTTCCACTGACATGGGTTATGAGAAACTGATGCTTCATGTGACAACAATGGCACAACCTGAAAAGAAATACCCAAACACTCACACAGAACTTCATGCATAATGTAACTGAGCAAAGCCGCAAGTCATTTCTTGCAGGCTCTTCTCAGTGTCAGTTGTGAAGAATTGTTTATATTTAGCCATATAATTGATCATCCTCAATTTTTGGTCCATCTTTTGTCACCAAACTTAAACTGACTGCAGTGCCTTTTCCTGGGGAACTCTTCAACCCACAGGCAGCACAGCTCTGGAGGACTGGACAAGATTGGAAAAGATTGCCTGTATAAATAAATGCTTAGATAAATTTCTCCAGTATCCATAAACATATATGATAATTTCTTTGAAAGAAGAACTGAAGAAATGCAAAGGATTCTAGGTGTTCTAGATATTTTTCCTCTGAGTAATTTCCATATATGGAAATCCTCCCTTGGAGCCACACTGGAGACAGAACTTGCTCTGAACTCCAAATGGGGAACCCCTCAGGAAGAACAGTCCAGAATTTTTTATTTCCAAGCAGCTCACACATGCAGCTCCCTCTTCGTAAGTGACTCTCCAGAGGCCCTTTTTTAATAAACAAAATGTTCATTTCTTTATTGAATGAAAAGTTGCTCTACTTAAAAATGCTGAACACATATTATTGCCTTTGGAAGAGATGTTTTTTCATCCCTCAGAAAGGGATTGGCAAAGAGAAGTCTCCAGTATGCAAGACCTAGGGAAAACAGTGGCCAGTAGCCATGCTTAGACATGTTTGGAGAAGTCTTCTGGCACATCAAGTTCCAGCTGGACAGATGCTGTCCCCATCCAGCTGTGAAGGGTGGGGATCACAGAAACACAGCTACAAGCTTCTTTTAGCTAGTAGCATGAAATCTAAGTAATTTCTTAGAAATCCCTAGGACTCCAAGCTACTGCATGGAGATTGTCAGTTCATGGCTTTAAGAAAGCCTGCATGAGCTGTCTGTCCCAAAATCATGGAATCATAGGATCATAGTATGGTTTAGTTTGAAAAAGACCTTTAAGATCACTGAGTCCAACTATTACCCCAGCATTGCCAAGTCCACCACTAAACCATGTCCCTAAGTGCCACATCTGTATGTCTTTTAAATACCTCCAAGGACGGTGACTCCACCACTTCCCTAGGCAGCCTGTTCTAAGGCCTGACAACCCTTTCAATGAAGACATTTTTCCTGATATTCAATTTAAACCTCCCCTGGTGCAACTTGGGGCCATTTTCTCTTGTCCTGTCACTTGTTACTTGGAAGAAGAGACCAAGCCCCACTTGTCCACAACCTCCTTTCAGGTAGTTGTAGAGAGAGACAAGGTGAGTCTCCTTTCCTCCAGGCTAAACAATGTCAGGTCCCTCAGCCATTCCTCACAAGACTTGTGCTCCAGACCCTTCACCTCCCACACTGTATCCTCTCTTCTGTGTTGTATTTTCAGCAGACATCTGGTAAGTTGAAGTCCCCCATGACAACAAGGGTGACCGAATATGAGACTTCTCCCAGCTGCTCATAGAATATTTTGTCTGGCTCTTCATCCTGGTTGGGAAACCTATAACAGACTCCCACCAGGATACCTGACTTGTTGGCTTTCCCCCTGATCCTTACTTAGAAACACTCAACCCTGTTGTAACAATCATTAAGCTCTAGGCAATCAAAACACTGCCTAAGGTACAGGCCACCTACCCTACGCCTCCCCTTCCTTGCCTATCCCTTCTGAGAAGTTTATAGCCATTCACTGAAGCATTCCAGTTGTGTGAATCATCCTACCATATTTCCATGTGGCATGAATGAGGGAAAAACAGGAAGGCTGTTTGTATATAGAACAGCATTTTACACACAAAAAAGCCCCAACCCACCACACCTTGTAAAACAGAAGTTATATATTTGTTCTCCACTTGGCTTTAAGGTAGAAATCACTTATCCAAGTCTAAGTGTACTCTAGGGACATAATGTTCTCTTTCACTATGCTTCTGAAAGAGTGCTCTGTCATTTCCTTAGCAAGGGGTACAGATAAATATTCCTGCCAAAGTGACAGGCAGGAGCTGAAGATCATCTCTGACTCAACTTGGATGCACCAGTCTGAACCCTAAAAATTGTGGTTTCAGTTTGTTCCTGTAGAAACTCTTGGTCTACCTGAGGCAGATCCTTGAGGAAAGACACTGCACCGAGAACTTCAGAGTCTTCCGAGTTGTATCTCCTGACAATTACTACACTACATAAAGAAACTGCAATCCCAAGCTGTATTTGATATGTTGTTCCAAAAATTTTGTCAGTAATTAAAGACTTAAACTGTCAAAAGGGTTTTTGACAGGAGTAGTGATTTCTCCCTGTTCTCCTCCAGTCCCTTTTACCTTCCAGAGAGAGAGAGAGAGATTCTTCAGGGCAATTTGAATTTGTAGGTGGCCCTTTTGATGTCACTTCCCTTAAATTTTTCCACTGCATCTGTATTCCTACGGAGAGGGCGTATTTGCCAATAGTTGAAAAATAACATTTGAGAGACTATGGAAACTGTCCACAGCTTCTCTTCATTTAGAGCTTTTAAAATCTTGGCTAAACTGTTTTACCAGTTTACCAAAAAAGTACCTCATAAAATGACTTCCCAGGAAGGATATTTAAGAGAATGTAGTTGCTTTCTCTATGACAATTTTTTCCCTTAAAATTTTAATTATGTCATAGCAAGAGAGGATAAAGGATATGCAGAACTACGTAAGGAAAGCACATTTTAAAGTAGGAGCTGTAGTTCTTCTCCCTCAATCATATTCTTATATAAAAGCAACAAGCAATCTTTTTGATAACTTTTCAACCCCTGAATTTAAGATAGTGTTGAAGGAGAAGACTGCATTCATTTTAAATTACTTCTTTTTGTTACAGATGATCTAAAGGTATCTGAATCCTTCTATAATGCACAATGCAGTGAAACAGAACCTATTCTCAAGCAGTAAGAGCAGCCTGACTCTGGTGCTGATGGTGACTTTTGATTACTCTGGATGAAAGCTGTAAGTTTTGACTGAAAATCTTCTGTGGGCATAATATTGATGCTAAAAGGAATGCCCATCAGGACAAAGTCAGTTTAAGTAAAGCACATCTAAAATTCACAAGGTGGTCAGACATTGGATCCATATGAAAGTACAAGCCAAAAGCTGGAAAAAGTGGAGGAACTGCATGAGAATCCCTCAGCACTAAGGGGAGCACTAGCTTGCTATCAGCCTCAGCCCCAGGTTTTCCTCCCCAGACTTCTGCCAATATGCAGATTTTGCACATGATCTTGATCTGTGCATTGCAAATCTACATTTCAGCTTCACAGATGGTAGGTTTGGTCTTCTGGATGAAAGTATTACAACTTGTCTTGGAAATTTTAGATCTGGGCTTGCTTTCAAGAGAATCTCAAGTGTATATTCCAGCAAAAGCATCAATTTCATTAGCTAGTCAAGGCTACAATATTAAAACTCAACTCCAATCTTCCTTTTGTGGCAGAATGTGGCACTGTTGACATTCTGATCAAATCCAAATGTCCTAGGGTTGTGAAGTGCAAACTATAAGAACAAAGACTTGTAATAATAAATCTGTATAGAAGTAAGGAATTCAAAGCCACAAATACAACTATTCTAGTTATGTGTTAAATAAAACTACATTTTATGGGGAGATTATAGGTTTGCAGCTATTTGTGACGTCACCAGAGGCAATGTAATCCTTAATTCATATTTACAAAACCAACATTCTTATTCTTGGTGATTCAGTAGGTTCTGAAAGTGTTTTCTTAAAAAAAAGCTTTTTAAATAAAGCCTAAGATATATTTTAGTCCTTTGAAGGTAAATTGAATAATTCTTCAGTGAAAATGTACTACCTTGACAAGGAGAGGAATGAGAAAAAGAGAATTCTAATTGAAACTTTATGTTAGAACACTGGACCTGCCTGAATGTATGTAATTAAGTTATTTTTCTTGCTCTTTCTGTCTTATTAAGGAAAAGAGTTTCAAGTTAATACTTCCATACAGTTAATGTTTCACATTTGAAAATGCTGCCCTTGCAAACAGTTCTTTCTAATAAACAGCACCAAGATCACACTTACACCCACTGCTGGTTGCCCCTGGTTGACGAAGATTGGATCTTTAAAGTTCCCCTCCAACCCAAACTATTTTATGGTTCTATAATTCTAAGAAAATCTGTCACAGACTATTCTAGACTGGACATGTCCAGTAAATGTAATGTATACAGACATCACAATAATTTTAAAGGAATTTTAAAGCACATGCTGAAATGGAAATTAATGACACATATGAAGTACATCTAAGTTGTTTAGGGAACAAAATAAACATTTCCTCCTGGGAAAAGAAGAAAAAGATTGAAGAGGAATGTTACATTGTTGCTTGTAATAAAAACCCTCAAATAATCATTCAGTATTGTCTCATTTTGCCAAGATATTCTCTGCCATTTTAAGTATCACTAATAACTAAATATTACAATAATTTATATATACATATTAATCTTTTTTCCCATCTCAGATTATTTCAAATTATAATAATAAAATATTTTGAGAACTGTTTTGATAATTTTTTAATACATGACATTGTGGAAACAATTATTTCCACTTCTAATTTTTTTCTATCTTTATTTTTTTTTCATTCATAGCTGCACTGATTTATACAGCAGATAAACTCTACAAAAAACTCTGAAATACCAGAGTTATTCCTGAAACAGTTTGGTGCAGTCCCAAAGCAACCTATGGTTATCATAATTACTTCTACAGAAATTAAGTTTGGGTTAGACACTTTACAAAACTAGGGTTCAAGTCGAAATCACATCTACAGTCAGTTGAATCTCTACTATTCTAAAGCTGGTTCATCAAGAGCCCCAGTTTATAGTAATCAAACCACTAGTCTGAAGTATGCCTACTGAGAATGTCCCTAAAATGCCAGCCACCATCTGGGAACAGCTAAAGCACAGTAACTACTGCTCTGATCCTTTCTGTTCTTCCAGTTTTCTTCAGGGGGGCGGGGAAACCAAACCAAAAAAACAAACCAACAAAAATCCACCAACAAAACAACACCCACAAAACTACCTCAATTACAGTATGTAATTTATAAATATCTGTCTTTTGCATTTTGTCTGGCTTTGTAAACTGTCTTTTGTTATTTTGCCTCCTAGTTATCCCCAGCTTTACTATTCTGACCTCTTTCATGTCTGTATCTTCAGCCACCTGCCCAGACCCTGGGCACTCACAGGATGCATAAGCTTGGATGTCCTCAAAAGTGCTAGAAGGAAGCCTTAACAGGCATAAGGGGGTCCCTAATATCTCAGGACTACTGATCCCCTGCAGCACCCTCCATTAGATACTCACTGGAAACTTGAGATAAAACATTTGCATGGCAGTGCCTTAGGTCACTCCCATGAAGTGACCCACAAAGTAACATGACCCACCCTGTGCTCTCTCAGGGCTCACAAACCTTCATGCGTAGGAGGGTCTTGGGAAAAAAATTAAATGGACTAAACTTTTTACCTTGAGTCAGTTTTGGCTCAGATAGTTTTTCACTGTATGCAGCACAGACAACTAAAGTTTCCTCAGTTGGCACTGGACTATCTCAAAACAAGCCCTAGCAAAACCTGGTTTTGAGCTGGGACAGACGATCTGCACTGGCCACACATGCTTGGCAAGGCTGGGGGTGGGCACCCTCCAACAGGCCCATCAGATGGCTCATCTTATTTCTTTTCTTCCCCTCCCTTCAGTCTTCATTTGGAGGCTCATGGAAAAATACAGAGTATGGTTTTCTTTGGATGGCTCCATTGCTACTCACAGGAGCAAACATTGGTGCCAGAAGCATGTGGTTTCTTTGGGAGAAAGGTGGGCATTCTGTGGAGGACAAGAGGCTGATCTTGATACTGCTGATGAATCACATACAGAGCAGGGAATCATATATAAAGTGGACTTGAAAACAAGAAAATGTTTCCTTTACTGCAAGACTCACCAAGTGAGCTCAAGGCACTTGGACATGAGATCTCTAACATGATCTTCAGAACACATGGCCTGAACAAGAAACTGGTTGGTCAAATGTGAGATTTATAGAAACCTTCTCTTTTTTTAATGTGTATTTCCAAAATTCATACTAAATTGTGATACATTAACATATAGATGTGGTTCATCTCATACAAAACATTATCTTAGAAGGGTATATCCAGCAAAGTCAATTACAAAAAACTAAGTACCAAAAAAAAAGGGAATAGTCTGGCTTTGCAACTCTGCTCTGTGTTCACATGCTTTGGAGTTTGAAAGTATTGATTGACAATTGTATCAGAACTAATCAGTCTAGCACATTTAAATGGAATTCATTTGCAGGTGCATACTGTATTTATTCAAGCTTTGATATTCTTAACTTCATTCTTGTCATCCAATTTTCATGTCTTATACAGATAGGAAATAACAGCAACAAGCTTGACATGAAACTAAGTCTATCACAAACACGTTTCCTGGTTGCATGCACTGTGCAAAGGAACCTGTTCTCCCCAAATATAGGTGTTTATGGAATTGAAACCATAGAAGTCAACCTTTGCTTCATGCAAGGAAAGTAATTTTGATAAAAAAAAAGCAATATCCTTTAGTAGAGTTCACATTTCATATTCAACTTGCCATCGACCAGGACTCCCCAGGTCCCTTTCCATGGCACTGCTTTCCAGCATCTCATTTCCCAGTCTGTCCATACATCCAGGGTTGTCCCATCCCAGGTGCAGAATCCAACACTTGCCCTTGTTAAACTTCTTACAGTTGGTGATTGCTCATCTCTCTTATTTGTCAAGGTCTCTCGGCAAAGAATATTACTGAATTCTTAAGTGTTCAACCCTTTTTTTGATCAGAACCAATCTTACCAGAAGGCACCTCATATGTGATCCATATCCTTTTCGTGGTAAGTTGCCTTGACTTCAGGTACCTGTTTATCTCCAGAGTGAAAAAGGTAATAACTTCTTCTGAAGATTTATTCTCTCTACCTTTCTCAAAACACTGTTTTCCACTTTTTTTTTTCTGCATGGATTTTGAAGATACAAGTTAAAAATATAAATACCAGCATATATATATATATGTATACATATGTAAACGTATGTGTCTCCAATACATTCTAAATGATTAATAGGGAGGGACATGATTCTCCTAAAATAACAATGTCTCTAATGAAGTACAGCAAAGAAGTACACTAACAATCACCAGACAAGTCAGGGAGTGGCATCAGGAATAGCCTGGCAGGACATAAGAGAAAGAAGCACGTTATGAGGGGGCAGAGTTCAAACCCTATAAATGTGAAAGGAAAATCATACTCTTATTCACCATTTATGTGCCTTTGGGATTTAACCACAGTGCACGTGAATACTACTGCTGTTGCTATAACAATTTAAGATAAGTGAAAATCAAAACAGTCTAATCTAAATTAGGCAAACATCAATTATTAACAAATACAAAGCGATAATAGGAAAACTCATTGTAAAAAGAGCTGGTATCATCTACATGGGCACAAATCTGCCCATATTGGTGCCTCCTAACAGGGAACAGCTGCAGTGGGTGGCAATGAGCACCCCATAAGCAGAACCCCTTATGGTGTCACGTGCTTTGAATGCCTTCTTATGCTTCAGAAGAGACACAACAATGATGCACATCAGCTCCTACTTCAGCTTGTACATAAGAGGAAGCAAAGCATCAAATGTTGAAGACTCACAGAAAGAAACAGTGACTGAGTGGAGAGGTTGCCTGCACGCAGAGCCACCAGCAAGGCCATAAGGATCCCCACCCGCGTCTCCTGGAGCTGTCCCACCACTATGTCCCCAAAGGGAGACAGCAGTAATTGAAGCCATGAGCACTTCAATACACATCTGAGGTGGGGAAGGGGTCAGGAGCTCTATGGCTGGAACTGCTGAAGAAGAAGGACCTACCCAACAACTAGCAGGTAAAGTGAAGCAGAAGAGTATTTGTTGTCTATGCATTTAGGAGGATGTATTACTAAAACATTTTATTCAATTCACTGAAGTCAGACAAGAAAATCATCTGAGAATTTAAAAGGTAGACTTGCAGTCAGAGTTCCCAGGATTTCTTCTATCAGTCTCAGGTTGTAAAGTTTGTACAGTAGAGCCACCACATTTTTCCTTTAATTGCAAGTGTTTGGAGGGTTTTCCAGATTTGCAATTTGATTGCTTGTGTTAGGATTGTTTTCCCATTTTGCAGTATAAAGCAGACACTGTCCACCTCTTACCTCCATAAAATGAAATTACAAGCAGAGAAGGAAGGCAGAAATGGCTTTTGTAGGCTCACTCAGTGCACCAATACACTGCAGAGTTATTTAAATCACTCTCTGCTTTGTAAAACGTTGACATTTTTCATGTCAGTTTCATGAGTTAAAGGCTGGGGTTGAGCAGGAAAAGGTAAGATTGAGTTTGCAGAGTGCAGAATTTTTCAGTATTAATAAAACTTCCAACTTAATGTAAACCAATTTTATTTACCCTGAAAGTCTTGCATTATGCAGGAATAAAAATAGGAGTTTTATTTTGTCACTGCAGCCAGTGAAAATACTGACATCTGTATTAAGCCTATTCTCTAATAGCACTAACCCATCAGCAAAACACAGTTCCATAATTAAAAAGAAATCATTTCCCTTGTTTTCTACCTTTTTATAGGAAATAGATGATTGATGGAAAATAATTCACAGCAGTGCTTTCTAGCCAAGAAGTTGCTGCCAGAGAGCCACCATCTGGGAGGCAGCAGGGGCAGCTCCACATCAGATGCTCAACCTCCCTTGCTGCTGGTTTCCACGTGTTTCAGGGAAACAGGTTCAGCTCTTTTGAAATACAAAGTGAAGGGCAGGCTCCTCTTGCCTTTCATTGCTCCACAGGAGGAAAATCCCTGTGTTCTCCCTGCACTGACAGAACTTCAGGTCTTCCAGTACAAAATATGACGGAAAACTTCATGAGCGTTCACATAAATGGGTTGCCACTGATATGCACTCTCTGACTGCTGTATTAAAATTTCAGGGTGATCAGCATCTGAATATAACAAGCACACTGAAAGCTCAGTTGCTTAATTGAACCAAATCTCTCTGACACAACCAGACATTCCTGGATGCAAATAAGGAATAAAAAAAAGGTGAAAATTAGATCCAAGTAAACAATCTAAATATTGGTTCAGCTCACAAAATCAAGGCTGAAGATCTTTCTTCTATATGAAATATGTTATTTCTCTTTGACCACGGAAGGGTAAGTCACACCAGCTGTAAGCAAACCCAGACACATGAACTGGACAACTAAACAAGACCCAGCCCTGCTCTTTTTTTTCCCTGCATTTTCATTTCTCCTTGCAGAAATACATTATTCCAGCATCAGTGCAAATACAGTGAGTCAACTTCAAACACTGGTATGGTCATATAAAGACCTTTCTGCACCTTAGCAAAAGGTTTCAGGTCAGCAGAGTCTCGGTTTCCAGAGCAGGGACTATCAGACCCCTGGAGGTCACAGCAGCACACGAAACCTCCTGAGGCTGCAGTCACCCAGGACTCAGAGGCAAGAGCCTCCTGGATGCCTGCACTGCCCCTTCATCCTGGTCTGACCTGGCACACACACGTGACTTGAGGTGCAAAGATACACTTTGGATCTAAATGTACTTTTTTGGCCAAATTGTTTGTAGGATGAACTCACAACGGAAACAGATTCAGTAAGAAGGGCTGAAAGGTCCCAAATTAGCTGTCATCAAATATGGATGCAGAAGATTTCAATTAGTAGTTTATTAAGAAACACTTCATTAAAGAGAGACAGGAAAAGAGAAAGAAAAAAGCAGGCTTGTCTCATGAATCATGAAAGGGATAAATCCACAAATGCTGACAAATTTCTTCTAATTAGTCTTCAGTAAACAGCTGCTACCTCATTAAATAAGAAAAAAGAAAAAAATCAACACAAAAAACAACCAAGCAAAAAAAAAAACCCAACAAACAACCCCCCAAAATATACATTCTGCTTAGTAATAAATCTGCCTTATCTGCTGGAGACTTTCATGATGGCAGAGAACTATTCTCTTTGGATATTACCAAGGTTATTTATCTAGACATTATCATAATTTCTTTGAAGTTCATGTGAAAAAGATCCTAAAAGGTCCTAAAAGAATATCATCTATATTTTACCATCAGTGACTAAAGAGGGTTAGTGAGTCATTTTTGATCTCACCCTAATCAATGGCATTACTTATTTACTTTGATAGGCACAAGGTGAAACTCTAAAGTTGAAATCTTAATTTCCTAAAATCAACAGATTTTTTTCTATCCATTTTACTGGGTTCAGGATTTCAACCTGAAGCTTTGAAGAGAACAGAAATTATTCACTCCCTTGCAGAGGTCTAACACAGTGTCTGTGTGTCCTAAATCCCTCTTAAATACGGTCTGAGGGCTCTGGCAATGTATAGCGCTTGCATTTCTCACCTCACAGTTGTCCCCAGAAAGTAATAGAGCATTTCTGGCATGTTTTATTATACTCTTTATACTTTGTGGTCATATTTGGAAATTTAAAAGTCTTTAAAAAGAAATAAAAGTCTGCTTTTCTTTTTTTTTCCAAACAAGACTGCATACCCTGTAGGTGCACACAGTTAGCAGTTTATGCTCATATTGAATGTGTCTTGAATCTGTCTTGAATGGCAAACTCTGTTTCCTACTTGCACTCCAATATCATTTGCAGACATTACGGTATCAGTTGCATGGATTACAGATGTGCTACCCTGTTTCTTTCATTTATAGCCCCAGGAGGAAAGTTTTTCTTATGTTAAGAAAAAAAAATGCAGGAAAATATTCCTTCTATAATGTCAGTTGTCTAGACTGCATGCATAATAAATAAAACAAAACAGTCTCTTCCATATATATTTCTGATTCTCATTTGATTAGGTAGGAAGAACCTCAAAGATTTAGTGTTTTCATATTATATATTCAAACTGTATCTTGTACACTTTAGAGTCAGTCTAAATCGACATGTAAGAAGTGTCAATGGACTCAGTGACCAACAATTAAATGCTGCATATGTTTCATTTGCACAACTCCAACCTCCTGGAATGAGCTGGTTCATTCCCCTTGAAGAAGTGTTTCCTGCTTGCCAGGTTAGCATTTTCTCCCAAACAAAAAGCACCCATCTCTAGACAGTTTTCTCTAGTCTGATTTAGGTCAGGAGAGGCCTCTGGAAGTCACTGCAAAACATCCACTGCTCTCCCTTCATCTAGCATCCAGTCACCTTGCAGACGGTGCATTCAGTTTCTCAGACACTGTTTGCCCTTGGTAAATCCATGCTGGGTGTACCATCGCACACATTAGCACTTCTGGGCCTGCACAAGGCTTCTACTTCCACTTGAGGTGTGCCTGACTGGTCTAGATCCTCCTTCCTGAAGAAGACAGGTGTAACATTTGTTTATTTCCAGTTCTCGGGAAAATCCCTGATCTGCATGACCTTTCAAAGATACAGAGAGAGGCCTTACAACTGACCAACTCCTCAGCACCTTCAGACACATCATGGATTCATGTAAACCCTGATACGATCTGCACATTTAATAAAGGAACAATCTTTATGATTTTGACTTACATATCAGACATTTAAAACATAGCTTTGTGTGCCTACAAAAAAACCACTTATGTTATTTGGTTGAGCATACCACCCCCCCCCCAAAAAAAAAAAAAAATCTGTTTTAACAGTAGGTTATGTAGATTCAGCTTACCCCAGGCATCCTTGCCCCTGGAGTATGAGGCAACACAGTTTCCTATTCATCTCTTCCACCTTTTTACTTTGCTCCTCCTGTCATTACTTTTGTTTATGTCTATCTTAAAGCTTGGGGATTTTTTTTTCATATCCCTTACCACACCCCAACCACGCCAACTAATATTACAAGCCATATCCCTAAACTCAGGCAGGCTGAGCTTTCACTGCACTGTAATTAACCTTTTGCAATCAGGTAGAAAACAAGGTAAGAAACTATAACATACAATTCTTCCATCCTTAAGAAGGGTAATAAGCAAATTTTCTTATTAAGGAACCACATTCAATTGCAAACAAATTTCTTGTGGTAATAGGTGTCACAATACTAGTGTTGCATCACCTAGTCCCAGCACATGGGACATCCAGTCAACGGTACTGCAATAACTCTTAAAACATGCACTTTAACTATATAAATGGGAAGTCCTTTATCTTATACATAAAACACTGCAAATAAGCAATGCAGAATCTTCCAATCAACTCCGTGGCCACAAACGCTCCATTCCTCTGCATCATGGTACCAGGCTTGACTTCAAAGCATGCTGACTGGTACCACTGAAGGACAGAGCCCGAATGAGTGACACTTGCATTGTTGGGGAAGCCCCAGATGACAGTTCTGCTGCAAACCAGCCACAAACTCAATATTGCTCATGGATCAGTTCATCTCTCTCCCCACCCAGGGCTGGCACAGATGCAGGATCACACAGGTTAACTGAAAAGATATTGAACCTGCTGGTCTGAATAGACTATGTGGACATGGAGGTATCTTAAGGAGAGATGGTGTCAATGACTGCCATCAATCAAGGCTTTGATCTCGAGACAGTATTAGATCTTGTCTCCAGGGAATGACAGTTCATAAACTTAATGGCTATGCTAACAGCCTTCTTCAGGCTACAGGAAAGCCGCAGCTGAATACTTCAATAGACTGAGATAACAAGACAATAGAAGCTACTGCCCTAGGCAATCCTGCACATGAGAAAACGTAAGTAAGGTAATACTTTTAATATCCCCATCTATCTTATTTGAAAAAAAAATAAATCTTTAATACATTCTCCAGGGAGAATAGAAGTCAGCATGTCCATTAGCTTCCACTACATCTGAAATTGCCCGAAAAAAATTCACAGATGAGCCAGCATAGCTCATTAACTCAAGGGCACTGCTACTTCTGTTGCTTCCAGGATCTGCAGGCAACCTGACCACTTGTTACCCAGGGCAAGCATCCTGCACAACCAAGGCAGCTCACAGGCATACTAGGCACTGAGCAACATGGACATACAAATGGCTCTGCATAGTCCGCTAAATCCAATGGGATTTTCTTAGCTCTGCTAGTCCTCCCAGAATCACCGTTTGGCACCAATTTGCTCAACATGCAGCGCTTCGTCAGCCCTCCCTCGCCTGGGTCAGAGCCAGCAGAATGCATCTCTGTTCAGGCTTACGAGGTCTTCCAGAAATGGGAGCACTGAAAAGTAAGCGATGCCAAACGGCTCCGTGAGACCCAGGCTGTCCTTGACATGGATGACAGGCAGATCCTGCTGCATCCTAAGCAGCTCCATTCAATGCTGTTCTCATGCATTTGCATCATACATCCCATCCAGGCCTTCCCTTATCCACTTGTCACAGGTCTTTCCCTTACCCCTCCCATTACCCTGGGAGATAAAAGCAGGCTGTTGGAGACAAGTCCTCAAACAGCCACTTTGCCAGAGAGACACAATAGGCTGCATGGATTTTTTGGGGGTCATGTTATTTTTTTTCCTTACTCTTTCAGAGCCTGCTACTTTTTGCCAATATTATCTCCTAAAGAAAATCCTACACTTACTTTAATATGTGGTAGTAAAATACTCGCTAGTGCTCTGAAAGCTCAAAATCAACACAGTCTATGGATGCAAGCAAAGACATAGCAATTAACAACAATAAAAAAACCACCACACAACAACCTAACAACAAAAAAATTGGGACAACTCAAATGCACTCAAATTTTCTCTAGTATGTTTGCCTCTGTCAAAAATTAACCACCCTCAACTTCTAGTTCTACATAGTTAAACTATGATATTCTAAACTCATATAAATATCAACAGTAACTAATATTATTAAATATTGCTGTTGTATACAGGTGTTAAAAAAAAAAGGCGATGACAAGCTATTTCCTATGTTTCTAGAAGCCTAGAAGCCTAAGGCATAGATTTATTTAAAATACTCTGTAGTATGATTGCTTTTTTATTATTATAGTTAACATCTCATAAAATTGAATGATTAACATGGTAAAACAAACTTACTTAGCAAAAGAAAAGCTCTGTCACAACATTGTATTTTAGGCACAACACTGTATTTTTAAACTCTCCCCAAAACATACTGGAACTGCCAAATCTATGGTTGACACACTATTCATACAGACCTGCTAAGAAACAAGTGAAACCAGGCAGTGCTAGAGATGTAGGCGTGCAAATGCCATCTGAAGACGTCTTTGTGGAAAAGTGCCAGTTTGGTTGTGTAACTGCAGGCCCAGAATTCACATCAAGGAACAATAATATTCTCTACTACTATGACAATGATCTGATTAATTCTACTTGTTGATAGATGTCTTTAGCCATTTTATTAGCAAATTGGCTCCACTGTATTTGCAGGCATGACATTAAAGTTATTTGGGGGCTGTACCATGTCAAAAGAGTAGGATTTGTGCCTGACCTACGTCTGAGAAAGTCATCCACATCATATGTCAAGAAGAAAGCTTGCTGACCACATTGTGCCCTTTAAAATGCTATTCCAGGAAGAATCAGCCACCACACAAGTTGTTTCGACTGCAATTGCCTGTCCTACATGAACTCCACAGTAATGATCTAATTTGGAGCACAAAACTAAAAGAGAAAGTAGGACTAAAATATCCAATAAAGTATCACTCACAAAAACAAATATGCAAAACAAAATAAACAGAACCCTGGGATGTTATTGTGTTAGTCTTAAAGGTTAAAAATATTTTCAGGCAGAGTGACAGGATTCTGTGCACTTTTGCAGCTTGTCAGAATCTTTGTGGTTGCTGCAAAGACTTATATAACTAACATATTCTTTTATTTTAAATCATCGTTTCATTATTCAGCTCTTTTTGTATTCTTAGAGATTGCAGATCCCTCCTCACCTCATTTCTACTCATTTTGTATCACATAGATTTCCGATCTGTTGTGTTTGCAGATCTTGTAGTCACTTAAATATATACCTGAGCCCTGAAAGCTCAGCTGTGTGAGCTGAGGGCAGAATAAAGCTACAGCAAAATATGTTGGGTGCTAAAAAGATGCATTATCTAGGGAACATGCAAATGCCCCAGCCTTTGGGAGTGACTGCAGTATGGACTTTGAGGCAGAGCACAGTCATAAATGCATAGGTACTTTCTCTTTAACCATACAGTAACTGAACACTTAGTAAAATGAAACAAAAAGGCATATTCCATTGACTTTTTGCTTGTTTTCAAGGTGGTTATATGCTCCAAGTTTGGGCCGGTGTCATTATGCCTCATAGCCCTCCAAGGTACAAGCACAGGTTAGGCAATCTTCAGATTGAGCTGTAGGTTTTGCTGGCATGAGTAAACAAAGTGCGCCCTTGTGCCATTCACAGCTGGTTTTGTAGTTGTTCTCCACGACTTGCAACTGAATGTAAAGGCAATGCTGGTACATTAGACTGGAGCACTGCAGACTGGAAACCCTTCTTTATTAGCATCACAGCCAGAGGGCACTACCACGGCCTGAGCGAATTCTCAGTGCCTTCTTACCAATTAGGTTAAACACCGCTATGGAGAGACAACTTTAAGGTTGAGAGACTAATGTCTACTTAATGATTCTCCACCTTTCAGTCTCTGTGCCATGGCTGCTACTACAGTGGCCCATTAGTATTAATTGGTATAATCTTTTATGACACACTTGACCAGTAGAAACCATTCCCATATCACCAGTTTGTTCCAGAGGCACAGATCCCACGCAGAGACACCAGCCTAAATTAGTTCTGGGCCAGTGACCACTGTGGAAAAGCTTGATATCCTCTTGTTAATTCAATGAGCTCTTACTGGCATAATTGCAGAATATTAGCTTGAATAAGTGTAATATCACTTTTCCTAGCAGTTTAAGTATCTTTATTTCTTTTTTTTTCTTAAACATAATATTCAGTGTTCAGGTGGAAAGCTAATTATATTCTCTACAGAATCACTGAAAAGCATTTGACCTCTCAAGTACTTCAGCAAATTAAAAATATCAAAATACTGAGTTATTATTACATCCCCAAAAAGTTGTATAGGTCCTGCAGTTTTTATATTTTGAAACAAAAGAGTTTTGCTAGAGAACATGCATGGCTGTAATATATGAGACTGTAAGGTGAGTTGCCATTTGTCTTTCTACAATGGACAGACATGGAACATTTTCAATATATGTTCCTTTGGCTGCACCAATAAGATCAGCTCCTATGAAACATAAACTGCCATATAAAACATAAAGCACTAAACCCAAATTTTTAAATACCCTTTATGAAGTACAAAAACATTAGATAAATAATAAACAAACTATAAGAAATCACGAACATCTACAACTTTAGGACATCAAAAGCATCAGCTAAAGCTCGTCTCATGGCTCACAGACTAACTAAAGATCCTAGTCACCCTGCTAAAAAAAAAAAAAAAAAAAAAAAAGAAAGATGAAAATGAGGTTCAGAGACATCTAATATATACAGTAGCAATTCCCTCCACACCCTTAAACTCCGTATTTTTGACACATAAATAGACTAAATCTGTTCTGTTCGTTTAATTTACATTTTAAAATATCAGTAAATCAAAATGAGCAAAATTACATCCTTAAAACTTTTAACCATCTGATACAACTCATTCCTCTTAGCCCTGAATATTGTGTAATACCTTAAAGTTGCTGCTTCCTGACTCTCATGTGCCTGTAATAGAAGAAATGTCTTCTGCCTTGAATATGCCAATTAGGCCAGCCCCAATTAACTACTTTTAATTCCCCAGTACTTTTGCTGTTCTTCTAGTACTGCTCCATGGAAGGACCTCCTTAAGCACACTTCCAGATCTGCACCAAGCTGCTGCTGGTCTCCTGCTGTAGTGTCTAGAGCAATGTAATGAGCAGCAAGAGAAGCTGTGCTTGTCTCCTGCCTCCCCAAGCAGGCAGATCGGGTAAATTCATCTGCTACAGCAAAGCTTTGTGCAGAGAGGGTAAGGGTCATGTGGGAGCGAAAGAGACACAGTTCTGCACAGGCCCTCTTTGCACTTTAACATCTATGTCCGGACACTCTTGGCTCAGTTTATCCCTTTATAGGCAAACCTACAGGCAGGGCAGGCGTCTTCAGACCCGGCTCCTGGGCTGGTGGTTTCTCCCACAGGGCCAGTTCCAGCACACCATGGGCATGCTCAAACTTTCCTCTGTGCTGCTTCGCCCTGTGCCTTCCTCAGCAGTCTCTCAGACTGGAAATCTGAGAGGCTGAATCAGGGACTGTGTAGGTCTCTGGTCCTGTTTGTAATGCACCAAGCACTGGAGAGTCACTAATGGAGTTCCCAGATGTCAGAGTATTTAGGAATTTGACCACTTTGTATTATTCTCAAACTACTAAACAAGATAGGTACTGGGAAGACATTGTGTTCATTATAGATACTGTCACTGCTTAATGAAGTAATCTTATAATTAGTTTGAATCAGTCAAAATATTTAACTCAAAAAGTAAATCTTGTGCTTTAACAGTGTCAGGGTGTCTTCACTATCAAATTTCAGTAAGTGTCCAACATTTGAGAAACTTGACATGATGAGGGAAGTAGTTAATTCATTATGTGCTCGTTAGTAAAATACTTAAGAGATAAAGTTGTTCTTAAACAAAATCCTCTAAGATTTGTGAACAGAACATGCAGAAATATTTCTGATTTTTTGAATGAGTCACTTTTCCACATTCACATCTCTTACCTAACCAAATAAGAACACAAACTATTCATGTTATCAGTGCTATGAAACTCACATCATTTATTTACATGATAGACACAGAACTCATGTCTCGCAAGCTATGCTTTCATACTGACAGTCCAGAGCAGAAGCTGTAACAGAAGACCTACACCTATATCTTGAAGAAGTATTTTTGCTGCCACATTAATGTCACAGCACAAGTTAAAAACTCTTTGACTTGATTACACACAGGCACAGGAGAGATGTCTACAGATGATTTAGGGTGGATGGCTGTGAAATCACAACCGCTCTGCAATCGCGTGCAAGACAGACCCGGAGAGAAGAGGTTTATTTCTTTTGATCGTGGTGATTACTTTGAGCAGCAACCACAACATAATTTCTTCCACTCCCTTTTGTGTCTTGAGAAGTTTTACTTCAGTGATCAGATCCAGATTCACAAAGTTACTAGAAATTTAACCATGGTGCTCTCACTGCATATTCTTGTTTGAAAAGAGGTCTGTGGTCTCCAAGAAGGCCACATTTTAGCTGTGCAAACAGCACAAACTGCTCCTTCCCTGGCTAGCTTCAATCCTGCAAAATAGTTTGGCTGAATTCTTTCTTGAGGGTCTTTCAGATTTTTTAAAGGAAAAATTAACCAACACACAAAATAAATAACTATTATAAAGCACCTGTTTATTAAAAATCATCATCATTTGGAGAGTTCAAAAGCAGATGTGGACATCATTTGGGCACTGCAGTGGTAAACAACCAGAGAAAACATCTTCAATTAAGTTAGCAAATTATTCAAGTTGCAAGAGCAATTCCAGTACTAGGATTGAAGCTGTTAACTCAGCAGGGCTAATTTACTATTTCAGTGTTGGTGCAAGTCTGTTGTGACAAGAAGTGGGGGAACAAGCAAGCAACTTGCATCCCCTTTTCTCCCACACACCACTTTACTCAGGCAGTACATTATACACACACACATACACGTCCTGCCTGGAAGGTAAGAAGCTGACAGACTGTTCCTGCTGCCAGCATAATTCCATGCTTGTATTTGAATCACACTGATTCCTAACACAACACCTGGTTGTAGGTGAAGCAAATCTCTCCCTTACTCACTCAGCCTGCTAGATAGCATTGTGCAGAAACAACGGGCCAGATTCTGCTTAAAGCTTTGATGAAGCAAGCTCAGAGTAAATTTTATGAACACTGACAGCTTGTGCAGATTTGTGCCTTTACTTAGGCATCACAACTGAACACAGTAGTTTAGATTATATTTGTATTACAGATAAACTATTACACACTTTTGGATCTGTCCCTAAGTTTTGCAAAGCTTACTTGTTTTTAAATTATCTGTGTTCATAAATTCTACAGGGCTAAATGAAGGCATTTAATCTAATTTGATAATCAGATTTGTAGGCATTGATGCTTTGAAGTGGTTAACTGGGTAACAGCTAATTTCCCTGTGGGATGTGCAATGCACTAACCTCTCCTCCCCCTGAATGATAGCAGCGTATAAATATCTGCTGCATTTGAAAAAACTCTTAAATCACTAGACATTAAGAAACACTAATAACTTGACTGGTGTCATGCATAATTTATTATGAAGAGACTAATGTAGTCTGTATCAGAGCATGTCTGCGACCTCTGAATCTATTTGAGTTTCTTCCCAACTTCAGTGACTTCTGCTAGGATTTCCAGCTGGTGCAAACTACCAGGCTGCCAGTACTGCCACTTACCAGGAAATTTTAATTCTCTGGTTAGGACAGTCTGCCCTTGCATATTTGTGGAGTTGCTCACAAGCAATAGCCAGAAATATGAGCTAGAATCAAGAAAAAGGAATACTATAAAACAGCAGAGCAAACCATCTGCCTTGCAAAGAAACTAATTTACCTGTTGGTACTGTTAGCATTATGAAAATGAAGGGGATCAGCATTCATACAACAGAGGAAAGCTACTCATTTATTTTAGCCCACTGACTGAATTTTAATCTCATGGAAGTAGTTCAGTTCACTTGAAAAGGAATTTGTGTATATATTTCAATACAAAATGTAGAGCATTGCAGAACTGGAAGACAGACTCTCATTTTCTAAAGAAATTAAATAAACCCATCAATTTCAACAGCCTTTTTGGTAGGGTTCTGATAGGAAAGGTAGTGATAAATTGCTTGATCCTGCTTGCACCAGTGAAACTAAATCTTCTGAAAAAAAAATTATACCATACCAAAATGAACAGAAATTACCTGTATTGAACAGTTTGAGCTGAACATGTTCGTGGATTACTGATTGCAGCAGGATTACCACTGTTTGTTGGATTACAGCCTAAACAGACCAGAACCATGCTCTTTTTAAGTCACTTAAATACAAGCTGAAAGTCCATTTAAACCTCCTACCCAATAACAAATATTAGAGCTGTTTACAAAGTATGCTTCTATCACATTGTGTTAACTAAGAGAAGCAACAGGTTTTATGTCTTTGTCTTGCATACAATCCCACTTTTTCAAGTGAAGAAGGATCCACTCCAAAATCACAGAAAATATCAGACTAGCACGTAAGGACTCCCATAAACTTCAACAGATGTAGCGCAAATTAGAGTGTATATAAAAGCTTACAGAAAGAAAGCATAATTCTTCATTAATTGTTGGCTGTGACTTTAAAGCTGACCAAAAAAAAAAAAAAAAAAAAAAAAAAAAAAGGCAAACATCAAGTTCCCTCCCTTACCTGAACAAGAAATGTAACTTCTAAGAGTGTGAAGACTTGTTCTCTGTTTCTTTATATGCTTACACCCTAGGAAACAACCAGCTCTGGCAGAGGAAATACAAGTATTAATTGAAAGCACGTTGGTTCCTCCACCATCCATTAACTCAGCAGATTATGGCATTTCCCTGGGTGGGATATGCACAGGGGGCAGCTTGCTTCAGGCAATGAAATCCAATTACACTTTTACCGAAGACCTTGTTTTTAAACAAACATGAATACAGCTAAAGAAGAAATTTAAAATCTTTAGTCATTCTGTATTACCTTGATCAGTGCTTCCTGAATATACTGTAAGAGATACCCATTTATGTAATTTTCTCTTGCTGTGATGGTGGACTGCATGACAACAGGTTTATTATGCTGATATGTCTACAATATTAGCAAACAACTGACATTAGTGGGCTAACAAACTCCTCTGAGTTGCAAATACCTTATTTATTAATATGAACTTCCTCACTAGGATGGGATCATATTCCTAGGTATTTTTCCACGTAAGTCATTCCAGCAGGATCATCACATGTCACATATAAGGCAAATTTGCCTTCAAATAGCATTACTTGATGCTGAACTGTTCAACATCTTTATTGATGACAGGGTCAGGGGGATAGAAGGCACTCTTGGTAAGTTTGCCTGTGACACCAAGCTGTGTGGTGCAGTCGACACGCAGGAGGGAAGGGATGCCATCCAGAGGTACCCTGACACCCTGGAGAGGTGGGCTGATGCAAACCTCATGAGGGTCAACAGAGTGAAGTGCAAGGCCCTTCCGCTTTGTCACAGCAATCCCAGGAACATCAACAGTTTGGGCAGGTAAGTGACTGAGAGCAGCCCTGCGGTGAAAGACTTGGGGATGGCTTTTGATGCAAAACTCAGCATGAGACGGCACTGGGTGCTCACAGGCCAGAAAGCCAAAAAAATGCTGGGCTGCATCAAAAGCAGTGTTGCCAGCAGGTCAAGGAAGGTGATTCTCCCCCTGTACTCTGCTGTGGTGAGACCCCAGCTGGAGTACTGCATCCAGTTCTGGTGCCCCTACACAAGGAGGACATGGAACTGTTGGAGCAAGTCCAGAGTGCCACAAAGTTGGTAAGAGGACTGGAGCACCTCCCCTATGAAGACAGGCTGAGAAAGTTGGGTCTGTTCAGCCTGGAGAAGAGAAAGTTGTGTGGCGACCTCATAGCAACCTTCCAGTATCTGAAGGGGGACTATATGAAGTCAGAGACTGACTCTTCTTCAGGAACCACAGTGACAGGACAAAGAATAATGGGTACAAATTGAAAGAGGGGAAATTGAGGGTAGATATTAGGAAAAAGTTCTTTACTGTAAGGATGGTGAGATTCTGAAACAAGTTGCACAGGAAGACTGTGGATGCCCCAACTCTGGCAGTGTTCAAACCCAGGCTGGATAAGGCCTTGAGCAACCTGGTCTAGTGGGTGGTGTTGAGACTAGATGACCTTCAAGGTCCATTTGAACCCTCAACATGCCATGATTCTATGAATAACCTATATTCAAACTGGCACTACAGCAATTAACACAATTATCCCTCATGCCTTGGGGTTTCATAAAAATAACATTAGACTGATAATTTGTTAGAACATTATCCCGGTTCTTCTCTTATCTGTGCTGTATTAGAAGCAGAGAAGTTCAGAGAGATGGATCCTTCTGCCCTAACCCAAACATGTCTTCCTGAAACCCTCAAAAATTGCTAATAATCATAAAAGCAATCCACCACTCCCCTCACCTCTTCCACCCCGCCAAAAAAAAAAAAAAAAAAATCACTAAAGCCCCCTGACACAGGCACTGTCTTTATGATGGAACTTACAGCAAAAAACATGTTACTTGCACTAGCCTTGGCAGAAAAATTATGCTTTACAACAGAGTTGATATGTAAACAGTTGTTGAACGGACTTGCTCCAGCAGCAAACCCTGCGTTTGATGCTATCACCTGGTGGCACTGTTACACCGCCGGCTCAGTCTGTGTTTTCAGCACTCGGCTCCGGGAAAGGCACGTGGTGCTGCTGTTACTCTGAGGTCACACAGGGCCCCCCTCCCGGGAAGGTTTGGGATGGAGGGAGCCAATTGACCTGGACACTGGGTTTTGCTTTGGATTTAAAAAGAGAGCTGCCCTCCCCAAACAGGCATGGTATTGGTTTGACATTTGGGAAGAACACATAAAATTACATCTCAAGGCTGGTGTTGGTATAAATAACAGCAATTTGGACACAGATTTTGTATTTCTGATACTCCTGACTTCAGTACCACACTAGCAAGCTAATTGAAGACCTAGGATGGCTCAATGGGACAAATACCAGAAGAAAGTCGGTGTATTACTGCTGATGGTTTTAAGGGAACTTGTTTAACCAAGAAGATAAACATGAAGATCATGTAATATAACCCCAAGAAAATAAGAATAATTGCAAATACTAACAATCTGTCCTGTTGTAGAAATAATATTTTTAACCATTTTCTTTAGCAAAGATAGAACAATCTATACATTGTCCTAAAAAACCCCAAACCAAACCACAATCACACCACAATGTGCATCTCCTATCTTCCAGAACACAGAGTATACCAATTTAAAGGCAGCTGATGAACATTCAAAACTGAAGCAGCAGTTTTGCTGTTAAGCAACCAACACCTTTTCAGTGTATGAGATTGGATATCCCTCTACATAATTTTGCATTCATACATACTGTCTGTATTGGTTAGAAAAACAGGATCCCACTGAAGTCTCTAGCAACTAAAAATCAAATTATATTTGG
Source organism: Acropternis orthonyx (assembly GCA_035583155.1). Lineage (NCBI taxonomy): Eukaryota > Metazoa > Chordata > Aves > Passeriformes > Rhinocryptidae > Acropternis > Acropternis orthonyx. The sequence continues at coordinate 134,608,926 of JAWWEU010000081.1, read as the reverse complement.
GTTTTCCTCTCTATTTTTACATTCTATTCACATATAAGTCATCCTGACAGTAGAAAAGGGGCAAGTATCAAGTCTACAAGTGTGTGGGTAGCTAAAACATGATAAATGTTCCCACCTTTTCCCCCTCACAGAAATATAACTGAAGGAAAGCACTTCTTACCAGTATATTTGAAGTACAAAGTACATTAGATGGAAATTCTCTCCCTGTTCTTTAGAATTAAAAATTTCTTAATACCAAATGTGATTGACAGGAATGTCTTCAACAGAACAAGAATCAGAAGTACACTGTCTGATTTTATTACCAGAACATTGGATTATGGCATGAAACAGGGCTTTTCTGATATCCTGTATCATTATTTGGGCTTTTCTCAGGTGAGTATTTTTGATAACTCCTCTGCTCCTCTCTGCCTGGGCTCCATTCTCATTTGCTTGCACGTCTATTCTTATGCTGCTCTCTTCTTGTCTTGGTGCTTCACTGACACTGTGTTCTTCATACCTGTGGTGCTGCCACTCCTTGTCTCCAACACCTTTATCCTCTTCCCACACCCAAGCAGTGTGTAATAACTCTTGGTGCATTCAAATGAATTACAGATCCCTCAGACATAAGATATCAACCATATGAAATTATCTTGCAGCCTTTCTTTGATAAGTAATACGGATACAAGTTATAATAAAGAATTTTTGTTCTCTCCCAATATGACAGTTTTACTCTTCATTTTTAAAAATAAATATCCTTTTTCAAGTCGTCCCTAACTGTCACTTAGTGCATATACACCCTGAAAAATATGAAAATTAAATCATTCAAAAGAACTTGCAGGATGTTGTTCTTGCCAGTGTAAAGAAAAATATTTATTGCCCTGAAGAAGAAATGGGCAAACTATCCGAAAGAAAATGAATTTTTGCTTTTTTTCTGTCTCTGGTAAATGAAGTAAGAAAATTAATCTGATGCATTTATGGCAATGAAGGAGATGGCTTCTAAAAGACCACCAAAAGCAGGAACCCTGTTCAATGAATACTGAGAAAGTGAGCCAAACCCAATCCACCTTTAATAATGGGGCTTATTGGAGAAACTGTTTTCTGGCTAACAAGGACATGCTATTCCTAAGAATACACTATTCCACTTGGATGTATTCTCATTTAAACAGACAATCCTTCAGAACCACCTTGTCATAGAAAAATAACCTATTCTCTTCCAAGAGCCTCCTGTACGGTTTGAGATGAGCCCTTTACTTCTCAAATTATCTGTGTTAACTCTCATACTTTTTACTTGGGATCAGTTACAATCTCATCTATAATCCTTAAAGAGAAACTTAGTATGTAAAAAAAAGCCAAACTACTTGACTTAATTGGCTTGGTTTGCTTTCCAGCAGATAGTGAATAAGAAATAAGGTGTATTATCTTCTTCCATCTGACAGGTTTGGAATGTATGCATTTAATATTGATTTAAAAAATCACAACAAATCAGTACAGGTTTAGATCAGTGTCAGATAAGACGAGAAAGTGTTCTACTGTACTACTAAAAACTATCAAAGCCACCAAAGCCAACTCAGCTGTGGATTATGTAGTTGTAAACCCACAGGGAACATTTTCTACTGGAGCTGAGTTTAGGGCACACCACTAGATGACTCTGTGTTAGCTCAGAGCCAGCAGTGTTGTTCAGTATTTTCTCAGAGTTCACAATGGCAATGGTCTCCCTCTGAGATCCCAGCAGATTTCAATACACAACTCATGTCAAGTTTAGCAGCAATGCTGGGAAGTCCTGACCTATGAACAATGAGGGTCTCATGTTTTATTAAAATGTGAGTTTCCTGTTCTTACATGGAATATAACATGTAATTTAATTTGTAGACTGAATTTAAGCCAAATTCTGAAACCATCATTTAATTCCTAGTACATTTAAGTTGCATGTTTTAAAAAATGACTATAGAGAGAACCTATCTTCTCTAAAACTTACTCAAAGCAAGAACATCAGAAACTTGGCAAACTATCAAACAACCAATCTCAGCACTGTTTTACATACAAATGAAAAGGGGAAAATCTAATTTATACTGTAGATAGATGACATAAGCACCTAGTTCCAAACCCAAGTGGTCACACAGGTTCCTAAACAAATGTATGGCTAAAGTGCCCGAGAAACTGAAAGTCATCAGCTCTTAAAATGTATCATGCTTGCCACATTTCCCCTGGCAGAGGAAAGAGACTGTCATTCTATCTTCTACAAATTAAAAGAATAAAAGAATCTCTCAAGCATATTAATTAATGAGATTCATTGGAAACATAGCGGACTGCTGCCACTGTTTAGTTTTCATGAACATATCTGGCCAATTAGTATCTAAATTTATAAAAAGACTTCTTTTGTAGATGTTGAATATTTTATGCTTGTAAAGTCTTTGCGTACTCCTATGTGCATACTAATGCTCTGTAATTGTGGAATGCTCAACAGTACAATAACTCCATGGTAAAATCCAACTGTTCTTCCTGGCCCAAGATAGAAATCAGCAATAACACACAGTTCCCGTAGGGTTTTTGAGGGAAAAGCATAACAACAAGCTGGTTTGTTGAAATCCAAAAGGAAATCCATAGCAAGCTCTCCTGGAGATGGTCCTAACCCAGGACCTCTGACTCCTGAGAATCGCATTTCACTCTTATTTATCTAGCGATATAAAGAGAAAACATGAATACAGGAAAAGGTAAAAATTTGTTGAAAATAAATAAATAAAATGACAGCTTGTGTGGAGCCCAGTATGTGCTGGGAGATACTCGGTAGCCCCTTCTGATCAGGACCAGAAATATTAGACAGTGGGTGGGGTCTGTCCTGGTACAGTAAGAATGGCATGAATTAGATCACTGTCAGACTTGCAGGAAAGCAATCTGCTTCCACAGGAGGGAGACAGTCCCGTCCCATCAGCACAAGCCACCTGGTCATGGTGCTTGAGGCACCACAGATCAGGAAGGGCTGGAGGTTGTGTGTGCAGTGTTAGCCATTCACAGCACCAGCAGATTTGCTCACTCTGTCACTGTATTACAAACCAACTTCTGCTTTTGTTCAGTTATTCTACAGTAAGTAACATCAGACTTTGATCTTAGATTTCATGCTCACATATATGTTCTATGGAAGGAAACTCACTGGCTTCACCATCTCAGTTTTAGCTTCAGAGGGACTGGTGCTCAAGGAACATTTGAGATATTACAAACCATGTCCTTTTTTTGAGTAATTTTTCTCTTCTACAGAAGACCTCCAATAAGAGTGAGACTGAAAGTGATGAACTGTCTTTCAGCTGAGAGCTTATGGGTCAGATCCGTTTCTCTTTTGTCTCCCCCAGAGATTCAAATTTTAGTATCCTAAGAGAACACACTATTAGCTGATCTTGCAAGTTGAGTAGCTTGAGAAGTATAAAATATTTCAGCTTTATCTTGCTCTAAACCAAGAAAATTAGAAAATCCTGAAATATTTCCTGCCCAAAATGACTCAGCAGATGATACGATAGCAATCTATATGATTAAAACCAAAACCAGATGCTAAGAAAAGGGACATACTGAGATGAAAGGACATTAATGAGCATTCCTCTTATGGTGGATGCTGTCTCTATAGCTCAGAACTCACTTATATTCAAAGGATACACAGAGTATCTGTAAAGGACAAAAGAAGGATACAACGGGCTTTTAATGGCTCCAAGTTTTAAATACTAAAAAACAGAAAAACAAAGACATGAATAAATGCTTGCTTGCTCATCCAGAGTAGCTATGTGATCTGAATCACTAATAAAAATCTTCAGGAAGGATGAATGAGTAAGAATTTTGCATAGTTACTGTTGCTATGAGAGACACTTTGCTCATTATCCACACATTTCACAAATTATTTCCCTTTCCTTATCACTCACAAGCAGGTAATGAGATGCCAGGAACATGGCCTCCTCCTCTAAAAGTTTCTGGGATTGTACTTGAAAGGAAGCAGTTACAATGATACTTCTCAAAAAGAACTCAGTGTTTAATAAAGAAATTGTAAGTGTAGTGAATGGGACAGAGTCAAACTGCAAATGTGTGCTACCAGTATCTGGATCCTCTGAGGCAGAGTTGGCAGCTTCATCTCCCATCTGTCTTTCTCTAAAAGGAAGAGGATGCAGCCCAAATTTACAGCACCTACTGCACCAAACTCCACGACTTCTCTAACAACTTCTAATATACCTACCCATGTTACATGCTTTGCTAGTATTAGCAACAAACAAGAAAGGTAATTCAGGAACTACTACAGAAAGGAACCACATTCAATTCTGCAGAAGAATAGAAGCCAATATATTCAATAGCCAAATGGTAAGAACATTTCAAAGATGTGTTTGGAAAAAAAGGAGTATTTTTTCCAAGAAGACCTCTCTACAGTAAATAAACCAAATATCAGATCATGCCTTCTAAAAGGAGTAAGAATTCAAGAGCATATCAAATAAAATCTCGGAGAACAGGAAGGGATTTGCACACTAAAAATGAAAGTTTTATGCTTATTTTGGAGGAGAAGGCAAGAAGCAGCCCCCTATCTTTGTTTTTAGTAAGTGACTACCAATAGCAAGTAGTCACAAACTCCAAATGACTCTCAGCTTGATTATAAATCAGTACATATTTTCAGATAGATTGATGTTTTTCTTTTCCAGTTTTGAGTCCAATAACAGATTCACTGTGATGTCTGACCAGAGGTCTATGGCTCTCTCACATCAGCTCTCCAAAAAAAAAAGCTCCATCAAGGTGAGAGATCTTTGAAATCATCACTTGAACAGACGTTAGTCCTGCATAATAGTTTAAGATTAACAGATTGTGTGACACTATATAAATTTAGTAATAAATGTGCATGAATTCACACTTGATCAGGTAGTTCTGACATATTTTATAGCAAGTAATAATTTTACAGAAGCAGAAAGAAAATTAATCTACTGCATATGTAAACAACATGATTTTATTTATGCTTCCAAATTATTGTAAAAGTCATGATTTAAACTGACTTATTGAAGAGCATATAGCACCAGGGTTAGGTATAGCTATATCCACTAAATAGTATCTAATCAGTTTTCATTTAGTTCTCTTCTCCCTTTCATAACAGGAGGAATGAACTATGATTTATTAATCACTTGGAAAAGAGATTATGTTTTACATTTTCCCATAAAATCACCTCTATTATAGTCTCTCACTTTATAAACACTCTCTTATACTGCTTTGTGCATTAATAATAATTCTTGTGACCAGTTATTACTTATATTTATATGCATTAAATTCCTTGGAATATCCATCTTCTTTTTGCAATAATACATTTAGAAGTACTAAATTATTAGTAGTGACTTGGGGGTACTGGTTGACAAGGAGCTCAACAAGACCCAGCAATGTGCTCTCACACCCCAGAGAGCCAATTGTGTCCTGGGCTGCATCACAAGCAGCGTGGCCAGCAGGGCAAGGGAGGGATTCTGCCCCTCTACTCTGCTCTGGTGAAAACCCACCTGGAGTGCTGTGTGCAGCTCTGGGGTCCCCAGCATAAGGAGGACATACATCATTGGAGAGAGTCCAGAGGAGGCACACCAAGAAGATCCGAGGGCTGAAGCACCTCTCCTATGAAGACAGGCTGAGAGAGTTGGAATTGTTCACCTGGGAGAAGAAAACGCTCCAGGAAGGCCTTATAGGAGCTTCCCAGTACCTGAAGGGAGCCTACAAGAGAACTGGAGAGGGACTTTCAAGAAGGGCATGCGGTGACAGGACGTAAAAGTCAGGTTTAGGTACTAGGAAGAAATTCTTTACTTGTGAGGTTGGTAAGACACTGCAATAGGCTGCCCAGAGAATTTGTGGATGCCCCATCCCTGGAAATGTTCAAGGCCAGTTGGATGGGACTTTGAGCAAACTGGTCTGATGGAAGGTTCCCTGCCCATGGTAAGGGCGTTGGAACTGGATGATCTTTAAGGTCCCTTCCAACCCAAATAATTCTATGATTCTTGAGTAAACTAATCCCAACTAAATTTAAAGTGACCACCCACTGAAATTTGTCTCTTACAAGATTAGGAGACCACATGAAAATCACACTTTTCCCAGTTATCACCTAGGCATTAGCTACTAGACAATTGTTTTGGAAACTTAGTCAATTAAAATGTATTTATTCCGAGTTGCTTATCCCAAAAGCTTAATTTCTCTTCTACATGGATTTTGCATTAGTTAATTCAGAGTACTAATATGGCAAGGTCAAGCTAGCAGAAAATATTTTCTTGATTAAGAATTCTACTGACCTAATTTGCAAGACAGTCTGAAGAAGGAAAGGGCTTGGTTCCATTGTGGTTTTTTTTTTGTTTGTTTGTTTCACAAGTGGAACATGAAACAAATTTTTAAAAAAATGAACCACTGAAGGGAAGGGAACTTTGGCAATTACTATTTCCCAAGTGTCCTCATGCTGTATACTATGTACACATATACATATTCATTCTGACTAAAGTTTGTGTAGCTGTAGAACAATGCCTTCCACTGATGACAGGGACTGAACCAACAAAAGATGCCTCCTGAGACAGTTGATAGGTGTCTTCTAAATGAAATGAGTTGTGCTAGCAAGAGCCTGTACAGCCATATTTGCATTAAGGCTTTTATTACAAGATACAATAAAAAAATGAAAATAAAAATTGTTGCATTCCTCCTCTCCCCACCAACACTGTACTCTAACAACATTTTGTAGTATGAATTACTGTCCTGTTCAGTAATTTCTTTTGCCTGATCAGGAAAATAATTTTATGCAACCATTTTATTTTTAAATTATGTATTTACTCTATACCAGTGCTGCAGTTTTATTTCAATGGCAAATAGAACAACAGAAGGCCTTTTACATCTACAAAACCATAGTTAGTAGGTGAATAGTCTACTGGATGTATTCTCTTAAAAGTATCTAAGCACTATACACCAGGCTGGCTTACATGGCTTACTTAGAATATACCTCAAATGCATGTCTTTATTAGCTACTTCATTCACCTTAATAAATTGCTAAATATATATTCCGAGGCATGATACCATGAAGTATAGTTCTGCAACCAGTCCTGCTGGGTCCTGCAAGCAGCACAGCTGTGATGCTGAGCCAGAGAGGAGAGCTAGTTGTAGCTCTTGCAGTTGGACGTGGCATTAAGTTGATCCAGCCTTACTGCTTTGAATTCAGGTTACCCATATCATTCTCCATTGTGTAACACTCCAGCCCCCTTTTCAGAGTGCTGAAGACCCAGATACCTTCTTTTTCTCTTTTGAGGGAGTTGCTCAACAATAAGTACTTCAGAAATAAGTGGCCTGAATTTTTAAGTGCCTGAAGCATCTAAAAAGTCTAATTATAGGTTTTTATTTTTAAGTGTCTTGGGTGCTGTTTCTAGAGTTCTCCAAAAAACTTCATCGGACCCACCATGCAGACTGTTTTTCCTACACTCATCTTATTAATCTAGGTGTTCCCACTCAATTTCTTCACACCAATTCAGGACTGGAGGTGCAGGAGCCTTCCTGCCTACTGAGCCTGCCATATGGAAGAGTTATTTCTCCCCCTCACTGACTCTTCATTTTCTATTTCATTTCAACCAAGTACACAACTTGTTCCCCACTGCCTATTCCTATCAGCTCTTTTCTGCCTTACCTACTTTTCCTCCACATCTAAAAAGTGCAACTGCACTCATTAAGTTTGGAAAGCATCTGAAATGGAGTCTGTGGGAAAGACAAAATGCAAAATAAGTATCTTGTGCATAGCTCTTTAAAGTAGAAGTGGTGCTGATGAAATAAAATATCTTCGAATTACCAAATATTCCTTCCTCATTACAAAATTGATTTTCAAAGGTCTTAGGTAAATCTGTGTATAAGGGGACAAAAAAAAATTTAAAAATACTCTGATATTAGAGAGTATTTAGGTACACAGTCTCTTAGACAATTGTCTATATCTACTCACAGTAGCTGCAAGTATACACATGCTGCTACGATTTCTTTGGCAAAGAACATGTGCAAGTGAAATGCTCACATGTTTCTGGATCTGCAAAGCAGAGCAATTTATATAAAGAACTTGGAAGTGCTTTCTGCATAGTCAAATTAAAAAAAAATCCCATCTTTTTTAAAAAACTGTAAATAATAAATAATAATTTTAAAATTAAAGAAGTCAGCTGAGAGCATTAGTTTTCTCAATCCATTTGCTCAATCTTGGACACAGATTTCTTTTAGGAGAACAACATGAAAATAAGGGCAAAACAAGGTAAACCCCTGTGTAATTGTCTTAAGTCAGCAACAGGTCTAATATGCTTGTTTATGCTGTATCAGAGCCAACTGTACACAAACCATCACAAGAATATGATATTTTTCTTATTTGAGAGTCCTGGTCCATTACAGGTGTGCCAGTACATTCATCCTCAGAAAGTAACAAATTATTTGATTAAACTTCAACTATTAGAAATTATTTTTGAGACAAGCCATAGAAAATTTCTTATATGTCAAGGGGATGATCTAGGTTGTAACACATGCCAAAGCTGATGGGAGCTCTCGAAAGATAACTATTCTTTCTCTCAGATTATCAAAGCCATAGACTCAATATCAGAACAACTCAGTCAGTACAGTAAACATGTTCATCTGGTACCAGTATTGTGTTGTTCAAGATTAAACCTTTCATTTTCACAATATTCAGGAAAGTATGCCATCAAACACTTGTGACAATATAGAAAAACTCGTCTCTTTAATTTGCCTGTCAGCAGAAGTCAAACATTACGCAGTATGAAGTAATACTGGCTCCAGCAACTTAGTCCTTGTGATTTAGAGAAGTCACAAAGAGAAGACTGCATATCTAAGAACAGAATACCAATACATCTCCCATACCGGGTCAGTCCAGACGGGCCACCTCAGCCAGTGCTCTGTACAAGGATAATGTAAGATGATATTTGAGAAAAACATGCAATCTTTGCCACTTTCTGTGCTCTGTTCCCCTCATACTTCCCTAGGGTCTACAACTGTTGTTCACAAATGTTAGCATCTGTTTATGGGCAAGTTGCCCAGGAATGCTGTTGTCTATGGACACACTGTCCATGTTCCAGCAGGATATGCAGACAGGCAGTGGAGTATCCATCCCTGGAGATTGTCAAAACTCAGCAAGACAAAGCTTTGGCTGTTCTGTCTAGTGTTGGCTGAAGTCCCACTTCAAACAGGACAGCAAACTATATAACCTTCACAGGCCTTTTGCAGTCAACAAGTCTGCAAAATCAAGTGCTGCACAATATTCAAAGCAATTATTCAAATGTATGAACAACATTCTGTTATTCCAGCACTGAGCTTAGATGCTGAGCAACTAATGTTCAGACCTTGTGGTCACTAGAAGGACATATAGGTTACTAACATTGATGGAATTCACATTATAAGAATGGTGTAAAGGTTTCCAAAAGAAACTGCAGTGAGTCAAATTTAACAAGCAGATAAATGCAAACCTGAGTTTGTAGTTCCGGGACTGTGTTTTGGGTGATCAAAGAAGAACATTCAACTACAGTTAATTTGCCAATATGTTTTAATCCTGACTTAGATTAAGAACTCATTTTGATGATGTGATAGATTTCTACTTTCATTATTACTCTTACGGAACCTCTCCCCTTCCCCTATTCCATCTCCTGCTTTATGTATAAAGCAATCTTGGCTTATCTTTGATATTCTTTTAAGATCATTTGGAGAAAGGAGGAGGAAAAAAAGCCATTGAACAATACTTCTTGGAAAATAAATTTTAAAGTAAAGAAATGGTCAAGTGCACTGGTTTAGCCATGCTTTGTCAGAAAACATGTACTATACTTAAGTATAAAGTTGATTTTAGAGTGCTATTCTCTCACACATGATACAACAGAATCTTTACAGAACGATTATGCAATGTGAGAATTTTAAAGTAAAATTTTAGACCTATTGTCCAAGATGCTAATGAACCCATCAGTGCCTTCACTTTGCCTGTTTTATTTGTTTTGGGGTAGACAGGATAGAGTGACAATTGAAACTTCTGTGATTTGTGGCAGAAGTTTCAGTTGTGTAGTCCAATTTGAATGCAGGGCACAAAACACTGCAAACACATACAATCGCTCACCACTTAAAATACCTCCTTCATTATTAAAATGCTGATTGTTAATGTAGGTTCCCTCTTTAAAAGCAACATAACTTAAAATGACAGCAAGCTTCAGGGCCTCAGACATAACACAATGAAAAAAGTCTAAGGAAACATTTTTCGTCACCTCTTAGACAAGTTAAAGACACACAGATAGTTACTTTGGAACAGAAGAAGTGATCACATACTGGAATAATTCAACAGCACACAAACTATTGACAACCAATAGGACAAGAGGCAACAGGCAAAAACTGATGCACAGGAATTTCCACCTAAACATAAGGAAGAACTTGTTTACTTTGTGGGTGACCTTGCACTGGAACAGATTGCCCAGAGGGGTTGTGGAGTCTCCCTCACTGGAGACTCAAGAACCATTTGGATGCAATCCTGTGCAATGTGCTCTACAATTACTCTGCTTGAGCAGGGAGGTTGGACCAGATGACCCACTGTGGTCCCTTCCAACCTTGCCAAAAGGAGTCAGGCACAACCTTGGCTTATGGGGAAGTAAGTTGCAAAGCATATTCTAGGGTGCCTAAGATGGTTTTATAAGACTCATGTGCGTGCTGACATACCAGATAAATATCCAGAAACCCAAACTATTCAGAGAAAGATACCCATAACCCCCCCTAAATAATCCTTCACACTCAGTATACCTCCCCCTTCTCCAAACTGGACATCCTTTCTAACCATGAGCTTTCTAAACAATCTCTGCCTAAACTCCAATGCAATCCATTGTAAGAATTATCTTCTTCCTAAAGCCTTCCTTTCAAAATTGCTTTTATGCTTTCTTCAATACTACTTCTTATAGAGAGAAAAAAAAAAAAAGGAGGTGTAAGAAAGAATTCTTGTAAACAGTGCAAGATAAATAAAGCAGGTTAATTCTTTAGGATAATTTGACATCAGCATTAAGATACGGTATCTTAATGCCCACTGTGTGCATTTGTAACCTCAGTAGCCAACCACAGTTAAGCAAAAGAAATACAACACAAATAAACAGTAAGACCCTGCTTTTTAAACAAGTATATTTGATTTCTTCTGTGAAAGAAAACTCACCAATGGTGTAAAATCTCTTCAAATCACTCCTCCGCGGATTGCGCCTTTGGGTGTTGGTGGTGTTGTTCTGTTCCTCCTCAGAAGCAGCTGTCTGAGTGGCAGGTAAAGATTTGCTGGGCTGAGGTGTTTGAGCCTCAGCTGCCCCCGGGTTGCATCCTGGCCCGCTAATATCCACCGACTGGGACTTTTTCTTTAATCTAAAGGCAATTTAAGGCAGTAAAGTATTATCAGTCATCATTCTATACCTCGATTATGTATTAATAACAGCAATATATCCACTGTTGCAGCAGAACACAGAACAGCAGTGATAAATTAGGACTTGCATTAATATCCCCTTTTAGCTTCTGCTAAATCATTTACAGCATTTCCATCTTCCATGTAGTTGCAAATAGTAAACTGCCCTCAGAATAGCCTGCTGACCTCCTTGGAGGATCAGTCCCTAATCTATACCCAAGATGAGCTGCCCACAATTATCCTATCATTAAGTTGCCTGGCTTAAGCTTCCATAGAAATTAAATCATTGGCATGAAGTTGCTGAAAGCCTCAAGAGAAAAGAACGGACATACAATTTTCTGAATTCAGATGTAGCTCTACAACTGCATATCCTGCAATAGTTTCAATATGTTGTTTCTCAAGAATCCCACTAACCCCAGGTACTATTTTTGCATTGCAATAGCAGTGGACAGAGGAAAATAAATTTTCTGTTCTGCAGAAGAGATCAGTTGTTACTCAGTTCATTACTGGCATCCAGGTACAGTACAACTTATTAACCACTATCCTCTGAGCACAACCATCCAACTTGATTTTACCCTTCTAGTTGCCCACGCATCCAGACTTAACATCACAACTTGGTCACAAGTATATTCTGAGAGACATTTTCAAAAGTCTTGCTAAAGTCAAGGCAAATGACATTATCACTCTTCACTCCTCCTCAGATCTTGTCATTTTATCAGTGCTCTGAGGGAAAGACTTAAAATAACTCTCAAATCCTACTTCAGAGTGGGGTGAGTACACTCCCATTGCTGATTCACCATAGTTCTGACATCTCCACTATCTCTAGCAACATAAAATAGAGGTTATTATGATACTAGAGTTATTGAATAGAGACAAATGCTGTGTTATGAGGAAGTTCAGTATATATATGTTGGATTTTGTCAACACTTCTATCAAATTAAGTCTCTATAAATGTGTACAGCTGACTACATGATTTGATGCCAGAAATAAAAGATGTTTATGGCACTGCAGTGAGATATTGATTTGAGATGAAGGGATCATAACAACTGAAATTCTGAAGCAAGTGAAGTAAAATGATAAAGTTCTGTAATGCCATAGGATAATTTTATTAGGCTAACAGCTTAATGCTAAACAGCCTCCCTCTTAACTCTGCGCTTCCTTATTTTTAATACATTTTCTCAATGTATTGGTTGTAATTAAACAGCATGAGTTACTGCACTGAATGAAATCTGTTAGTTTAAAATATTAACTGATTAAATATTATCAAAATTATAACTGCACTAAGTAGATTGGAAAATCTGCAGGTTGTGATCAAGCTCTGGAAGGTACATTAATGTATCAAAGTGTATGTAGAATTTTATGAATGACACTGAGAGCAAAATTACTATACTCATACACAGTATTGCTAGTCCAGTGAAAGGACTAGCAGTTAGAAAATAAGCATTTACAAATTACCTCCTCCAGGTCATCCATAAGGACTAGAAAGTTTTCCCTAGACTAGTCCAGCATGTCTTGATTTGAAGGAATGCTCCTCAGGTCCAATGACTCTGCACAAATGGTTCAGATTGACAGGGACATTTATCCCTCACATATATAGGAAAGGCTGTACTGGGTCATCTAGACAAATGTCTCCAACTTCACAATGAGAAGAGTACAGACATGTGCACAGTACCTCCTCCCCCTTGAATACCCTTCCAGACTCCAGCACACTCTGGTTAATGGATTTTCTGAGTTAGATAATGCACCTTTGGAGTTATTTTTCTTGATTTGTCCTTAATTACTCTGGAACTCATTTAAACTAAGGAACTTAAACTTCCAAGTTAACTGCCCTTGTCCTTATGGGGGAACTTCAACCTGCCAGAAATTAACTGGGAGCATCACATAGCTGGTTTAATCTGGGGTAAAAAATTCCTAAAAAACCTGGATGACAACTTTATGGAACAGGTCCTAAGGGACCTGACTCAGAAAGATGCTCGCTTTGAACTACCACTTGTCAGTAGAGTGGATCTCGTGAGTGAAGTGGAGATTGGTGGCCATCTTGGCCACAGTGGCCATCAGGCAATTGAGTTTAAAGTCTCTGTTGACAGAAGGAAAAGTGCCAGCAAAACCTCAACTCAACATGAGGAGAGCAGAGTTCAGGCTGCTCAGGGAATTAGTGAGTAAGGTCCCCGTGAAAGTATTTTTGCGGGTGCTGAGATCTATCAATGCTGTCACTTTTCAAGCATCACCTTCTAAGGGCACAGGAGCAGGTAATTCCCAAATGTTGGAAGTCAAGCAGGCAAGGCAGAAGGCTGGCATGGCTGAGCAGGGATCTTCTCTTGGAAATAAGGGAGATGTATGCCCAGTGGAAGCAAGATCAAGGGACATGTGAAGAATGCAGAGATGCCACTTGCTGCTGTAGGGAGAAAATTCCTGGGGCTGAAGCTCAGCTGGAGTTGAACCTGCCAGAAATGTGGGGGACAATAAAAAGAGGATTTTTAAAATACACTAATGGTAATAGGCAGTACAGGAATATCATTGGCCCATTGCAGGATGAGGATGGTCACCTTACAAACAGGGACAGAGACAAGGTAGAGGTTTTAATGCTTTCTTTGCCTCTGTCTCCAACGTGGAGCAAGGGGGTTTCAGTGAGATGGAGAACCATGACTGTGAAAATGATCAACTCTCAGTAGACCCTGAAATTGTGTGGGCTCTGCTACTCCAGCTGGATCCCTGCAAAACTATGGGGCCTGATGGGATTCATCCAAGAATCCTCAAAGAGCTGCTGATGTCATTGAAAAATCTCTTTTGATGATTCTTAAGCAGTCTTGGGAATCCAGAGAGGTCCCAGCTGACTGGAAGCTGGCAAACATTGTCCTCATTTTCAAGAAGAGCCAGAAGAACCATCCCAGAAACTACAAGACTGTCAGTCTCACGTCAGTGCCTGGTCAAGTTATGGAGAAGATTATTCTGGAAGGTTATGAAAAACACCTGAAAGACAATGCAGTCATTGATCCCAGCCAGCACAGCTTCATGAGAGGAAATTCCTCCTTATTAAACCTGATTTCCTTTTATGACAAGGTAATTTACTTAGCTGATCAAAGGGAGCCACTTGATGTAATCTTTTTGGATTTCAGTAAGGCTTTCGATACCATTTCTCACAGGATCCTTCAGGATAAAATGTCCAGCACAGCTGGATAAACACATCATGTGGTGGGTGAGCAATTAGCTCATGGGTTGAGCACAGAGGGTAACAGTGAATGGGGTGACATCAGCCTGGCCACCTGTCACTAGTGGATTCCACAGGGCTCCATCTTAGGCCCTGTGCTCTTCAACATCTTCATAAATGACTTGGACTTGGCAATCACCAACCATAAGAAGTTCAACAGGGGGAAGTGTTGGATTCTGCACCTGGGATGGGGCAACCCTGGATGTTTGTACAGACTGCGGAACGAGATGCTGGAAAGCAGTGCTGTGGAAAGGGACCTGGGTGTGCTGGTCAATGGAAAGTTGAATATGAGTCAGCAGTGCCCTGGCAGCCAGAAGGGCCAACCGTGTCCTGAAGGGAATCAGGCAAAGCATCACCAGCTGGTTGAGGGAGGGGATTGTCCCGCTCTGCTCTGCACTGGTGTGGCATCATCCTGGATATTGTGTGCAGTTTTGGGCACTGCAATATAGGAAAGAGGTTTATCTATTAGAGAGTGTTCAAAGGAGGGCAACAGAGATGACGAAGGGCTTTGAGGGGAAGCCATATGAGGAGCAGCTGAGGGCACTTGGTCTGTTCAGCCTGGAGAAGAGGAGACTGAGGAGAGAGCTCGCTGCAGTTACAACTTCCTCGTAAGGGGAAGAGGAGGGGCCGACACTGATCTCTTCTCTGTGGTGACCAGTGACACGACCCGAGGGAATGGCCTGAAGTTGTGTCAGGGCAAGTTTAGATTGGATATTAGAAAAAGGTTCTGCCTCCAGAAGGTGGCTGGGCACTGGAACAGGCTCCACCAGGGCAGTAGTCACAGCATCAAGCCTGACCACATTTCAAGAAGCATTTGGATGATACTCTCAGGCACATGTTGTGACTCTTGGGGATGGTCCTGTGCAGGACCATGAGTCGAACTCGATGATCCTTGTGGTTCCCTTCCAACTCAGCATATGCTGTGATCTTCTGTGAAATTTCTGACATAGGCGGCATCCAGCCTGGACAGGTTCTGGTTTAACCATGCACTGTCTTCATACAGTAACCACAGTAACTTGTTTTAATGACTTTTAAGAGTGACACTATGAGGAACAATGAACAAGTACTGCTCCATATAAACCAGGTGCTTACATTAGCTCTTGCTGTTCAAAGAGCCCTACAGATACAGGAAGAACAACTTTACTTTGAGGATCTTGGTCCATTGATCCTTATATAGAGTCAGTGAAGACACCATCCCAAACAGCTTGGGATAAACTAAGTGAGCACTATGAGCACTAATACATACAAATATCAAGATAAGAACGGGCAGGGCATCCTCTCTGAGTAAACATCCAGGGAGAAGAAAAGAAAGCTCTGTTTCTTGAAATGATGCTCCAGAAACTGAGACTTTGCTTTCAACACTTTTAGGTTTAAGCCTACAGATGGTCAAAAATATTTACCTAAATGAAAGCTGGAATATTTCACTGACTCATTAACAATGAAATGGTGTTCCAGCATAATATTTTTCTGCCATATTGTTGAATATGCCATCTTTCAGGTCATATAAAAGTCACTATAATTCCTTACCACTTGAAATCTTTCAATACTTAAAGGATGACTTTTGAGTAGAAAATCACTAGTTTTCAAGAAGCAATACTCTACTGCAGACCACAGCTTCCCTGTGATTGCAGTGCCTTGCTTCTGTGTTGTGCAAAATAGCTGTGGGCAAAGAAAATACAAAGTGTTTAGTACCTCTCCATAATCTTGAATCAAGGCAAGTGAGGTCTAAAGATCAATACGTGTACATATGTCCTGTATTACGCATGTCTATGCTCTGCCCCAGAGGAAGACAGCAGGTGAGCTGAAATAAATTTTACAAATTGAAAAATAGCGTTATGATTTATATTCTCAATTGTGTTATGAACACACTTTTCACCACCAAGGCTGTCTGAAGGACAGTCCAATTAATAAAGATGTCTGGAGGTAGCTAATAAAATAGCTTGCTGCACTGTAGGGAACACCAGATTGCTGTTACAAATATACTGAGTCTATTCTTCTAGAATCACATAGGAATAAAGGGATAATACCTGTCATCTGAGCAGTTAAATTTTCACATGGCCTTTTTCAAGTGACTTATGATTAATAAAAGACTCAGTTGAAATGCCTGTAGCAAATTAATGTCCAAAAACATATCTACTCTTGCAATTGAGAATAACTGAAAAGTAAGGCTTCCAAAGCAATAAGTACTAAAATCAACAAACAGGAGTATGACAGTCATGCAAGTACACATAATATTGTCAAAATGTTCTTGAGAGACCATTGTGACACTGCTTTTGCTGACAGGAAATACAGAAATATACAGGGTCTGAATTAATTTAAACTGCAATAACAGGGTCAGCTGAGAGGGACACAGGTTCAAGTAAGAACACAATTTTGTGGGAATGACTTGACAAAAACAAGCAGCTCACTCAAATGCATCTTCCTTCAGCCCACCTGAACTGTATATTGATACAGTCATGGCTAGCAAATAGTTTCAAATAACACTGCAGTCTTTGAACTGTATCTTCACTAGACCACCATGTCTTGCAAAGAAAGCCTGAGTTCTGCATGTGTTTTGAGACCATGTTTTGTAACCCTGACCCTTCTCCAGCACCCTACTTTATTACTAGCTTTGTGTTGCATTTGGTTTTCTTTTTTTTTTTTTTTTAGATTACAGCTGCATGGTTGGGCTGGAATGATTTATTCTTCATCAGAGAGGAATCTGAACACAAAATGCCTCAAGATCACATTCCTCATTCTTGCTTTGTTTCAGGCTGCCTGCTTGTAGAAAAATAAATAAAATATACAAGAAATACTGTGGCAAATCTTTTTTATCTTTTATTCTGTGTATTCTGTAGCAGCCTACAACAAACTCCTCCAAACAGGCAACACAGGGTCTTTCAATATTGCCTGGAGTGACCCAAAATGCTGCTGCAGCCAGCCAGTAGACAGCATGACAGCAAGGGCTTCAAAGTCAGAGCTGCACTAGTCAGGCTTGGGAAAGTATATCTGATAGCGAGGACAAGGTCCTAACTAGACTGAGATCTGAAGCAGAAGGGGCAAAAATCTCTTTTCCTGCAACTATCATTGGAGCTCATAGGGAGAGAAAACCATGCAACAAAAAAAGGAAAAAATCTGTAGCCTTTGGGCCAACCCCAAGGTGGTTACTGCTGTTGTCTTCTGGCTACTGGCGGGTTGTCCTCTCACAGGCATGTTCACAGCAAAAGTGGCTCCTCCAAAGGAGAAGCTAACATGGAATAACTCTGAAGAATCAATTGTTGACAAGTAATCAAAACAACCCATCCTGGGGCAAAGTTAAAGTAAGACCAGAGCTGGGGTTACTCAGCTGCTGCTGACTGGGTCTGGAGATGCTGTGTTGGCTTGGAACACAGCTAAACAGCACCTCAGCTCTAGATAACCCTGTTCAAACACACATTTGTCACACCTCTCTGTGTAGTTCAATTGCACTATTGCTAATAAGCCAGTTAACCCCCATTTTCTCTATTTCTATTTCCCAGAACAGATGTCACTCATCCCAACAAATCCAGCTGTCCAAGACCTTCTATGCAGCCTTGGTGCCTCTAACCTACTGGACAGCAGCAGAAAAACCAAATCTGCCTGACAGCATCCTACTGATTACTTATTGCAGAGGATTTTCTCATTCAGCTAATCCAGGAGGAATGGGCACCTCCAGTCTATGTGATATGACATACCTCTAGGTAGACACAATGACTAGCTGGTCAACTTGCACTTTATTTCTCTATCCACCCTCTGCATACAACAGCAAGGTTATCTACTGCATCTTAGAAACCACCTGACAGATGCATTTACCTCCTCCTGCCCAGCTGGCATCCTGTGCTCCCCAGCAGCACCTCCCAGGAACAGGTCACTTTGAACAGATTCTTACCAGATTCCTCAAAAAGAAAACATGGTCATGTGTTTGAGTATCAACACCCAAGTGCTATGGGCAGGCTATACATATGGCAAGTCCTGACGTCCTGGGGCTAGTGAGTTCCCTGGGAAGTCTGCTGTAGAATTTGTGAACCTTAGGATTTCATCCCTGGCATTCACAATCACAAACCTAATCCGTTCCTAAAAAAATCCATGCAATTTTTCATGTTACGATTTCAAACTGCGTTTTTCTAAAGCAGGATGGAAAGAAAAATAAGGCATTATTTTCTTAACAGATCTTGAAAGCAGCTAAAACTGTCTTGGCTGGTAGTCCAATCTGAAACAAAAGGGGGAAAATCAAAAGTTTTAAACCATTATGATGGAAACAAACACCTTACGAAGCATTTCAGGGGCTGGAAATCTGTAAAATTAAGTCTTTGTGAATTTCTAAGTAAAAATCCCTTACTGCAACACAGATTTGGAGGAAAGCCTAGCTCATTCTTATCTACCAAACACAAAAACTCCCTCTTTGTGCCCCTTGTGACTCTTGCAGAGATTTTACTACACCGTTAATAGGAGAAGCAAAATCATTCATTTGAAGAGTGATGTTTATTCTTCAGAGATGCACTTAGTATTTTTGAAAGCTCTGGAGAGCTGATTATGAATTTGATTTCTTTGTAGCAAGAAATGTGATTTAAACTGATTTCAACAGCTAGGATTTATCTGATTCAGGAAGAAAAACACATGTAAACTTCTGTTTTAAACACAATACTGCAAAGATCTGACAACTTAAACACAGGAGAAGGCCTAAGCCCCCAGCATCTGCACAGACTAGCCCTCAGGATAGTTATTTTATTCACTGTGGACACACTGGTTGTCCCCCCAGCCACCACACAAATCTACATTTGCACATGAATGTCATTTTTTGGCTGCTTTGGCAATTCGGCGGGATCAAGCAAAAGGCTTGTGGTCTGCAGTCAGGGTCCATTTGCCACCTGAGGCTTCTCTGTGTGCTTGCAGCACGAAGCAATGCCATGGAGGGCTGCTAGAAAATCTTTTGCCTATTGCTCTTGAATATCACCTGGTTATGGCTCTGGTCACCCCCTCCCCAAAGGAAGATAGCAGGATTAGACTGGTACAGAAAAAAACCACCTGTGATGATGATGAAGAGTCAGTTCCTCATGAGAAAAGACAAACCAGGGGACCAGTGCAGGGACCTGCAGAGCTATCAGCCATTGGAAAGGGGGTGGCAAATGGTTTTACACAGGTGGAAATGTCAGAACCAAATGAAGGCAAGCAGCATGTTTGGAGCAAACACAACTAAGTACTTCTTCAAATGGTGTGTATAATTGCATAACAGAAATAACTGCACAGGCTAAAAGTATCACTCGGTACAGAAAAGAGAGACAGGAGACAGGCAGAAAGCATCTATTAGGAGCTGTGAAGCATGCGGGTACTTCAGCAAACAAATTCCTTGAGCCAGGGATTGCTGCAAGATGGAGGGTGTTCACAGGGAAAGAGCCACTCAATGCAAGCTCCATCTCTTGTATTATCCCTAAGTATCCACTATTATGTAACTACTCAGGAAACGGACTGCAACATTCTTGCAATTCCGATCTGAATTGGTCATTATGAATTGCAGGGGAAAGGAAACCAACCACCACAATGCAACCGAGAATATAGGACCCACTAAATCAATGTCTGACAGTAAAGAAACAAAAAACCCCCCCTGCAGATACACCCTTCAGTCTGTTACTTTATGTCTTAATCATGCAGCAGAGTTTTCTGAACATGCAAGCAGCTTATGAGATCATTTGATGGCACGAAACAGGAGCAAGACAACCTTCACATGGGTGGAGATATGATAGGATAAGGAATGAATTCACACCTACACAGCCCAGAAAGCAATTCAAAGTGGCAGGTATGTATTTATAATGCAGCAGTGAGCCCAGTTTTAGGAAAGAAAACATTTCAGGCATGAGAACTATGTGTTAAAAAAAAATAAAAAATAAAAGGGGCGGCATTTCAATATCATATTTTGCTCTATACCCATGTTTTGCTATGTATCTGAGCAAGTACAGCAAGCATACAAAACACCCTTTTTTTACAAACACTACCAAAAATTACCATGCAAGGACACAACAGTTGTTAATTGTCACAGTACCAGAGAGCAAACCAAAACCACCCTTTCTCCACCTCCTAGTCATCTTTATGAAAGTAGTTGTAGGACATGCAGAAAACCTGCCACCAACACTCAGTTTGTAACAAGAACAATATCAAACCAGAAGTTTTGACCAGGTTAGAGCAGAAAAGATGAAGAGTACTTAAATTATTGAAGAATATTTTTTTCTGTTGGAACAGGCAGTCCACAACTTTTTTAACAAGATCGATAGACAACACTGGAGCTTCATGTGTTTCAAGGGCATATCACAGAATAAAGATTTACAAAAATGAACACAAACCTTGTGATTATTCCTGGGAGCATGACAGCACTGCTACAGGTAAACCCTTGGAGGATCATTTACAGAAGTCATATAGATTGGTTGCTGCCAGGCTACATCCATGAACTCCAAGCGGGAGAATCCGGAATCCACTTGTGGTTCAAGTGTGACAAGGCATTCTCACTGCCTGGGAGAGAAGCATTAGTGAGTCCGCGGGCAAAGGAGTCAAAGTGCTCTACACACCACAGATGGGCTTGGACATGTATATTTGCAGGAGGATGAGGCATGACAGGAGTAGGGAGGGAGGTGGTGATGATGATGAGAGGAAAATGGCCGCGGCCACGCTAAATACATAATGCAACTCAAATAGTCACAGCATATAGCGTTCATTCTTCTTTTCCTGCCTAAGCTTGTGTAAGGATTAACAGCTCAAGATCATATGGCTTCTCCATGGCTGTGTAATACTTCATAGCTGCTTTACATGGTGGAAATGATATGCTCTGCAACTAAGGTTTGCATTTTGTCAGGGATGAGAATTTCTTCATCTGTTCTTTCAGGACTTTGAGAGGGTGGGTTGCAATGCTGTACTATTTGCTGACAGTTATCTTGATTCTGGACATGTTTTAGAAGAGACGTATAAAGTAAATTACTATTTTGAATTTTGCTATTTTGTTAATAGCTGCTATACTGTTATTTAAATAACTCCCACTAGTTCAATTTTCACAAAAGCTCTTCCAATGCATTATGCAAATCTACTTCAGTACAATTTTCTCGGGTCTTGAAATTTTCAGCTGTGTCATATTCAGCACAGAAAAATTTTGCATAATGGTTTAAAATTGATGATGATTTCTATTTTATTCTTATTTGTCTCATTAATGCTGCAGCATTATATCTATTGCAGCTTTATTTATAAGGATGGATTCAAACTGTCCAGACTATTTTAAGGGTGTATCTCTAAGGAAAGTCTTTACTTCACCTAACTAGAAGTTTCTGAAATCTCTTTATTATAGGTTATGCAACCAGCATGCACATCCCATTCACCTGAAAATTACTGTGAGATTTTCACGCATCCTGTACTGTGGAGGACCACATCCTACATTGCCTTCTTCTCTCTCCCATACACTGAATCAGTTTTCAAAGGGGTATCCAGTGATCTGGGAGCTACATGGCATACCCTAAGACATACCGAATACCTCACTTACAGTGAAGTCATAAAAACTCATCGTATTTTCCCATGTAATTGACTTTGTCACAGTATCAATTATTTTCTGTGCTAACTGCAAGTAATTTAGACATCAACAAAGCTGTTTTATCCATGGCCTTTAATTTAGGAAATTGCATTAACATTTCTGATTCCAACCCTATGCTCAACTGTTTCTGAGTGGTTTACAAGTCACCTGAAATATGCCCAGGCACTTACTATTCCTGAGATTGCTACACTATATGCAATCATAACACATATACATTTATGCAGTCAAATTTGGAAGCAGAAGGGCCTTTTTACTTCTCAAGAGATGACAGAGGAGGTTGGAAGTTACAATGGTCTTACAGTACCACAGATTTGTGTGTTATAGTTCTACCATCTCTACAAATAATCAGCAGCACAGCAGGCAACCACAGCTCAGATTAGAAGAATGTGGATATGCTTCTCCTAAGATATGGAAATGCAAATCTGCACATTCTTCTGCCTTGCCCAGTAGCTTATACAACTTGAAACAACTTAAAGACTTCTTTCAAAATAAAAAACTAATTTATACATAATTAGTATCTTTATTCCATGAGCTATACATGTAATGAAACATTCTGATCTCATCACTGAAAATTCAGTGAGGTATAAAGGTATTTTGTGACAGAGGAAAGATAATAAACAGTGAGATCCAGCCAGGAGCATCTGAGACCAGGCACATACAAGAGTCCAGTGGCAGCAGTGCATCCAGGCAAATGGGGACCTTTGGGTCTGGACTTCCTTCTGCAGCTGGGCAGCCTCCCCTGTCACACCCTGACATCCACTGCCTTGCTCCACAGTGCTGCTTGGCAGCTGCGAGTGCCAGCCCTGGGGCCAGGGGTGCAGCAAACGAGAGCCTCTGCCTTTAGTGTGAGCATTAAGACAAGCTGCAGACAGTGCACAGACCATGCCCTGTGACCTGCCAGCAGATCACGGGGTTGAGGAGGGGTCAGTCCAGGGCAGCAGAAGCAAAATCTCACAAGAAATTGCCCAAACTCTCCTCATGCTCCTTCCCAAACGGAATGTCCTCTTGTCTTCCTTGAGCCACAAGACTCATCCCCATATGGAGGCTGAAGTACCCTTTGGGTAAAGTCTCCTTGAGGATCCTAAAACATTCTCCTTGCTAGGAACATAAATTGGTTCTCAGAGTGTTCTGCAGGATACAATAATCAATAATATCAGATAGATCTCTGTGGAAGCACTGAACTTTTCAAAGGCAAGTTAGAAACTAGGCAAAATGGGAATCTTTCATCATCATTGCCAGAGCAGAATTGAATTTTTTCCTTTCAACTTACACATAACTCAAGTATTTTGAATACTAAGTATAATTTTAGCATTTTAGCGAAACGTGCAGGAAACACATAGACAGTATAAAATGAGCTTTATATTGGCTTGCTTTTTTGAGTATTATTTGATATATACACCACATCCTCCACTGAAAACATGTTAAGTCAAGCCCCTTTTTCTTGAGCAAGTTTTACTGGGCACTAGCTATAC
Organism: Acropternis orthonyx; assembly: GCA_035583155.1. Classification (NCBI taxonomy): domain Eukaryota; kingdom Metazoa; phylum Chordata; class Aves; order Passeriformes; family Rhinocryptidae; genus Acropternis; species Acropternis orthonyx. The sequence goes on along the minus strand of JAWWEU010000081.1, from coordinate 134,585,308 downwards.
AGGTTTAAAAAAATTCTTGTCTTGCTCTTTTTGCTTTTCTGATTCATAAATCTGATTAGCCAAGCTTTAACTAGAGGGGAGAGAAACATCTTCAAACATACAGGGATATTTTATATTTAAACAAGACAAAACTATTCTCCTACCCTTCTGGCAGGAGACCCTCCTGCTCTAAGTACTGAGGTCTGACGAATTCCAACCAGCTTTTTCTTTTCATCCAGGGTCTGTAACATGGCAAAGCAGCTACTGGCATCTCCTTCAGAGCTCCAAGAATGGTCTTGTGGGCTGACTAGGGATGCCAGCCTGTATTCTGTTCATTCAGACACTGCAGCCACACAGTAGACAGAGATCCAGAGCCCTCTTCAACTTTCCCTAACTGTGGGGACAGAAAATTCGTAAATTCTAAGTCTGTAGAGCTGTAAGTAGGAGCCACTGCTGGCATTTATCCCAAGCATATCTTTTTAAATTGGATATGGGCTCACAATGGACAATGCCTACAAACTTTGTCAGGGCCATTAAAGGTCTCTTCATTCCCATCAGTCCAGTTTTCTCCTCATCTTAGATTTCATTTTAGACTAAGAACTACGACTTAAGAACTACGACAGCCAATTTATCTTTTCAAGTTGCCTTACAAATGCAATTCCCTCTTGCCTCTTAAGATGACTTAGCCCTGGATGCTTTCATGTTCTCCCCTATAATTCTGTCTTCTGCTCCCATTACCAAGCCACTGTGCCTTGATGACCCAATATTCAAAGCACATCACTGGCTGCTGGAAGCCACCAAAAATTCAGCTAGCAGATGTCCACTATTTTAAAATACCTGTCTTCAATAAAAGTGCCGCAATTCATTTTGATTTCTCCCATTTACTGAAAATAAGGCACTTCTAGACTACACAAAATGTTGTCACCACCAGACCTGTTGCTGCAAGTGCCCTGAAGGCCATATCCGTGCCCTGTGTCAGGACTGTGGGCTGCTGGAGGTGGCTCAGGTATCCCTGTGGCCTGAGTTTCCAGCAGGCAGGGTGGGTATTCCACTTACAACTGTGACAGAACAAATATGTCCTCCAGTACTTACATAATTTGTATTTATATAAATATGTAGGACACCAAAAAAAAAAAGCGTATACTTTAAAACATCTACATATATTTTAAATATTTAAATAGCAAAATATATTTTTCAGTCTTTCTAATCATAAAAATCTATACCCTGTTTCTATACCACATAGTAAAATTCTAACATTAGGAAATTGCTTTAGAAAGGAGGGGACTCCTTTATTTTATATCCATAGCAATGATGTCAATAAATACTGAAAATGGTTTTTTCTAAAAAACAGAGGAAAGTTCATTTCGTTAATGAGAAACTGAAGGTTTAATTCTTAAGCTGTGTGTTTAATAAACCGAACTTGACATTAAGTACTGCAGTTATCAAGTCTGTCAGCGTTTTCTCAGAAGCTGAACTTTCTCCTGACAAATGCTGCCATTCAATTAAATTAAAATAGAGAGCAGCACGATGACGTGTGTTATTCCTTAGTCTTTAATAAACCGGTTGTGTATTTCTGAGTCTCTCCCTGCTTCTTGACAGGGGCCCTAATTCCACAGCATCCTTAGGCCAGATGCTGAGACTACCAGCAAGGAGGTGATCATTAATGCACAGCATTGCTTATCAAGAGGTACCATCCCTGTGCAGTGTAAATCTCTAGCTGTCGGTTTTTATGTCAGTAGTAAAAAGAAATATCCAATTTGCAAGACTTAGGGTACCTGGGCTCTTTTCAGCATCCTAGTATGGCAGAATCATGTTCCCTGAACCATCTGTGAAAGCAGGTCATAGTTTGCCAAAGACTAGACAGCTCAGTAGAAACATGCACATGCTGAGTGGAGAGGAGACAGCTCACATCCTTCTGTAGAGTTATCTACCAAGTCACCACACCACAAAAACAGTTAAATATTAAACCTCTTTACTTACGTTGCACGGCATCTAGAAGCCTAGTAAGAAATTGCATTCATAAACATGAAGAAGTTGACACCTAAGGGACAAGTGAGTGCCCAGGATGATACAAGCCTGTTCATATCCTTGTCTTGAGGCACAGCTTCTGGACAGCAAAACATTCCTGTGCACCACCAAAGAGAAAGGATCCCTCTCAGCTTTTCCTTACTTTCTCTTTCAGGATGCATCTTGCATTCATGCTCCTGTGCTTGAATGAACTGTCTTGGGTCAGTGATGTTTGAGTAGTTGTGTTCTCAGTAATGGCACGCTCTCAGGGGCATGAGGAGGATTTTTGGGACCATGGCTTCTGGGTCTGCACATTGCAGTAAGCCAAGTGTTTTATTCTTTCTTTCTCAGAGCCTTACAGATGAGCTGCTTGACTTTTAGGGGCAGTTACCAACACAGACTTGGTGAAGGAAGGAACACACTCCCAGCAACAAGCTGAGAGAAGACACCCTGAAAGGCTGTCCTCACAAACCCTGCAGCAACACTGCAACAGTCTGAAAGAGTGGGCTAAGTTTCATCCCTAGACTGGGTATCTTCTTAACCTTTCTGATACAGACAGGGGGGAGACAGTGAGGGAGTAAAAGGAAGAACAGGAAGGGGCAGACAAGCAGCACTCCCAGGGAGCCACCTACGCTTGTGCAGTGGCAGCAATAGCTGTCACCTCTGCTGCCCAGGCTGCAGCTCCTGTCTGCTACAAAGGGTCTCACCACTGCTTATTCATTTTTCCTTCTGCAGGTGGAACTTACAGGCAGCACATACAGAGATTCAAGAAGACAGTCTAAAACCATTATTCAGTTTTACACTGAAGTAAAGACATGTCCTCACCAGCAGACAAGGATGAGGTTTCCCTTGAACCACCATTCAGATTTATGCCTGTGACAAGCAAGTCTTTTTCCATTTTTGTTTCCAGCTCACAGTGATACAAAATAGAGTTCGACAAACATAGAAACAAGAGCTTGTAGAACACAGCTGTCCTGCAGCATTTTTTATTATCATTTTTAAGTCAATAAGCCCAGAGAGCACAATTGCTATAAGCACTGTAGCTACACCCACTGCCAGACACTGGCAATCTATGGCATCACAGTAAATGACATCAATTAAAGAAGAATCCAATCAAAAGGGACTATACTGTCACTTTCCAAAGCACCATGAGGCTTTTTTTCCCCCCTAGTCCAGAAAAAAGAGCACCTCAAGGCTACTCTGGCCTTGCCAGTTTAAGATCCCCATGATCAGACATAAGCCTCGATGGGTGGATGAACAGATAAAGTACAGGAGACAAGGAGTTAGTGTCTGACAGTAGAAAAAAAATAAAAAAGAAGATAAGGAGAAATTTCAACAGTTGGAAGTGATCAAAACCAGAGCCTGGGAGACAAATGAAACTACAGTATGTTAAATGAGGCGAGTGAGTTTGGAAACATTTGTGTATTTAGCTTCCTAACTAGAGCTCAGCTCCAAGGCAGAACTGTTAAACAACCACCTGATCAGAATTTGTAAGGAAACAGCATACAGGCTAAGACATGGAAGCTGCATTTAGATGCATGCAGTAAAACTGTAAAGATTTTAGAAGTCCTACCAGATAAATCAGAGGCTTTTCGTGTAAATGCAAAATGAGAATCAGTAAATCACATTTTCTTTTCAGGAAGCATTGGCAGGATTTCAAGAAGTATTTAACTAATCTCACAATGTGTTTTTTTTTTCCTCGGCTAATCTATGAAAAGTAACTATTAGAAAATCAAAATATTATGGCTAAGCCTTGCTAATTGTTCTTATGAACAGAAAGGTAAAATCTCTCACACACATGTGAAAAATATGAGAAAGAGGAAGAATCTACAAAGATAAAACAACAGAAAATAAAATTAAGAGATTGGAATCTATTCCCACCAAGCAGTTCAATAGCCCTCTGAATATATATAGACTTAGTTCAGATGCCAGTAAATTTGGAGACAGCTTCTTCCTGCCTGCAAAACACACCCATTAAAACCTGTGTAAGTCTTTACCACAAACTCAAAGGAATAGGAAAAGGAAAAGGCAGTAAAGTTCCTCACTCTCCTGCCCATCCAGACTGGACACAGGCACTGCTTGGTACCTGCCTTCACTGAGCACAGACGGGAAAGGACCAACAGGCATCCCCTGCTCCTGCCTGCTGTGGTACTCAATGGATGGACGGCTCTGCTCCAGCTGCATGTGCCAGGCAGCATCCTCTCCTTCAAACCTTGTCAGTATAAATATCCATTCCCAGCTGCTTCAACAGAGACCTTGAAAGCCACAGTGTTTTGTGCAGTCAAGATTTCCACTTTCAGAATAGTTTATGGTTCAACAACCCTCAACTTTCCACCGAAGTCAAAACCCAGAAGTAGTCAAGCTTTGCGACTGGGAAATTCTTATGTTTCACAAATTTTGTCTAAAATAATACTTTCCTCTAGAAAAATGCATGGTTTTGGTAAATTAATTCCAGATTGAACAGACTTAATTTGTCTGTAAGATTAATGCCAGGTTTGGATCTTTATAGAGATATTTTAAATTAACACAGAGATTAATCTGAAGACACCTAAAATCAGACAGACAGCTTGTTCCTACTTGGCAGCAGGAATATGAATTACATACACCAGTCCAGTGTCTGTCTTGGTACTGATCATTACAGTGACCTCCTGCAGATCCAGTCCCACAGCTTTTCCAAGATAATTGGGTGCCCAGATGATATATATTTAGAACACTGTACTACTCATAATTTTTGGTGAACAAAATACAGAGTTCCTTGACCTTCCATTACATTTATTCTGCAGTATATGTACTGCAGAAAAAAAAAAATGGCTTGGAATTCACTAAATCATAAAAGTACATATATTCTGAGAATATAAAGCTTTTAATGTTAATATGGTAGAAATTAGTCATCTGCTCTTATAAAAAAAATCACGTTAACATACAAGTGAAGAAAGGGTAGACACAGCATTTTATGCATGAGAACTGACAACTTCATCTGTGCTACAGCTACTACATTTCATCTTTACAGATTGCTGAGAAACCAGGAAGTTATATAAATAAGTGAAAAGCTCATAGGGCCAGTGACATTTTAAATTCTACTATGTGAAAATCAATTGCAAGATGTGAAAAAGAAACTTCAGGAACCAAAATCTCCATCCCATAATATACCCCTACATATGTATATTTTAAAATAAAAATGAGCAATAAAACTTTAAAGAAAAAGGGAGTGTGGGAGGGAAGTGGAAGTACAGGCAGAGCAGAGAAGGAACAGAATCATCACAGATCATTTCAAGACGCTGTTATGATGAAGCAAAAAGACTAATTATTTTGATGACATCCTTTTGATTCTCCATATGCTAAATAGTAAGTAGGTAACATAATAGCAAGTTAAAATATGGAGCCTAATTGGAACAAGAAAGCCAAAAAATTTTTCTTTATGTTTCCAGGAAAGTATATGCTTTTTCAATGAGGAAACACAACACACTCTTACTTAGATAAATCTGCACTTTTCTAAGGGAAAATAGTCCCATTGAAAGGATTTAGAGCTATCTTTGATTGGAGGCAGATTAAGAAAAATCAACAGACATTTACTTTTCAGTTGTCTTAAGAAGGAAAACCAAAAGAGACAAGGATGGCTCAGGAGCCATAAAAGAATCTCTACAACCTACAGAAACTGATTTTTTTAATCCCTGCATTTATCAGTCTCATCTTTTATCAATTCAAACATAAGACACCTGGAAATCTGGTAATTCTCACTTGATTCATGCAAGAGTGGAGTGAGCTTTTAGAGAAGGAAAGCAAAGGAAGACATTTTCTGTAAAATGGCTATAATGGGTGAAAAAGGAGCAAATTAAAAAATACAGCCAAAGCACATGAAAAGAGAATGAGTGCCAAATTAGTATCAAGTTGCTTCCTCTCCGTTAAGCGTCTCCTGAAGATGCCAACAAGACCAAGGTCTTCACATGCTTAGGCACAGAAATCCATCAGGACCCAGTCTTGTGGACAAAGGTGGGAGATGCACAACCACATGGGTACAAAAGGCACCACTGCCCATATCCAGCAAAGGAAAACCTTACACTGAGAATAATGCAGTTAAAACTCTCACTTGATCATCACCATCAGCAAACTACAACCATTTTGATCAGCTGGTCTGTTACAAGATCAAGGCTGAGACTCTTGAGCACAGCAAGGTGGTGAAACACATACCTGCCCTACCTGCACAATGCTTCCTACAGGAAATACAGAGCAGTTTATTTTACCTATAAACTGTGTGAATGGGTCAGCTGCCAGCTGAACCCGGCATCTGCTAACCTTGTTTTCATAAGAGTATTTTTTACTCCCAGAATTCTCCAGAATATCTTTTAGAAGCACAAATATTAAAAAATGCTCATTGCATTTTTTTCAGCCATTTCAAGATTTTCTCCCACTCAAACAGCAGCAGCATAATTTTAATGGCAGGGAAAATGCATCAGTGGAATAAGAGAAAATTGTACTGAAGCAAATCACTACTTCTGTATGTTTCCTTCACTGTAACTCTGATCTTCTAAATCTGCTACAGTGCCAGTAGAAATTTCTTTAACATGAAGCTTTTAGCAGACATTAATTAGTAAGAAAAAAAGGCTTGAGAACTTCTCAATCAAGTCCTATAGTTACAATATCTAGGAAAAATAAAAGCAAATGGCTCCCACTGCCAACTGATGATATGATTTCTTTCTTTCCTTCCTTCTTTTTAACCAAAATGCCTTCGCATTTTAAAATACCCATACATTCACTGTACTTTTCTGCCAAAGTGTCTTTCATGTAGTAATTAAATCTGTAATTGAGACCTTCATGTCATTACAAGGCAAAATCAGTGTCTTTTTGAATTGCTGCAGGGAATGAGATAACACAAACCAATGTAATGCTAAGAAACCCTTTTGCATGCATGCATTCAATATGTATCACATGACCCTCGTAAGCCTGAGGGGCTGCTTCTTCCACAAAGAACACTCACAAGGATTTCAGGGAAGGGATTTTCAAAGCTTTAGGATGAAGTTTGCACTTGTACTGCAAAGGAGATCATCAGTCAAATACCATGACTTTCAACTTTTACTAACAGTAGCTATTTGAGGGTAAATTTATAGACAGCCTGTTGGTCCAAAGAAGATTTGACTTTCTCCTCTCATTTAGTTCACTAGTCGTTAGCAGAGCTGGACTGACTATTCTTTTGAGACTCATTCCCCCATTTACAATTTAAGACTTCCCAAAAGAGACTGACAGGAAGCACTTTATGTGTATGTCTGGCTTCATACAGTTGACATTTTCATTTGTTCATCAGTGCTTCAGTTACCACTCACACAGAAGAAATTATTTAGTCACTTATCACTGCTCAGAGAAGAGTCATTGATAAAACTGTTTCACTGGGGGTGACAAAGCTAAAAATTCATGTTGCCGCTTACAGCTTTTGTCAGAGAACTGCAGAATTGCAGGAACAATAATCTTGCCTCTTACTGCCTTTCTCACTTCTTCCTATCACTAAATGTCTAAGAAGTTTCCAAATAAAGACATTATTAACTCACTACAGCTCTTCTCATCTCCCTATCTTTACATCCATACAAATGATCCATGATTCAGGATTTGTAAGCTCAGCAGACAGTAAGTGCTGCCTTTCATCTGGACAATCCAGTAAAACCACAGCAAGTTTCCTGCTTCCCACACTTAGCTGCCTTCTGACTCCTCCTCATCCTCCCATCAAGCAGGCAGCACTACCTGGAAGACCTCTCCTCATCTTAATCTTTTCGTTTCTCTCCAATACTTCTCCATTCATATTCTTCCTCCATGATTACAGCACTAAAGGAACACATAAGAAAAGGCAGATAAGAAAATTCATAGAAGTGAGCTAAGCCACTTCAATAGCTATTTTTACATGGACTCTTCCTCTGCAGGATCATGTTTGTTTTTTTTTTTTTAAAGAAGAAAAGATGGATAGAGGAATAATATAAGCAATCAGATTTTGGAAAGTGTCCAAGAGCAAAACTGTCAGGAAACTATTGCAGATGCAGTAACCTGCGCATTTCAATCAGGAATACAAATAAGAGCTCCAAATCCATCTGAAGTAGCTGCACATAACACTCTGATAAGAAATCATTTCCTTTTTTTTTTTTCCTTAGGCCTTCAGTTTGTCAGCAGACTGAAATTATCACCCATTGACAGAGGCTCTATCACAGAAGATGTGGCCAATAGAGCTGGGACATCCCTGAGTTTTCATTTCAAGTTCTCTCCCTCTTGCTCTAGCAGATTGCTATCCCACCGAAGGTCCATTCTGGGAGGCTCATGCCTTCTGCAGCCTCAGTTCGTTCCCTCTTTCTTTCCTCCCTCCCTCCCTTTCTTACTCCTTCTCTTGAGAGGCAATGAACTGCAGGACATGGATACCCATTCAGTCCCTCTTGAGAGGTAGGGCTGGTTTTCCCTCGAGGGGTGTTTCTCTGGTTGCATTTTGGTTAGTCCATATTAAAGTACCCCTACGTGAATCTGCTCTGTTCTGCTGGAGCAATGAGAGAGGCAGATGCCATCAGCAGAGAGGGCAAACCAGGATCCAACGAACAGATGAAATCTTTCTGGAGGCTGAGGTGATAACACACACACACAAAGTAAGAGATTACTGATGTCTCTACACTTTAGTTTCTGATGTACGACCACCTTATCCAGGCTACCTGAAAAATGAGGACAGAGAAAAACAAGTCTGCATGGGAAAGACCTTCCATTGCTATTTTGAAAGATTTACAATTACACAGGAAAGTCCCCAAAGTGAACAATTGTTGTACAGCAATAAAATACAAGAGACACAATTAATAAGGCAGTGTCCTCTCATTCCTTGCACTTGCAGATCACACTGCAGATTTCCTAAAGGTGGAGCCAAAGAAACATCCCCACGACCTCAGCACAGCAGATGCTGTGCTTGAACCTGGATCAGTGCCCAGTGAAATACTAGCCTCACAAGCTCCTCAGTACAAGCTCACTCCAGGCTCTCCAGATCCCCAGAGAGGTCAAGACAGACACCTGTATGAAGCATCTTGAATGCTCATGGCCTATTTGTGGGGTTTTCTGTTGCTGGTGGTTTTTTCCCCCCCACAAATAGCTTTCAAACAAGATGCATCTCCTCTGTTAGGGTAATACAGCACATCTGTCTTTATAAGCCAGCTGTAAGTCTTTTACCCATTAGCCTGCTTATGAGAAAATGAGAGAGTTTTAATACCAAAGAATGAAGTTGGAAGCACCTTTTGCTGTCAGGATGCTGTCAGCAGTCTTAAAGCAAAAAGCCTGCTCCATTCAGAAATGGGCACTTTCATATATCATATACCAAACAAAAAAGCTGCTTTAAACATATTCCTATTCTCAGCAAAACAAGACCTGCATTAAGAAAAATTACAGCAGCATTCAAAAATCATTTCTCCACGGGGTTCCTCTAATACCAGGAACCCTTGGCAAAAGTAATTTATTTCCTAAGTGGCTTTCTCAGCAACCACTTTCCATGACACTGACGTCAGACATTCTCAGGTCAGCACTTATCTGTCATAATGAGAGTTTATCTCTCGTCACTCCAGGATTATAGGTGCCTTCACAACTGCCAATCAGGAGAATGTTTAATCAGTGCTATGATCTAAAATTCAATTCATCTCTGAAATCAATAAAAAATAAGGTTGAATATTTTCTTCTCCAGGTGCAGATCTATTGACCTCCCTTTATCCTGTGAATCAAGACTGTCAAAGAGGCTACTGCCATAGCCAGCTCCCTTCACCAAAACTGTTAAGCTTATCAAGGAATCAGACTGTCAAAGAGGCTACTGCCATAGCCAGCTCCCTTCACCAAAACTGTTAAGCTTATCAAGGAATCACACTGAGCATTTGGTTTTGTTTTCTTTTACCCCTACCTAGATACTCTGTGGAGGAGGAAAGCCTTAGGTAAATGTTCTTCCCTACCTCTCAACGCATCTTCTGTCCCTCCTACCAAATAGACCACATGGGACAGACTGAAATGAAAACTCTTGGAGCCAGTGAGCTTCCCTCATCACAAGCCATCTCACTTCTACTTCTGTGACTCATCCAGGGCAATCATATAAATAGGAATTCTCCAGCTTTTCTGCAAGTCACATTTTATTTTTCATGTTCTTTATTTTCACCAGCAGTGGTAGATCGTACCAGCTAGTTCTTAGAGCCATCTTGACACATGAGATGTGAGAAGATAGCAAGCTACAAAATTTATCAGGGATAACAGGCTTGCAAAACTGCAGTTTGGAAGAAACCTTGCAAAAGAGATCACTGCCTTATAGACCCCATGAACCACACTGGGAAGTTTTAGAGATCAACAGAGCTTTAATCCTGTTGGAAATTGAAGAACTGCAATATGTCTCTTTTTCTGATCATAGGTAGGTTAGAAACACTGAAGGTCATTTTGGAAAGGAGACATAAGTCCCTAATTTCCTAGCAGAAAACTAGTTTGAGATATAAACAACTTCTTGCATTGACATTAACTATAAATAGTGCAGAGAGGCAAAACAATAGTAGGGCTGTTAGCAAGCATCTCTGAAGTTCAGAAAGCAGGTGGCTAAAAGCAACATTTGGAAACAGATAGGCAATTTATTCTCATTTAGCTGTCATTTACAGGAAGAGTGAATATAAAAGTATGAACTAATTTAGTTATTTACCCCATAAAATGATGTATCATTGACAACACCTAAACCTGTTACATTTAACATCATGTAAGAGTGAACCATCTTGTGACAACTGCCTTTTAAAACAAAGCTAAATAATAAAATAAAAAAGGCATTTATGTTTCTATCAATGTTATGATTCCCAGCTCCTGTAATAAAATTAATGTTCCAAAGGCCATAAACAGTAAAATAAACAGTAAAATCATAACAGTGATTGTTTTAATCATTTTGACCTCTTAGTTGCATCTCAGAATAAAGGCTTCAGTAGGAAACGTGCTGACTTGTAGTCTAAATTTTCCTTCTAGAAATGACATCTAAGGGACATATATTGTATTTCAAAAGACTTTTAAAAGGTTGAATGTAAATTTACGAACTGGTATCACCAATGATCTTAGGTTTCACCATTTGCCTTTACTGAAACAACACCAATCGTTAAGTTCACCTTCAAAACAAATCAAACCACGTTATGTAGCCCATGGTGTTAACATCTATGCTATTATAACAGTTTTGTTCCTCTCTAATAATTTCTTTCTTCTTGTCTTTCAAGAAGAATACATGGACAGCCTTGTAAATGATACAGGACCTGTCCATTGTTCTTCCTCACTTCCACCTTGCAATCTGTCAGATCAAATTTCTTCATCTTGAAATTTATGAAACAGAAGTACTTCATCAGAAAGGTTCATTTCCTAAAGTAAGTTGTTTACTAATATCCTTCTCTGTATTACACAAAGAACTTTAAAGAAAAAAAAAAAAGAAATAGCTATTAAAAAAAAAAAAAAGGAGGATAAGATTAGACCCCTCATGCTGGAGTATTTTCAGTTTGGTGTTTTCTAAGAAGCTGTTACGTACAGCACTGCTTGCAAATCCAACCCTACAATGCTCAGTGCCCTCTAGAAAAAAGGTTCAATTGCAGTATCTCTTGTTCCCTCAAAATGTAAGAGGTACAGAAAGGTATAGACATTAAAGCACATGGTCATAACTGAAAGAACAGACTTGGACAGAAATTAATGTCTAGAAATGTGGCGCAGAAAAGTTTCCATTCTCTGTAAAATTTACTGATAAATGCAGACACATAAGCAGACTGATATGGCAGTGACCTCTCTCAAGTAGTTTAGGCCGTGCTTAAACTCAGCTTCCCTGGTCAGAATTGCACCACTGGTCAGAATCCTCCCCACTGAAAAACTACAGGTTTACTTCTCTGTGCTTGCCACTAATGCTTCATATCTCCCTACTCCCCTACACCCACCAAGTGTGTGGAGCACCTTTCTTTGAAACATGCAGCCACTCCACTGCGCTCACATTCCAGATGTTCCAGCTGCAGGAAATTGCATGCTAGGAAATTATATAGCATTTTAAAGGCTGAGAAGCACAAATAAGCAAATAAGAGAAAAAACTATGGGCTGTGATACTCATGGCATGGACACTACAGTTAATTTTGTCTTAGCAACAGTTTTAGCATCAACCTATCATAAAAATGAGTTTACATACTGTACCCACACTGCTTTGGAAAGCAAAGCTTTATCAAGTATACCAGCTCAGTAGGTGTTTTCCAACTTCAGTAGATAAAAAGTGAAGTAGAGTATTTCTTTCTCATTATTTACATTTACATGTTTCCTGTGCATTCAGGAGAAATATTTAGAATCAGACTGCTGAAAATGTACAAGTTGTCTCCCTCTTCTGTACTCTCCAGCACAAATCTTTCTCTTCAGCAGTTCTCTCTGCTTTGAAAGGCAATGTAATCAGAGGCTGAGCAGTATAATGGAATTACTTTTTCACGCCATGAATTGTACTGTTCCTGTTTAGAGGTACATCCTGTGTTCAAAAGCACTGAGCAGTCAGAAAGAAACATCTACTGAAATTAGAGCTAGTTAGTGCTCATAATCAAAGCAAACTAATATTTAATGTTTAACACTGATTGAGGAGTTTAATTTCAGCATCCAGTACATTAACTTAGTATTAACATCCAAACTCTGTGATTTCAGTTTGGTTTTTTCACAGAGTGAATGCCTTCACCTACATCTTTACCAGACAGTTCCTCACACCTCCACCTGTGAGTGGAAAATCAGTCATAAAATGAATATCAGTAACAAACCAGGCAAAACACAGGAGGGCTCCTTTGCAAAGCCTCCCTGCACTGTCCACCTATGACATCTGCCAGTGCCATTCATCTTCCATGCTTGCAATCGCCATCAAATACAATGGGAAAAAAATAACAACAAAACAGAAGCCACCAGCCATGCAAGGTGAAGGCAGCTAACTGGGACACTGGGCAGTTCTGGACAGTGACACCCACTGCAATTACATCAAACACTCTCTGTCTCTGAAGCTTAAGGGCTATTATGATCAATTTGGGGTTTTGCTGTAAAACTGCAATATTAAATAAGGACCCCTTGCCATGGAATGTGTGATCTATCTAATTAATACAAATTGAGTTGTGAATGCAGAGACAAAGGCTGGCATGTGGTACATGGACACCCAGTTTCCAAACTTCCCTTGGAAGACCATGCCCCTCCTCACTCCCCAACAAGCCACATTCATAAGAAAGCTGCATTGTGATGTCTATTTAATAGTAAACCACCAGTACTGAGAAGCTGCCAGCCTCTCTGCACAGCCATTTTCACAAAACTTGTATTTCCTGCCACTGTTCTTTAATGTTCTCTTTTCCCATACTGACAACATTGCATTTGACCCACAGCTTTCCAAAACACCATCAACTCCTTAGAGCATCCTCTAATGTCATCCTTCATGTAATGGAAACCACCCAGAGCTAATGGCATCTTAGCATACTCAAACCTGGAGCCTGCCTACTCCATGGCTCCAGAGAGGAAGAAACTACAGTGCGATCCAAGCTGATCCCTTCTTCATCAGAGCTGTATTTCATTCCCAGTGCTTATTGTTTCATCTCAGTTCACCATTTTGTTGATTGGAAGTGATATCTGTGTACACCAGAGGATGTTACCTCCAGCTTTGCAGAACATCCACCTCAAAAAGAACAAGTAGGAATCAGCCAAAAAGGGAACATGCATGGCAATATGGAGGAGGATTCAGGTACTGTGAAATCTCTGGAGCTTCCACCACTGCTCCTGAGGAAAAGCAGGAGTGTCACCTATTAACTGCATCCTCAAAAGCTCTGAGAAGAGAGTAAATACCTCCAGCCAGTAGATCTGACCTTTCATTCCTTTGAACGGACAGAGATAGCACAAAGTATACATATTCCTTCTACCTATGATGGCCAACATACATTTATTATTTATAAATAGTTTTTCTCCTTGCATGTTCAGTCCATATGCATTCTCTTGTGCCTCGCAGGACAAATAGTCTAGATTAGCAAAGCATCACTGGCAGTGGTTAAGGCCTAAGTATACGTCAAATCATGTACCTCAGCTGATATATTTTCCAAACCCTTAGTGCAAATGAAAACTATAAGAATAAAAACAAAGCATCACTCTTTTTAATGTTAACTTTTTACTTCTTTTTCTAAAGAAGATTGTAAAATAATTAGTCCCAAATTACAGCAGCCATCTCCCATCTTAAATAAGTTCTTTAAGAAACCCTGACTTGCAGCCACAAAGAAAGTGGCTAGGAGAATCTAGAAAAAAGCAGAAGTATGCTTGCAAACTCACTAGGGGTTTCTTTAGAGCAAGTAAAGGATGAAGACATGAAGATGACTGTCACTCAGTTCAGGACACAATCTATTTTGACACAGTCTACATGAAGGCCAAAATTTTGTATCAGTGTAAAAAGAAGCAGAACCATTTTCCTAATCCAGCACTGCACTCATGAGGCTGGAACTGAGACTTACATTTCCAGAGGCACACAAGAAACCAGCAGGTGCCTGTAGAGATTGTTGCACATTTCCCCTGCCCCCATGACCTGCTCTGACCAAGGCTGGACTCTACAGGCAGATGGAAATGTCCTTTGTAATCCCACTATTACACTGCCAGGAATACAAGGCTGATACATAACTGCAGGCAAATTCATGGACTTCAAGATTTCAAGCCCTGTCTGAGCCCTGGCAAACATCCCTTTATCTATTCATGACATTTCCTAGAGAGAATGAGAGTCAAGATAATTTCATCCAAACAGTGGGTTCCTGGTACCCGGTGGAGCTATGTCAGAGAAATAAAGCTTGGCTATAGGTAGGAATATAAAATTAGAATGTAAGTTTTGTCAGTTTGTCATTAAATCTTACTGAAAGAACTGCCTTTAACTCTATATATCTACTGCTTATAGCAGAGAAGCAAGGACAGGCAAGTAATAAAATATCTGCCTTTGTAAACTGGGGGATAAAATTAAATATTCGCTGAGGAAAACTTGGAACAATTAGGGGTTTTTTATTTATTCACCACCTTGTAGTATGTGGAGAGTGATACAACCATTCATTCTATGGCACCACCAGGCACATTTTTTCATTTGATATTTGGAAGAAGTCTAAAGATTTCACAATTCTACATTTAAACCAACATTCACATAGTAAGTGCACATCTGCCTGCAATGGGCAAACTTGGCTTTTTCTTTAGGCTAACTGGTCCACTCTGCTCTCCCATGTACTCTGCCAGGTCAGTTAGTTTCCAGAAGATATTCTTTTGGTGAAGAATACTACCTGACGTGTACTGTAAATTCTCAAAACAGTCAATACTTTACATTGAGGGAACATAAGACTTCCATACTGCATTGAAAGCAGGGGCAGGAGCTAAATGCCCTTGCTTGTAAGGTGATGTGAAATTAATCCCTTCCATCTTACATTTTCCATTGCGTTTTCCACTGACTTTTTTCCATGTTTCTTCAGTTTCAAGTTGCTCTTGATATTTTCCACATGTTTCAAGTGATCACAAGTATTGTACTGGTTCTCAATAGAATACTACATTTTATACTTGTGAATTATCACTTTTCTCAGTCTTGGTTTTATTTCTTCTTACATATCCTACGTCCTATTTCTTCTTTTGTCTCTTTTTTCCCCCTGTTGTTGCATCTCATTTATTTTGTTGCATTATTTTTCTTACTGTTTTTTTTTTTTTTTCAGCAGAGTGCAAAAAAAAGTTTGCAAGAACTTTAGTTTTACAGTGTACTAATGCTATTTTAGGGATGCTTTATAATAAATTCTCAGCTGAAGAAGATTTTTGTGAACCTGTTTTCTCTGCAGGAACATTTTTATGTCCTGCCATCATAATGCTGCATAATCAGCAGTCAGAGAACATCATATGGACATGGATGAATTCTGCTGGCAGCAGTGGGCTACATGGAGGGCTCAGACTGATGTTACAGGACTCATTACATGTCTTTTGTACTTGACAGTCTAGGAGAATCTTGTGGGAATGCACTTTCCCACAGAAACGGGATATGGATAACATCAGAACTGAAACATTTCCTAAGAAAAAATTTGCAGAAGGCTCAGATAAAAGAAAGGGCAACAGTTTATAATATATGCAGATAAAGACATTTTTCTTCTCATTCTGCTGCATTACAATGGCAAAGCCTTCCTCTCCATGGCATGTATTGACAGCTTACTTCCCAATTTACTCCATTCCAAATGAACCAGCAACACAAACCAGAACTGGACCTGGCAGCCTGTTAGCGCTGCACTCAAGCAGAAGCTTAAAATGTCAGCTGTATTCAGCAGTGCAGGGAAAAGTGGCTTTTCACAGAAACATCTCTGTTGGAAAAGATTTAAGGATACCTAATAGCAGAGCAAGGAATGTGTTTGTCTACAGTCTAATTAGCTTAATTACACTACTGTAGGGCTGCTTCATTCTGCTCCATCTACACAGTTTTAAATACCTCCAGGTATTGCTTTTTAACAGAAAAAAAGTGGCTCATTTCTATGCCTATTCCTTGTCAAGACAGAACTTATATTTTTTAAAAAAATCATATAAATGCCTCTCTCTACTTCCCACTCTTTTCTCCTGTTGCTCCTTCCTTCTAATTTATTTCTTCTGCTCCAGTGTGGGTCCTCCATGGGCCACAGTCCCTTTGGGAGAGCACCTACTCCAGCATGGGCTCATCTATGGGCCACAGTCCTTTTGCTGTGGAGCATCTCCTTTAGCCCTGGCCCTGGTCTTCCCTTTCATTCCTCTGTCTTCCTTCTCTCCATATCTGTGCCCTTTATCAAACTTGTTTCTGCAGAGGTGCCACCAGGCTGCCTGATGGGCTCAGCTCTGTCCTGTGGTGGGTCCATTGTGGAACACCCAGCAGCTCCTGGCCTCTTCTCACAGAGGTCATCCCCAAAGCCCCCCTCCCAGCAAAACCTTGGCATGGACAATGGATACAACCGCCAAGTGTAAGAAACAGACTAATGATTTGAAATATTTGGAATAAGGCTCTTGTAATTGTAAACAGAAAGTATGGAGGTGAGTTTTAAAGTGCACACTGCATTCTCAACAATGTATTTACCTTAGTAAAAACAATGCAATGGAAAGATCTTATTAGAAATAATAAAAATAGCTAAATGAAAAAAATAAGATAAAAATGCATTTTCTAAGATTTCCCAAATTAAGCACTGATGTTAGACATACACAAAACCCGGTTTATTTGGCACAGTCTAATTCCCCACCAGTTACTGTCTGTGACTACAGATCTACTGTTCTCAAAAAGAGCAAAACTAGACCTTCAGTATTTAAAGAAAGGTAGTGGTAAGAAACTTGCATTGGCCGCAATTCTTAAAGGAAAGTCACAAAATTCCGCATCCAATAGATTTAGGAATATTAAAAAAATAAATAAAAATAAAAGCTATTAATCTGCAACCAATTGCTTATGTCTGGAGCAGTGAATTTCTCAGAAAGTACTGGTGAATCTAGAATTACTTATTGTATTCATACTTAACAGGAGAAGGACCAGTGATTTTTCTCTGAAAATAAGGTTTCCATAAGTTTTTCACTTTTTGGATTTCTACTGATAAAATTTGTTTAAAAAGAGGAAAATGTTACATCATTTGTAAATCCATCATTAAACATTCCTATATAGTGCTATTATTTAGCTTTATCTTTATACTTATTTTGTTTAATACATAGTTAACAGCAGAAGAAAAACTCTAGACAAATGTAGTTGATGGCTTTGGTCATCCGTTTCTCAAGAGCTGTTTATGAAAACTGTAAAGTAAAACTGAGAAACAGATGCTAAAATAGTTTTCCCAGTCAGGTCTTCTTCCCGCCTCCCCCCCCCTTCCCATTTTATCTTGCAGCTTCCAATTACTACACTCATCTAAAAGGGGAGGGAAAAGCCCTACAAAGCTGTTGCTACCTAAGTCTTCAGACATCATGGGGTGCATTGGCCACAATCCTTTAGGCTGTCCAGGATACTTCTTTTAGAGTTTATTTTACTGGCTTCTTGTGGAGTTCAAAGGCCACATGAGCTCCTGCTGAACTCCACATTTGCATACACCACTTTGTGGTGTTTTTGGAGAAGATCAAAGGATTTTCAAACTCTTCTTGATATTTATTGCAAGTAAAGCAAAGAACAGTTGTGGGAAACTTTTCCTGCAATAACTTAATCATCCAGTAAATCTGATACAGACAAGCTATATTCTGTTTGACAGTATTTGACATGAGTTATCAAAGGCATGAAAGCAAATGTGAAAACACTCCAAAGTACTGTTTGAAAATGGCAACAGAAGAGTTCAGATATTGAACTAGAGCTACTTTATCTAGCAATAAAGCAAATTCCAGAGGATTTCAGGGGTCAGATTTATGTTCTTACGAACTTGCAAATAGTTTCTCCCATAAAAACAAAGTCTTAATAACATACCTGCTGCTTATCTTTCCCACACACACCTAAATATAACACTTCATACCAAACCTGAATCAGATGCCAACAACACACTGCTGCAGAACACAAATCTTGAACACATTTCATATATCAGTTGGGATGCTTTTAGATGCAGGGAATCCCTACACCCAAGGCATGCTTCAACAGTGCATGACTTTCTCCACAGTTTCCCAAAGGCAGGAGCACACCACAGCAACTGCAGGAATAAAACCAGAGGTAGAGGCATATCTACCACCACCTGGCATTGCAGACAGCTCAGGCAAGGCCTTTCAAGAGCTTTGCAGCTGAGAGATGTTCAAGTTCTGATCAGTTGCTTCCTAAAGGCCACCTCAAACAATGTGCTCAGTTCAGCCTTACTTATTCAAGGTACGCACATCTTTGTTACAACAATTGGTTTACACGCACATGGGCTACAAACACCAGAGAACATAAAAGGCATCTAGAGCACAGACTTACGCAAGCTTGGCTTTGCTGACGTAGAAGATGACAGCATAAATCTAAAAACATTTCCAGTTTCTCTTTGAAGAGAAATTTCTTTTCTTGGCTAGCACTATTTATTCAGTGCAGAAGAGTCACTGAGTTTAAAACCAGGATGACTCATGCTTGTTTAGATGTTTATAAATTACATGCAGTTAAGGAAGATGTTAGGAAAAAATGTCAGGAAGGTTTAAATACTGTTCTTTGAAGGTGCAGTGAAGTGAGAGCTAATGTATTAATTTCTGAGAGCAGCTAGTTGAGCACTAAAATCAAAGTCACTTGGCTTTTCATTCATCATATTATCAGTGTACACCTCTAGCTAACAAAGATCTTTTAAATATAAAGCAGAGTTTTAAAAAGAAATATGCAGTGTTTAAACACACAGAAAACCTGATATGGATTGTCCTGACATTATATCCCTGAAAACCGCACATCAGCATTGCCATTTTACAGCAAAGACATACAACAGTGGCTGATAGGACCATAGGATTGATGTAATAATGCTCAAATTACCCAAAGAAAAGTTTGTTCCCTACTCCTACTAAGAGCAGCACAATTTATCTACCATACACAGTAGCAGACATTATTAAATTATTATTAGATATTATCAAATTATTATAATTCATAGCTTTGGTTCTTCTACTTAACTTGCTTGGGTACCAAGGGCAGAAGAAATTCCATCCACTACCAGGTACTCTTGGTCTCTGCTGGTCTATACTCAGGACAGTGCCAACAACCCACAGAGGATAACACAGAGAAATAATTTTTTATGCCATGTGCAAGTGTTTGTTCTTTTTACTCACTGTATGGTCTCCCTGAGTCTTACTCCAATTCTTCTTTTCCTATCTCCTAGAAAAGGAGGCAAAGTGAAGCAAATGGATAGCACATCCTGAGACAAATCTCCTCCTACCAACCCTTCATAAAAGCTGAGTAAAGACAAACTAATCAAGGATAATTAGTTACAATTTGCACAATTCTGTCACTATAAGTAAAAGAACTTTTTCTCAAGATTAAAGGGACTGGAAAGCACTATGCACAACCTTTCTTGACTTTTTCTTCTCAGGGGAATTTTTGCAAGCTTTCTTCCAGTACTTCTTGCAAGGATCTGATTATATACTTCATTTTACTTTCTCTGTAATTAGTCTAAAAAGCTCGGTCATATGAATATTTAAGCTACTTTTAATTTGAGTAAATCTGCTACAGGGATACACATTATATGAGTTAGAATTTGGAGCACTGAGCTCAGTATGCCCATTGGTTTAAGCTAAATTACCTTGAAGGGTGGGCAACTGCAAGCCAAATTCTGGTTCTTTCCATCCCAAACCAACCAAGAATTCATACATTTGCTTAGATTTTTAAAAGGTCTACAGAGCATATTCTTGGCATAGCAATCTTTGTCGTGCATAAGGATATGGTCAAATTTTCACCTATCAAGCAGATGCAATGAGTTAAAGAAGTTGCTCTTCTGCACATAATCCACCTCAGCACTCGTAAACTCTATTAAACTAATTTATCCTCCTTTCCACTGAAACATATCACAAACACTCATATCTTTCATTAGAGGGGACAGCAATATTTTGAACAACTTTGTCTCATAGGAAACAATTTCCTTCCTGGCTGGATACCAGCCTAGTTGGAAACTGATAGATGGTCATTACGTAGTGCCCAGTACAGGATGAGCTGGCCATCTCCTTTCACTGCCACTTGAATTGTCTGCCTCACAAACAAAACAAAATATGCAAGACTGATTAGTCTTCCTAAACACCATACCAGCTACTGCAACACTGATTTTATTTCGGATCGAGAGACAGGGTTAAGAATTTTCTGTGGTTCCCCATCATGGAGAAGTACAGACAGTAACCATTTTGCCTTGCTCTGAATTCCAGACAGCACACTAAAGGGCTGCATGACAACCAATACACCTACCTCTTAAAAGAACTATATTGTGGTGGGAGTGTTTGCTTGTTGCATAGCACAGTCAGAAGGAGTCAGGATTGCCTCAGGGGTTTTAGATTTACTTTTTTTTCCTCTAGAGTATTTTGTTACTACAGCAAGATGAGTGTTGTTAATAGTGTAAAAGTTTACAATCTTCTGTTACTGTGTTGGAGAAAGAGATTACTGAGAAGTTCAATAAATCTCTTCCTTTAGGAAGACTGACCTCAAATATTGGTCTTTTATTTTTCCTTGATTGCCTTGCGATGTCATCACTGTGACTACTGGGTTATGCTGTTTTACTACACTTCTTGTTCTTCTTTAACAAAACACTCATTTTTAACACTATATTAATGCACCATTTGGTATGGTATTTTAAAATTTGAATCTTTAAGAGAGATCTTTTTAAAGCCACATGTTCAAAAATGCTGCAAACCTAGAATCTGACAGTGTCTTAAAATCCCAAAACTTCTCAACCTAACATTCTTTAAAATTGAACTGTTTATTCCACAAGTCTACTGGCATCTGAAACCAACGGATTTCAAATCAAGTGTCCCTTTCAATAAATGGACACCAATCTCTCAGTACTATTGGCAACTATCAAAAGTACAGGATTTGTATATGCTAAAATGAGCTTAAGTCAGATGATGGCTGATTGAAAAAAGCAGTCCTAGAAATATAAAATCAGAAGAAAATTGCAAGAAGATTTTGTGATAGAAGAGAACAATTAAATGCAATCTGTTCCTACTAAAAAAAATGTGGGTGAATCTGGAGAGCTGACAAAATTTAATCAAAAATTAATCTAAAATGAAAATTTAATTTAAAAATTAAAATATAAACAAGGGCTTGCAGTATTTTACACTTAAACAATATCCCAACCTTTGCATTTCTATTGATACCTATTTGTGCCTTATCTGTAGCAGAAGTATGTACATAATATAGACATTGTTATTAAATTCTTTGCTTGTATCTGTATATCCCAGAACTGTTCCCTAAGTAATATTGAAAAGGAGTATTTCTGCTTAACACCCAGTCATAAGATGAGGGTTTTTCAGCTTGGACAAACTAGTTAATTTTCTGGAACACATCTCATTGTAGTCAGCCCTTCTCTAATTAGATCAGCTGTCAGAAGGGGGTTCATGCTCTGTCACAGATATGGTGTAACTAACACAAACGTTGTTCCTTAACATTTTTTCAATACCACATGCATCAGATTTTATAAAAATCAACACTAATCTGCTTTTCAGGGAGCCTCATCATCAGTAGTGGTTTTATCATTTTTACTGTAAGGCAAGGAGGAAATATCCCCACCTTACACTTCAAAACTGACACCCAAGGCAGATTCAGCCCTAAAATGCAATAAGGGTTAAACCTTTGCTTGACTCTCTTCCCATGTGATGTCTAAACTATGCATATCCAGCCAAGCTCAAGCTTGGCTGTGGGCTCTGGGCAAACTTCAAAAGAGCAGCAGGAGCAGGTCTGAGCAGCAGGCTCATGCACAGCTGCAGATCATGGAATCACAGGATCATTTCAGTTGGAAAAGATCTGTAAGATCACTGAGTCCAACTGTTAACCCAGCACTGCCAAGCCCACCACTAAACCATGTCCCTAGGTGCCACGCCTACATGTCTTTTAAAAACATCTCCAGGGAGGATGACTCAGGTGACTCAAACACTTCCCTGGGCAGACTATTCCAGTGCCTGACAACCTTTTCTGTGAAAAAAATTTTTCCAATATCCAAATTCCTCTGGTGCAGCTTATTTTCTCTTGTCCTATTACTCGTTACTTGGGAGAACAGACCAATCCCTACCTCACTGCAATCTCGTTTCAGGGAGTTGTAGAGAGAGATAAGGTCTCTCTTGAGCCTCCTTTTCTTCAGGTTAAACAACCCCAGCTCCCTCAGCTACTCATTGTAGGACTTGTGAATAAGCAGGGCCAGGCCAGGATCACCTCTGTTCAGTCAGGTTTTTAACACACAGGCGATATTCTTCTGCGGTGACCACATGATATGGGAGACAATAAACAGAGTGGCAAGACTTTTTTCAGCATCACAGGCTTGTGGTGTTGGGATGTTTCAGCATCACAGGCCTGTGGTAATTTGAAAAGATTATTCTTGAAGACAGAGTTCAGGACAGGGAGAATGCTGCTTTGCAGGCCGTCTCTTGAGCCCAATCACCAATGACAGCATAGGTAAGTGACAGAGACAACCTAAATGAATAGAGACCATGGAAAAGAAATCCACGATATGCCAGGAGGTAAAGCAAGGTTGAGTGCTCTTCCCACTTTGTCTAAATTCAACGTATCTTGCTGGATCACAAGATGCTTCGTTCCTCCCCCCTCCTTCTGGACCCTGAGGCAACTCTGAGTTACAGCCCCTTCAGAAAAGAAGTTTAGCACAGCCTTTCTTGCACAGAGCTGAAAGTTCATAGTTAGTTTTGTTTGCTGAGAGACTTCCTCAGTCTATGCAAAGCACAGACATGTAGATCAGTTTTCATAGTTCTCTGTCTACAGTGAGCAGACTGTCTCACACCAGCATGCTACTCACCATCTCGAGTCTACGGCTGACTATAAAAAGCGTGGTGAGGCACTGGCAGCAGGCAGGCAGCCACCCTGCAGCACAGTCTGGCGATCATGAAGCAGATGTGGCTTCACAAAACATGCTGCCTCCAGCTTTGGGGAGCTTTGTATCTCAGGGAGCACATGGAATAAGAATTAATTTCTCATTAAAAGGTTTAAATGACAAAATACACTGTGCTCACTCTCCTAATGCAGCTGGGAATTCATCCTTGTCTCCAAGCTGTAGTTTTCCTTCTGGTAATGTTCTGTGCTTATTTCACACAGTCAAGTGTTTGATAAAGTCAGACTTGTCCAGAAGGATAAATCCAGAACAATAAAATAAGTGTCCAGCCCCTAAATAACTGCTTTATCTGCTCTGTTTTACCTTCTTCTCAGCTACGAGAGATAATTACATATAATATGCATACCATCTTTAAAGCAGTAAAGAAAACAGCATTTAATAACTAAGTATTTCTGAGCTTTTGTCTCTCCTAGGGGCTGATCCAAAACCTGCTGACATTCAGCTCCCTTGAGTACAGTTGATTTAAATGGCCTGACCCAGAGAATTGCTTGGGTTAGATCCTCTCTGACACACCAAGGAAAACGTCCCACTGGAAATCAAAAAAGAGCCATCTCACTTTTCTCTTGGCTCTCTTCTGTAGTTATGCAACCCAAGTCTTTGTCAGTTCTGTTTTAGAAATAATACTGGTTTTAAAATATCCTTTCAGACCTAGTGTTTTTCTGTAATTTTGAAAAAGCTTTAATTAAAAAAAATAAATTAAAGCAGAATTTCAGTGCCACAAAAGAAGAGCAAAACTATGCCATGAAAACAGTCCTTCAGAAGAATAATATGCTACTTTACATCTTAATGCCCTTTTCAGCACCAGCACTTTTCCTTCTCTCCACATTAAATCAGAGGCTAACTGGCATTAATAACTTCAGAAAAAACAATTTCTTCAGCTCCTATGATACCTGGCACATGGTGAACACTGGCAATTTCAAACACTTAGAAGAGCACATTACACCTGCTTTACCGCTTCCTACTCTCTCTGCAGGACATAATTTTCAAAGAAAACACATTAAAATGTTTAGGAAACAAGATGCTGAACAAAAGTAGCATTATGAAAGCACATAAGTAATTCTCAATCTTGATGTAAAAGATATTACAGACAGCTAATGCAAATCTTAAAATGATCTCAAATAATGCTAAAGTATCTATGCTATATTTGATTGCAAACTAAACACAAAGCAACTAAATGTAAAAGCTCTTGGATATTCCACATATAGCTACAGTTTCTGAATACTAAAAATCCTGATTTTCATGCAAGTTATACACCTTGCTGCCATGAATTATGCAAACTCTGTGACATACAGCTGTGAGAGAGAGGGGTATGTGCAGTTTAGACTGTCCACTTGCAAAATGTTTAAATACATTGACATCTTCAGCAGAATTGGTATTTCCAAACATTAATGTTGAACAGCACTGTAATTGGCAGTTTGTTATTCTACACATCCAACAGCATGCAAATAGGTATTTGTTATTACATTTCTATTTTTGAGCAAGTATTTGCAGCTGAGCAATCAAAACACCAACAGCATTTCCATCTACTACAAAAATGCGTACCTTATCCACCAGGAAGTCACTGTAAACCTGGTGTCAGAGAGATCCAGCAGCAATCCTATGTTCCTCGTCGCAATCAATGCACAGACTCATCAGTAGTACATAGGCCCTTCAAATTTCATGCAGAGCCATAGAAAGAGGCAGGCAGGCACAGCTCAGCTAAGCAGGTATGTTTGTAATAGCAAAATAAGTGGGGGGGTTTGTTTGTTTAGTTGTTTTAAATGTTGGTTCACTTTCCATTACCATATCCAGCGTAACTGTGACAGTGCAGGAACTGCAACAAACAACTCATTTTCTCTTCCTCCATCCTCTTCCCAAGAGTAGCCAAAAACTGGAACTTGCAGAGAGAACGTAAGAAAAAGGGCAAACATACTATCCCTCTATATTTATCCTCCTGAAAATTAGTAGCTTAGAAACTTGATGAACAGATCAAAGAGATTATGTACGGACCACTGTGTTTGATCCTTTTTTCAACCTAGTTATGCTTTGGGTCCCTGTGGGAACCTGTGTCAATTTACTTCTGTCTGGGTGAAAAATAAATGCCTCTGTTTGTGTGTCTGCTATCCCCTGTTCCTGAGCCTGGTAATGTGGTTAGCAGAACCAACACCACTTTCTAGGGTAAACAGTCACAACATGTCAGTGTGCTGATCATGCACCAACCCTTTCTCTCTTCCCCTTTTCAAAGCTGTGGTTGACACCAAGATATGACGCTGCCCATGATAAAACAGATAACCCTCCTGTCAGCATTACAACAGGACTATTTGCCCACCAAGTGCTGTCTCCAGGATGTGGTGACACCTGTTAGGGAATAGGGAAGCATACCAGCACATGAGATATTGCCTACAAAATCCAGCAGCTGCAAGTCCTAAGTGCGACACAGACTGGAACTGCTGTTGGACAGGAAAATCCATGATCTCCTGGGGGTCTGGAGCACCCTGACTATCATTTGCGTCCACTGAGACTTAGTGACTCATGTTGCTTTACCTAAAAGTCTGAGTCTAGATTATTAAGAATTTGACCCAATCTGTAGAGGGTCCAGGTAACTAAAAACTCTAGACAGCAAGAAAGCTACACTAATTACTGGGGAATTTTGTTTAACTGAAAGCTATGATAATTGCTAAGAATACTCCATAAGCTACACTAAGAGTAGCTAAGCTAACTAGTAGAAATAGATAATAACCTATGTTGATTATTAAAATTTTAATGTAATAATAAGGCTCTAGTTATAACAACAACCCTGTGGCCAGTCCTCATTCTGCCAAGGATCCCTAAAAGAACCTGCATGTGACAATTTCAAACCTACTGAGAGCTAAATTTGATGGATGCTCCACAGATATTATATGTGTGTGTAGATACACACACACACACACACACACACACACACACACACACACACACACACACATATATATACACACACACTGGAACCGAAGAATCCCTGCTTACTCTCTCCTTCTGTGGAGGTCATGTCATACCTCTGATCAGCTTCGTCTCCCTTCTCTGTTTCTAGTAAACACTGATTAAACAAACAGAACTCTATCTAATGCCAAAATTTTACTATGTACAGAATCCATCCATCCCCACTGGTAATCACATGCCAGAGCAAAAATGAAAAACTGCTTGGAAGTTTTCCACGTAAGTACAGACAGCTGAAGATGGCAGTCCACCAAATAATCAGGTTTGTGCCTTTCCTGAATTGTTGATACAGCTGAAATAGCTTAAGAAAACTCAGCTAATTTTACTTTACTTATTATAATACATCCATATGTGGCTTTCCATATGTAACAGTGTTAGGATACTCCTTATTCAAAGTAAGCATAATGAATTATAGAAATACAAATTAAGATTTTGAACATAAAGCTGCCTTTGGAAAGCATAATTTGAAATAAAAAATGTTAACTTTGAGTTGCAGGCTAAAAATGGTAACACCAGTTCCAGCACTGGTAACAATTATACATTCTGGAGCTTCTGCAGTGCTCAAGCAGAAACACAGGGTGGGTCTCTCTGCTGGTTAACAAACTACTACAGCTCAGTGTACACAGTGAGAGAGCGACCAAAAACTTACACCTCCTGCTTGAAAGGGCCATTTCTGTCACCATGGAATAAGATTTGCCCTTTCAGGATACAGTGTAGTGCTTTCACTTGAGCTTCTAAATGGGTGTCCAAACTGTTAATTTTCCAAGCATAGGTAGACTTATAGACAGCCATCTTATTTATTGTTTCTTTTTTCCCATTGTGTCTGGGTGCAACAAAGGGAAATAACTCCCAGAGAAATATGTGACATGCCATTAACACACTACAAACTAAACAAAATCTTTAGTGAACTCTAAGAAGTAGTTCTGTCCCACCCTTCCCTTCTGTAACTACCAAGACAGGTTCATCTATCCTGTTTTGAAGTCTAACAACACGCAACCTGTCACTACATCTAAGTAGGTGAATAAAGGAGAACTTTGAAGCTCCACAGAGCTCTCCAGTTGGAGAGTGAGCCACATAGCAATGATCTCACCCAGACCCTGGTTATTTGAGAAGGAGACAAAGCCATGTGGGTGAGAAGGAATGGTACCTCTTGAGTCTTCATCTGGGGCAGTGAAGAGATCAGAAAGGGAAGACAGGTGCCAATCAGTCTACAAGGGCCATCAGGCATAGTGCCAAGTTTGCCAATAAAGGCTAAAATCTGTAATGCAAGGTCCAACAAACTCTGTAGGTTCCCTGCCAGACTGTGATACTTCTCTACCCAAAAGGAATACATAATTTGGACATGAATTTGTGAAATTAATTTTCAAACAAACTGAGCACTTCTGGACAACAGTGAGTTACACAGCTTCACATGTAAGGAAGGACATTTCATATTTCAACATGACATAAAAAAAGGATCTTGAACCCCAGGACAGGCTCTGTTTTGCTGCAGGGACAATACTCCCATCTAGTCATCTCTGGGGTCAAACTACACTCTTGGCCATTTGAGAAGTGTTAGTTCCTCAGATCTTGAGAAGAGATGCAAATTCATATGAAGTGATAGAATCAGCCTTCAAAAGATAGTCCTTAAGTTTTAGAAAAAAGCAAGACACAGAGAACATGTCTTGCATGCAAAAAAAGGTCCTCTCTTCCTTCAAATCTGTGTTAAAGGAGAGGTGCCTTAGACTTTGGCTACTAGACAAAATAATATTGGACCATTTAGATCAAGATCTTGTTTCTTTCATCAGAATTTTCCACTTTCAGGCTTTATATTATTTAACTCAAATACTCCTGTTAAGGACACTAAAAAGAAGATTGAAAAGGTAAATAGCCAACAGAAATGAGCAAGATACTACCAGCACCTGGGGCACCTCCCCTATCAGGGAACTAATTAGCTTAAAGATGCCCAGATGAGCCCAGCAAGAGAACCACTAGGTCTTCATGTAAAAGACATGGAAGATGTAAGATATTAACAGCACAAATGCAAATAAATAAAACTTGAATCAACAACTCAGCAACAGAAAAATCTTCCCACAAATGCTAGTCTGAATACTTAGTTTCAGCTTAAAATTGCAGTCACACTGAGAATTTGATTCTGTTACTATTAAGGGATTTAGGAACTTCAGATTCATTCATCTTTCGATTTTTGATGAGGAAGGGGACGCAAGAAATATAGAGCCATGTTGTGGTTTCATCACCATCCTTTTAAAACAAGTATGCAAAAAGTACAACCAAACAAATCCAGATTAAAAGAGGAATGAATAAGAAATATACTGTAACCACTGTAAATTGAAATAACAACCTTTTCATTTCTAAAAGGCAAGAGTTCTGAGGCGTGCATGGAATCTATCAGGGACTTTTTATTGCAGATAAGTTTGCATGAGTTTCCTTAGTTGCTAAGGAAAGTACAACAGTATAAAGCTCCAACATATGTCAAGAAGACCTTGGAAGCAGAGAGCCCATCGATTTTGCATCATTGTCAACCTTATTGCTCTGTCTCTCCAAGTGTCACTGAGACCTAATTCGTTCACCAGCCAGTGTCTAACTTCTGTAGTGGTCTCTGGGACCTGCTCAGAACAGCCCAAGGAAAACAAGAAAAGAGGGCTCTTCAGGCTACTGCTGCCAAGAAGCTGTAAGATCCATAACAGCCCTGTATAAATCCCTTAAGTCTGCTGAGGCACATTCAGACAGATTAACTTGCATGACCATGCTGTGCTCCCTGGTGCTCTTACCAGGTGCTCTTTATGTATACCATAATAGAAAGCACTGGCACTAGCAGGGCACACCACTCCTTCTTACATACATAACACAGCATCTTGCCCAATCAGCTGCCTCTGTCTGCTGGGAAGGGGCAGTTTTAGCACAGGAGACTTCGCCTGCACTCTTCTGCCTGTTGATAGCACTCTCAGGAGAAAAGGGCATGACCCGCAGTGCTCGGCAGAGGTCTGCAATGATACCAGCACTGGCCACTTCTAACCAGGTGGGAGCCCTCTGGCCAAAGCAGCCACTGAGGATTACATAAACACAATAAGGTACAAGAGAAACATGTTCACACTCCATGAAAGAGGCTGTTATACAGAGGCTGCATCTCTGCGTGGTCAGGGCTGCCTAGTGGTGCTGCCAGTATAACAGCACCACAGAGCATTTGCTCTGCCCCGCTGCAGCCAGCACTCCCTCTCACCCTTCCCAAACCACAGCACAAGTTACAGGTTGCCAGGGATAATAACAGGAGCGTGGCTACAGAAAGCCATGAATGCTCTGAGGTTCTTGCACGGGAGGCCTGGGGAATGCGCAGCTCCTTGAAATGTGAGTCAGGGGTCCCAGGGTCCCAGTGGGCACCTTCTAGACTGGGCATCCTTTCAAGAATGCTGCTGCAGCACAGACTCTTCTGATTAATTTCAAGGTAGCATTCAGGGGCCTTGGGTGTAAAAGAGTACAATACTGTATAACAATACAACAGATATTTATTCCCTGCAACACATTTTCATACTGTTTGCACACTCTTATGTTATGGTATGGGAATGAAGTTATTTTGAACCAATTTCACTAAGAAATTAGTGGCAATAATATCATAGTAATTTTAAACTTCTTGATTAAGGTTGTTATGGGATTAGGAGCAAGTTTAAGTCACTTCGGGAAAACTATCTTAATTTCTATTTAGAAATAGGTTCAGATAAATAATTTCTTTCACTTCAGGAATTTTGGGAAAATTTGGGTCAGGCTGTCATTAAAGTAATTTTCTTTCCTTCTTCACCTCAACATCTTAAAAGTTGATATATTCCTGCAGCAAACATATGTTGGAGAGCCCCTCATTCCCTATAAATAGCATATTGTTTTTGCACTGTCCAAGCATCAAGTCTTTACTTTAGGAATTCACATCCTTATTGAGATACCTAATTTTCATTATCTCATCATGTATGTATATTTTCACATCCTATGACGCATATAGTATACAGCTCAGCCTCTGCGAATTTGTTCAAATGTTGGGAAATGGAATCACAGAATCATTTAGATTGGAAAAGACTTTTAAGATCATTGAGTCCCACTGTAAACCTAACACTGACAAATCCATCACTAAACTATGCCCCCAACTCTCATATTTATACATGAAGAGATAGTCACAGCACCTGCCTACTGATTAGCTTGACTTCACCTGTTTGAGTGTGATTTAATCTCTCTCCTGATGAGAGGGGAGCCAAAGGAAAATTTGCCAGCAGAGTATGATGTGAATGAATACAACGCTGTGTGCCAGGCACTGTGCAGCTCTCTGAATACAGGCAGAGAGCTCCTATGAGCGGACACTGCACACTGCAGATTAGGCTGCCTTTGTTAAAAATGCTCATAAAGCAGAACTGTCCTCAAATCGCAACAAAATGGAAATCAGAAGCTGTGAGAAGATCTAACATCTGTATCTGATGAAATATGATATTACTTGTATTCTTCCAATTTTAATTCCATGGATTTTCCTTTACCAGAACAAAACCCAAAAAGCTTCCACGGTAGAGTGGAAAGGAAAACATGCATAAACAAAGCAAGAACTCCTTTAATAAAACTAGCAGTCTAGAGATAATGTGCACACATAGGCTCTGCACAACGATATGCTGATGAGCACATATACCTGTTTTTCCTAATGTCTCCACTGAAGGTACAGAGAGCCCATGCAGGAAAACAAAATCTAAAAAGGACGTGGAGGACAACAGATGAAACTTTTTTCAGTTTGACACCTGGAGTGTAATAGGATTTTGTGGAAATAAATCCTGGCTTTTATGCTACATGCAATTTTCTGACAGCATAATTTCTTCTAAATGCTCAAGAAGTAACCAGAGCAGATAAGTATTTTATTTCATCCCAGTCACTAAGTCATTATTTAGGTTCCTGCAAGGGGTGCATGGGAAACTACTGCTGCACACTAAAGCCAGAAAAAAAAACGAAACAAAAAACCAAACCAATGACACAATACTAGTAACTTAGAAATTTCTCACAATTTTTCTTCATATAAAGCTGAAAGTTTAAGATACATTAGAGTCTCTGTCTCATTAATTTTTTTCATCAAGTCAAACCAATGGCATGGGAATATTGTTCGTTCAAAGTGACTGTGAGTTCTCATTGCTTGATATGAAGATTAGCTGTGATGCACTGGCCTAACAAGTTGTATTTTCACTAGACATGATGCCAGGTTTTAGTGATGTATTTATCAGTTCTTGAGGCAAGTTTAACAATGGGCCATGAAACATTCCCACTTACTTAAAATGAAAGAGACAAAGTCACAAAAAGGTTTCTAAAGCTGGCCCTATATGGACTATCAAAATAAAGAGAATAAGTATCATGAAGAACATAGAGGTTTTGGATTTTTTTTTCTCCATTCTGAAAAATTAAACCTGCCTTCAATACAAACAAGGGTTAAAGTCTTAGTGCTGAGTCCAGACAAAAAAAGTGGTGCTAGACATGGGGCTTTGTCTGACTTTTAAATCTCAGAGATCCATTCCAAATTCTGTTTTAAAATCTGGTCCTCTTAATGATATCAGACATTTGTGTGGGGAGTTGACCTTGGCTGTCAGGTGCCAACCCAGCCACTCTCATTCCCCCTCCTCAGCAGGACAGGGGCAGAAAATAAGATGGAAAAGTTCAGAGGTCAAGATAAGAAACGGGAGATCACTCACCAATTACCATCACAGAGCTCTTCAGAGAGTAGAGATGTGAGGGCTATAACATCACACTGTGTGGATTTGTATGGCTGAAAATACAACTGCTGTCACTTTGTGAGGTTTATTAACAATACTGCAGTTTCCAGAAAGAGCTGCCCTCTGCAAGTCACTCCCAAGTAAAAGCACCTGATGTTCTTTCCAGGATATTCATCTTTCATTGCCTCTCAAAGTCTACTGCAGGTACAGATACTTTTCCACTGGCATTATGAGCTAGGAGTATGGTAATAGAATCACAGAATGGTTTGGGACCTTTAGTTGTCATCTAGTCCAATATGATCTAGTCCTGTAATGATCAAGGACATCTTCAATTAGATCAGGTTGCTCAGAGCCCTGTCCAACCTCATCTTGAATGTTTTCAGGGATGGGGCATCCACCACCTCTCTGGGCATATGTAATAGTCTACTTCAACTTTCATAAAATGTTAATCACCTTCTATATTCAGGACAGTTTCAGTAAATGGATGTATTTGCTCTTTAAGAAAGGAGAACATGTAAAATTCTCACACAATTACAAATATGCTCAATGAACCCACGGAAATACCATTTTTTATCAAGAGCCCCACGATAACAACACATTCTTTTGTGATACCCATGCTACATATTCAAAAATACAAACTCTTTTTTGTCCAATTCCAAAGCAGTGGTTTTTGCCCCACACCTTCCTAGCACTTATGCAAATTTCTAGACAGTCCAGTCACATCCAAAGACCGTAAAAAGAGGAAGTCAGTCTCTTGTCTGTGCTATTGTTTAGTCCTTCCTATCACTACAAGAGGCACTCTGAGCTGGAGCAGAGCGGAGCATCCTTTACCCTCTAAAGCCAGGAATGCAGTGGCCAGGGACAGCAGCGAGGGCTGGGCTTTGCTCAGCCTGTGGACCGGGCAGCACCTAGGTAAAAACTCGCAGCTGCTGCCCAGAGGAACAATTTATTTTACGTGCTGCTTCACTGCAAAGGGTCCCATAACCCTGTGCAAGGATCTCACCCCTGCAGGATGCCTTCCCTCGCTGCGGTGGGAGAAAGGGGGGACACCCGCGGGCGGACCCGTCGCATCCCCGCGGAGGAGGGGAGGGGCGAGAAGCACAGCCACGTGTGGCTCTGAGAGCCGGGAGAGCACGGGACGGGAGCAGAGAGCGGCTCCGTAATTGCCCCTGGCGCAGGAGCAGCTCGCAGCATCACTCGCTGCCAGGCCAGGGGCGCGCCCGGTTCCCGGAGCCGGCGGTGCCGGGCTGGTGCCATCGGCAGCCGGGGATGCAGCGCCGACACCGCGGGCAGGATCAGCCCGAGGACCCAGCGAGAGGATCTGTCTGTGCCCCACAGACGTGTGAAATCCCCTCTTACAGCGTGTCGGGCGGCACTCTGGGTTGGGTTTAATCCTGAACGCCAAAATAAATTTTAGTTTCATACATAAAGTCTTCACGTTTTTGCTTGTTTGCCTTTGCTAACAGGAAGTCAGCTTGCTGGAGTCTACCCGTAACTGGTAATGGCTTAGAAGTGTTTGGGTTGGCAGGGACATTGAAAATTATCTAGTTCCAACCCCACTGCCATGGGCAGGAACACTTTCCACTAGACAAGGGTGCTCAAAGCTCCATCCAGCCCGGCCTTTACACAGGAGTAAAGTTTGGCCCCTGAACTTCAGGAAAGCAAACTTGCACCTCTTCAAAGAGACAGTTGTAGGTTCCCCCAGAAAACTGCCCTCAGGGACAAGGGAGTGGAAAAGAGCTAGCAGATCTTTAAGGAAGTCTGCCAGACTGCAAGAACAAGCAATCCACATGAGAAGAAATCGGACAAGGAAGGCAAGAGACTGGCATGGCTGAATAGGGAACTGCTGGTCAAAATAAAGGGGAAGAAGCAAATGTGCAGGGCAGTGGAAATTAGGACAGGTAACCTCAAGGACCTTCAAATTAACATTCCCAAGCATCCCTTCAAGCTCTCACCCTCACACTGATGGCAGTAGATTTTAGTCAGTGGGAATGAGAAAGTCATTGGTCTACAGGACAGTCACACTGGCAAGAGTGGGGGGAAGAGTTTGGATGTTAACAGCCAGACAGCTGTGAGGGAAGGGACCATGTGCTTTCCTTCACCCCCCAAGCCTTCCGCACTGCATGTGCCAAGGGGTAGGATGGGGACATGATTCAGCAATTGTAATTCTCAATCAATGTTTCCCAGTTTCAAGAACTATTTCACCTAATCTTTGCTGCTGCTAAAGAGCTAAATGCAATCTTCTGGGAGCTCACATGCAGAGCCTGACAACAGCTGTCCTATCTGGGGAACCTCACAGACATGGAGGACAGGAGAAGGCTCGCTGGCCTTTCATTAAATCAAGTACTTGCAATCTTAAGTCAGATAATTTACTATTCCTGTTCATTTTGAAATTCCTAAAAACACCTTCCACATGGTCAATACTAAAGGCTTTTACTTATTGCAGATCAAAGTTGAACATAATTTCTCTCAAAACCACAACATTTAAAATTTGATGCAAACTCGTAAGCATATAAGAGAAAAGTCCTCTGCAGATGGAGGGCTAACAGAATCATAGAATCATAGAATAGTTTGGGATGGAAGAGACCTTTAAAGCTCATCTAGTCCAACCCCACTGCAATAAGCAGGGACATCTTCAACTAGATCAGGTTGTTCAGAGCCCCATCCAACCCGACCTTGAATGTTTTCAGGGATGGAGCATCCACCACCTCTCTGGGAAACCTGCACCAGTGTTTCACCACCCTCACTGTAAAAAAATTTCTTCCTTATACCTAAAACCCCTCTTTCTTATATCTAACAGCATCTCAGGTGATTAATTTGCCAGGGTGCTCATCATCTTTGAAAGTGAGACTTCTTGCAACTCTTCGTGTGCCAAACCCCCAGCACCAGCCCCTGTACCAAGTGTTGTCTATCCCCTTCAACAATGCATTTGGACTAAACACAGTGTTGTCAATTTGTTCTTTCATACATAGGTCTGTAGTCTAAGGAACACGAGGAAACAGACTTTGGTGGCATTCATTGCCAAATTTAGAAAAAAAGATAAATGATAAAGACACATAAGAAGCCTTTAGCTTTTCTAGCTAACACTTTTAAGTCTGACTGACACTTTTATTCATGTTAGTTTTCAACAAGACATTTGATTCCAGGCCTGTAATTTTTTATATCACCTAGTAGGCAGTGCTAGGTGCACATTTGTGTCAGAAGGATGGGGAAAGTGGTATATTTCTAAAAAAAATGCCTTTATGACAAAATCAGTTGGGGTTTTTTTTTATTTCCTTTTTTTTTTTTTCTATTTTTGTAAAAAAAGAGAAGCAAATAGTTTGAATTAATCCATTTACCAGAAGACTTCTCTGAAAAGAGACTAGATCTTGTCAAAGCTTGTCAAAATGTTAGTGTTGTGGTGGTTTGTTTTTCCCCCCACAGAATTATGCCATTCCATCAGGGGTGCAATGTTTCACAAACATGTATCGATTTCAGTGAAAAGGCTTCTGTACGGTACATTTTTGTCACTTGTGGTCCATTCTTGTCACTTCCAAAAGAAGATGCCAAATAAAAAAAAATAAAAAAAAATCTTTCCAATCTGAAAACAGATGCTTCACACAATTTCATTTGGGATGTTGATAAGAAGGTTTTGGATCTGTTCCAACACAGAGCAGAAACACATGGCAAAATGAACTTGCCAGTGTTCAGAAAGCTCCATTTGGGAACCACAGATCTGTACCAGCATGGCACTTGTGTGGCTTGGCATCAATGTCAGCACTTCTTTATTTGCATGCACCACAGCAGATTCTTGGTCTCCTTTCAGACCATATTAATTCAGAAACAAACATATGTAGACCTTCCTTCAGAGGCTGATAGTTAAAAGGCTGTAGCTGTTCCATATGGCCCAGGTAGCTGTTAAGAGCAATGCTCTAGAGATGCAGGCTGTATTTTCACATTTCACCGTCAAGCAGTCAATGTAGACTCTCCCATCTTGGGATGTATAGCCAGACCATATATCTGTGCTACATAAATCTGTCAGATTTGAGGCATATGAAACTTTATGGCTGCCCTCTTCTCTTGGTTCTCTGGCACTGGTGATTCAGGCATTTTATTGTACTAATGCAGCATCACTGCTCCTACAAAAATCCACATTTCAGATGGAAATCACTGACTTGCCCAACCAGTATGTCTCCAGAGAACAGAGGAGACTGTGGTGCTGCGCTGAGCTGGTTACCATGTGACTCCTACAAGCATTTTGTGTTCAAAGGGTCTCCCCAGGGGAAAAGAAAAAACAGATTCTTGCTGGTTACAGCCTTCTGTCACTGCCTACAATGTGACACAGTGCATAAAACCAGTTTAATTATAAAGGGATAGAAAGCTGTTAAACCAAATCTGAGAATTCATGTATAAAAGCTGGGCAAAGTGTCCTTGGCCAAATGAATAAGCAGTGACAAGAATCAGGAGGAAAAAAAGAGACCTAAGCCCAGCAGTGAAGGTTCAGCAGCTGGCTTCTAGAGCAAAGCATTGCTCAGCACCTTGTTTTGCACATCATAGAAATCCAGCTAGTCCAAAAAAGTAGGAGCTGTAGTTGCAAATGTTTGAGTAGAATTCTATCCCACCACTCATTTCAAGTTTGCATATAGTCTCTTCTTGTACTGGACTATTGAGAAAAAAAGCAACTTTCCTGATGAAACGTAGCCAGAGCAGTAGCAGTTTCAGAAATATCCATGCATCCTTTCCATGCAGTAATATTTTGCTAACAGTTTTGCCAGGAATCACAGGACCTGTAATTTTTACTTTCCACATTCTTCGCATGTAGCTACAGGTTTGAGAAGCACAACAGGTGGAAAGAATGTGAAATAATTGTTTCTTAGTGAATTTCCAGTGTACTTGATACGTAAGATTTATTCCACAGCACAACAGAAAATTGCTCACAGCAGCAATGCAAACTGGAAGGACATACTACGGTGATGACTGTCATCATCCCAAACAGGGATGATCCTATTAGGGCTAATAATGAAAAGATTCAAGCAAATATATAATCAGTGCATAGAAGTAAATTTCTCTAGGTTAGCCCATTCTTGCTAAAAATCTCTCTAGCTCTGCTCGTTATGTACATTTTGTTTCCACGTGCATTCCAAGGGCCCAGGTGGACACAGAAGCCTGCAGCTTGCATTCAAGATAATGGACAAACAGGAAACTGCTGTAACATAGTGAAAAATAAACAAATTTCCCATTCATGCTGTTGTTGCAGCAGTGTCACACTATTCACGTGCAGAATGAACTGGGAACAGGTTTGTCTCCAAATAGACCTTCCTTTGTCTTCTGTAGCAACCACTTGAACACCACAAAGGCAGGAGATATATGAGCATCCTGAATACAAGGGTTTCACAATGATGTTGCTGTTGCCAGACCCCAGCCATGACCAACAGAAGGAACTATGACACCTGGACCAACACTTAGCATGCGAAGGTCGGGCATGCTATGTCAGGATCATTCTGTCTGCCATCACACATTACTGGAGTAATGGTTTCTTCTGTTTAAAAGCAGTTGTGAACTGTCAAGTGGTATTTATTTTTTCACTCAGAAAATAGTGCCTTACTAATAACAGCTTAGAGATTTTTAGTACAACACAGGAAAAGAAAAAAACCCACACCAAAACCAAACTCCAAACCCAGAAACACAGCTAATGTAATCTACAACCTGTTTTACCACTAAGGGTACTGTGGAAACAAAAGGAAACATAAATATTTTGTTTAATTGCTGTATAATCTCTTCTAGGGGTCATACATTATTCTAAGCAAAAGTAGACATCTGCCTACTGAGGGAAGGAGACGTGAGATTCCCTGGTA
The DNA here is from genome assembly GCA_035583155.1 of Acropternis orthonyx. Lineage (NCBI taxonomy): Eukaryota > Metazoa > Chordata > Aves > Passeriformes > Rhinocryptidae > Acropternis > Acropternis orthonyx. Next base: position 134,547,334 of record JAWWEU010000081.1, on the reverse strand, counting down.
AGAATTACAGCAGTGCTGCATCTGCTCCAAATTATCAGTACCTAACTAAGGAAGCAAGTGTAATTCTTATATTATTCATCTCCAGACAGCTCAGAAAGAAGATAAATAAATACTAAAACTTCAGTAGATTTTGCACACACAGTCTGAGTGTTACACAACCTTAAGGTTGAAGAGAGGGAGAAAGAAGAGAGGAAGAGAAGCTGAGAAAAGGACCCTTGCTTTGCTCCGTGGCAACGTACAGGAGAGACGGAAGAGATTAATACCTAAAACAACGTATGGGTGCTGCTGCCACTGGAGTACTTGCCTTCTCAGTATACCAAAGGGAGATTTGTGGGGTGGAAGTCTTTAGTCTCTGTTGAGGGATGAAAGGAGAAGTGACAATCCCCAGCTCTCTGAAAGTGTTTGTGATGAGGGTACCACAACGGTGGAAGTTTCCAGATATTTTCTAGGTTCTTTCTTACCTGCAAGATCATGCCCAAAATATTTACTTTGTTGCTTTTTAAATCACTGATGAAGTGTGACTGGCATGAGTACTCGGTCTTATCAGATTGCACTGGGAACCACGCTCACAGGAGGAACAAATACTTGTCTGAACAGACAGGAATTGCTGCTTGAATTCAAAATAAGTTTGAATATTTTAATAAATAAACATTTCTAGCTTTCATTCGTCTTCACTGTCAAGGCAGGAAAAGTGTTTTGTTTTATATTCCCGGACTGAGTTTATATTTTTTAAGCAAATTTTTCAGAAATAGGTAATAGCATAAATAGTTACAGAAAATTGGTCTTAAGGGAAAAAGATCAGTCTTAAAATTCAAGCAAGACAACATATTAATATTTACAGAAGGAATAAGGAAAGAGGGGAAGGGACAAGGATTACGCAAGGGAGAGACTGAATGCCAATATAATGATTAACTCTGTCCTTCTGCAGAGCAGCAGCAGATGCCTCAGCCCCTGCAGCTCTGCCTCTGGGAGAAGGCAGAAGAATCAGAAACTAATAGCATGCTGCAATAATTTTATTTGCACACATTTACATCCATTTGAGGACAAAACTGGTCAAAGGAGACTTAAAGACCATTACTTTAAATAGTACTTTTTTTGACAGACTTGTAAATGGGTGATGTGTAGAAAGCACTTTTCCTTCCAAAACAGACTAGTAAAAGCACTGATGCAGCAACTTCTTTGCTATTCCTTATGCTTTTGACAAAAGACCACAGAAAAATTCAACACTAAACGCTTTTTTCGCACAAGGACATTTACTCTAAGACTAATAACTTGCTCAGCCACCAGAAAAGGAGGCTTTTTTTATTGCTTCCCAGCTTTGAATAGAAGTTTTATGGTGGGAGAGTCATTGTTCGCATGCTGAACATTACCTGACATAATAAAACTCTGACTTTAAAAAAAAAAAGGTGATAAAGTTATAAATCATTCAGTGAGGTTTTTGGCTTTAACTTTTGCTTGAATCTTATTTAGCTACCAGTACTAACAAAAAAGGTACACAGAACAGTTCCCTAATCTATCAATCCCAAATTTACGTCACCTGAGAATGAAAAAAAATATGCTTTTCAGAAAAAAATCACAGACTGAAAGAACTGTTAGAATATTCCTAAAATCTTTTCTTTTCCATGAAAAAAAAGGCCAAAAAAAGAGATTTGTTTTGGAGTTTCTAAACTTTTCATTAAAATACACTTTAAATACAAACAGACTTTTTTTTCTTCTGCTTTTCAAGTGGAAATGCTACCAAGCTAATATGCAAGGTGACTGTTACTTGCCTAAACTCTCAATTAAAAGAACGAAACAGAATTTAAAATTTTATAAAACATTCTTTCTAATATTTATGTTAAAAACTATTTTACTATTCAAACTATGTAGTAAATTCAAAGCTTCTCTTGTTTTCAAAATACTCAAAGGTTACAGATGTTCATTGGTCATTAATTTTATGTGGGTTTAAAATTAGACTAAAACCACTCTTAATATTTTTGCCAATTTTTTTAGCACAATGTGACATCTGCAATATTTGCTGAATGAGGATTTTAGTCCCCACTCAATTTCTGCAAATGCTATGAGTATTCTTCCTCCATTTCAAGCATTAATTTTGCAAATGACACTTTAAGCACTCCAAGCACAATGGAAGAACTCAAAAATAAATCCTACAAGTGCAAGAGGCCAGTGCAGATGTGCATGAGTCTCAAACACATTTCATTTCCCATGTTGACAGCCTTATGTGTCCAACAAAAAAAAGGCCATTGAGACCACCACACTGATAATATTAAGTTTGATCCTCTTCACCAGCTGGAAAGGCATTCAGGTTTATGTAATGCAGCTATTTTTTTTTTCATCAGAAGAGAGAAATGGTTGTGCCCTGACATTTCAATGCAGATCAGCCCTCTAGCAAAGATATTGGGGGTTTCAAAAAACCTCTCATGGAACTGCAAGTCTGAGAGTTCCAAATTCTCCCAATTTCCAGCTTAAGCATTATCCCACATTGTTTCTTCTGCGAGTGCTTTAGCTACCCTATCCCTCCCAGTCTTGAATCCCTCAGACTATGGGAATCAGGCTCTTACATAAAGATGCCAGATGCTGGAGTGAACAGAGACTTCCACCACTCCTGGGGACACAAAGTGAGCAGGATGACTGCTCCAGCTCAATGCCACACATGGGGAATAAGTACTGCTGAGTTTGTGCACAAGCAGGCAAGGTTCTTCACCATTTTACAGCTCCATGGGAATATGCAGCTCGTGCAGACTTGCACTGCACACAGGGAACAAGACATGGCACCACTGCAAAGGAAGCAACACCACCCGAATCTGCAGGAGTCACTGGGCAGCTGAGACATATGCTCACTCTTTTAAAGAAATGTCTGGATGCATTCTTTGATTTGTTTTTTAATCCATACTCACTAGGCATAAAAGGTTGATTTACCATTTCTATCATTTTCTAACTAGTTTTGTAACACTCAGAAGAAATGTGCTCAGAAGTTTCTAATGGGTTGGACACCTTCAAGCTCACTGTAGGAACTGGAGTGAGAGAAAGGGACTGCAGGCAGAGCTCAGAGCCAGCGTTCAGTACTATCAAAGATTGTTTAACAGCCAAAGGCAAAAACACCCCGAAGGTCAGTGACGTTCCCCTCTCTATTTCCTGAAAACAGATGGTGGAAGAGTTTGGAATTAATGGCCCTACAGCGCCGGGCTTGGCACCAGCTCCCTGCAGAGACGATCAGCCTTTTCTGCTGACAGCCTGTGAGACAGCTCTCCATCCACGTGGCAGTATGTGTGCCCAAGAACCACCCTGCAAATAAAATCTGGGAAGACAGAACACTGAATAGGATCAAATGCATTAACAAAACCTGATTCCTAGTTTATAGTAGATTTTACTGTGCAATTCTGTTAAAGTCACCAGCTCATCTCTTTTTGTTCAGTAATTCCAATAAAGGACTGTGCATATCGAATCAGGCCCAATCCAGTATTTTTCTCCAATGAACAATGTAGCAACACAAAACACTGCTTTAGAGAGACACAGGGTAAAAGGCTCCCTCTCCTCTCCACCCCCGCCCCCCCACTTTAAAACTAACTGTAAATCTTTATATTAGATTCAAAAGCTAGTTCCAAATTTCTCCTCCTCATTAAAATGTGATAGTATTTACTGCCGCTTAAACTTATCCCTTACCACACACAGAAAAATTCAAGACTTCTAAGGTTTTTTTCACTGTTATCGGAGTCATCATCAGTAACTAGACACAAGAAAACTTATTCATGCCAGTCAACAAGATTTTTTGGAAAAAGTTTTGTCACTTCAATGTTCTCTTTTTGTTCTCCAAGATAACATGTTCCCAAGTAAGGTTAAAAGATTTTGACTTGGAAGGAAACAGCTCAAAGAAAGACTTGGTTATCTAAAGCCGTGCCTGCCTTCTCATAAAATCTGGGTCTGCTGGGGTAAAAATAGTTTAATCTTTCTCTTTTTCTATATGATTGAATTAAAACACTACCAGATTAGAATTACGTTTCTGATGATAAAGTTTATTATTTCTTTACTTCCTGAAAACTTTGAAGAAAAACAAAAACAACCCTGTGGCTGAAAAATAAGCACCACAATGCTAAATTAAAGGAGTTCAATCTACTCAGGTCATAAGGGAAGGATGAAAGATGAATTCTCACTGAATTTATATGATTACATATGGAAAATGCTTAGAGGAAAATTAATTTCCAGTTTTGCAAACAAAGGCATAAGATTCAATATCTCTAAACAGAGCTTAGATGAGCAAAACCTTAAAAATATGAAATTTCCTGACAGTAACAGAAATTAAACTTTGGAGTAATTTATTGGAGAGAAATCCAATACATATGAGCAGCTTTGCAGCAGCGCTGCTGACATGCCCATGCCTCCCTTTTTTGCCCAGTGATCCAGACCCTTACCTGTGAGCCAACCTCCCAGCCTGCCATCAGACAGACAGACATCCACCCACTGCCATCAGCTTGTGGAGTGGCTGCTAGGACTGAGGGCTGATGATGGCTACCATCACTAGCCCTGCCCACCCTGCTCACATGGGGATGGCCACCACACTGGTCTCCTCATGAACAGCCTGTCTTTCCTCCTCTCCAACAAAGCACCTCCTGATGGTGCTGGATTTGTGCTCAATTGGTGCCACCAGATCATAAGCACCAGCATTTTGCAAGATCAAGCCTTACTATGAGTTACTGCTATACATCTGGCTATACTAGAGGCAGAGGAAAGAAATTAGAAAGGTGCCACATTATCCAGAGTCAATACAATGTCCTTTATTTAAAATGATGGCAAAACTCAATGTGAATATAGGACTTACACTGAGGAAATTCTTTTTGTAGACAATGTATTCATGTTGCTGTCACACAGCCCTCAGGAGAGTCCTCCTCTATGTCGTCCTCCTCTTACCTCTTACTTTCTTTGAGAAGAAACATCTGCTAACAGTCTGCAGGCATTTTCTGAGCACCTTCCCATATTTTGCCCTGCACATTCACCTGACAATTAGAGTGTTTCCGTATTCTCCTGCACAAAAGAACCTGGTTTGTTCACCAAGTGATACCTGCTCTGCTTTCATCAACACAAAAATGCACTGAACACTGCGGGAGTTCGGAAAGTCCAAAGCAAGGTTTCTGTACTCTCTGTTCCAGAAAATATTTTTAGTTAAAGTGCAGAAATTCAGGACCTACCTTGATCTAGCTCAAAGTTTTCAAAGTTTCCCAGGCCTACACACAAGCAGAGAGTTCCACTTTCTCAGATTTGTCACTGTCCAGTGACTGCTCCTTCTGTGTTGTGCCTCTCCACAGCCCACAGATGCCCTATTTCATATTGCTGCGGGTACTTTGTACCCCCCACCTGATTTCCAGTGCTGGCACTTCTTGGAAATAAAAGCCAGGAGAGGCAGTAGACACTGAAAACAGGATAATATGCAAACTGCAGTGTCCAGCAGAGATGCAGTATAAGAATTTTTTATGACAAAATCTGCTGGAGAAAAATCAATATAGTGCTCAATTTTGGGGTTATTTCAGTTCCCTAAACACTACAACCCAAAAAATGCAATTACAAAGAAGTTTCAGAAATAGCAAAGAGTGTTCCTGAAACCGTAGTTAAAAATTGAGTATCCTCAGGGCTTGAAAAGCAAAACCACAGTCAAAAAATAACGTACTTTTCAAAACAATCCAGGCATCTATTCAGCATGTCAGTCACAATCCACTACCAATACATCAGAGCAGTCCTCTCTCTTTCCAGCACACAAGCCAAGCAGTCTGCAGGCCTCCCAGCAGCACTAACCACAAGGGCTCTGGCCATCTAAAACTCAAATACTAGTAAAAGAGCAAAGTCAGACCTTAGAAACTTTGGGAACTGCTATGAGGCATCTTGTATGCCCAACAGGACTAATTCACAACCCTTCACGAACACTAGTTCTGATTAGGAATATTAGAGAAACCAAAAATAGCTAGTTAAAGTTATGATCTCCAATGTCACAATTTTTTTTTTAATCCCAGATTATTTGCACCATTATTAGTCTGCTGAATTATTTCATAAGTTATATACTCAAATATGCAGTCTTAATAAGATAAACTCCTTTTTCTAATTTATCTGAAGAACTCTTTGTGGAGCATCTCTGCAGATTTTTATGAAGTCCATTGCATAGTCTGTCACAAGCTCTGTGAAGTACTCCTCTCTCATTTACCAACCTACTGTTATAAAAACAAACGAAGAAAAATAACAAAATCCTCAAACACAACTAACAAGACAATACCAAGAACTTGCAGGTTAGAGCTGGTAGGCTGTTTGGTAAATTGTGTAAACACAGCTTTAACATAATTCAGAATCCCTGCCCCTGAACTTCCAGAGAAAACAGTATCAGTGTCTCACTGGAAAGAACAGGATGTGAAGTTTTAGGAGGTTGTTTTGTTTATGGAATTTTTTTTAATTGAAAACTTGGTTTATCAGAGTAAAGCAGGCATCAACCTTGGTGTAGCTCCATAGTAGGCCCTTCCCCCAGGATTCAGGTATCAAAGCTGTACCTGTGAAATGCTGTCAAAAACCTCAGTGCCATTCCTACTGGGAGTACAACTAAAAATACCAGTCCAAATTAGCAGTGTGCAAAGACAGTCATTAAGTACCTTAACACCTTCCTGACAGAACAGATGCAGAGCTTCCACTCAAATTTTATTACCATGTACCTGAACCAGCTATCTGTATTGAATCACAATAGTTCAAACTATTTTTAGGTTGCTGCTGGGAAAAACAAAAAAAATCCAACCTGACATGCTAAAGGTTCTAAAAGGAGCCCATTCCAAGAAAAGTTCCTTTGTCCTCTCATAGATTCATAGAATAGCTGTAACATGTAACATATTTATATGTAACCACTTTATCAGCATATCTGATATGCTTTACAACAGGTGAGGTCTGGAGACAATAAGCTCTGCTGCACTGTCTTCAACTCCAGAAACCCTTTTTTCCTTCCTATTACTGAGAGACACTATTGAAAACATAGAATTAATGAAATTACTTATATTTCCTGCCACAACTGCAGCTGCTCCTTATCACTGCTTCATTTTGTCTTCCAAAGTCCAAATGTGCATTTATAACATGCTTTTAATAACAGGAGCTGTGCACGTACCTGACTCAAAATTGCTGAGGACAGCTGATGTCCTATGATTTATGTTATTAGTGACACTGCTTCACCTTACTACTTAGTTGGTTTAGCTTTTATCCCCCAACCCCATTTCTGTCAAGGCAATGCTCACAGGGGCAGGTCGGGCTTCTACTAATTCAGCTGGTGTTCGTCCAGGGGAAGAGAAGGGAACAGCTCTGCACACTCTGACCACTGGGAGACAGTGGCAACAAAGCCAGCACTGTGACTGCAAACCTGCCACACATTTTACATCACTTCTGTTGCTTCATTACCTGACTGCTGTAACTGCTCTTGTTTCTGGGTTTATAAGGGTCAGCTCTGCCTCCAACACCATCTCTTTCCCTCCCACCTTCCATCAAATGGACACACATCTAGAGCTCTAACAGTAACCCTTGTCTATAAATATCCTTTTATTTCCTTTCATTGTTTTAATGTTACTGTACATCTCCTTCAGGTAATGCCAGTGTCATTTTTATGCCATTTTCAGCACCACCCTTTATGTCAGAGGTTGAGCTACCAGGGGGCCAAGCATTTTCACCCTCCTTTTATATTACAACCAATAGCTTCAAGGATTCACAGCAGAGAAGTGAGGAGCAGCAAATGCACCCTATGCTGAACTGCTCCCTCCTCCAGCCATGCTGCTGCTGTTCCTCTGCCTCCTGTCAGCAGCAAGGACTCAGGTGAAGACTACAGATTAATTTTTAAAAAATCAAACAGAAGTATCAAAAACTTCAGTTCCCCTTCAAAAATAAATGAATTCAACATTTCACTTAATCACCTCAGAGGATTGCCTGGTTCTACACATTTCAAGATAGAAGACAGTAACTTCTACACTTTTTTGCATCATTTTCTTCCTTCCTTTTTCTTCAGATCCTCTAGCTGTCAGCTAATTCACATTCAAAAGAGATGGAAAGAGGAAGGGAGGAATCATCATGCTTGTTCACTGCTCTTTATTTCAAAGTTTTGTGGAACACCATCTCTTCCAACACTCCTCAAGTGAAGCTCTGCAACGCTTGGACAAACTGCTCTGCTCATGGAGCCACAGGCTGGCTGTTCTAGTGATGCCACCATCCCCCAGAACTGGCTCCTTCTGCTCTCCTTGCAGGGCCTGGCTTACCAAGGGTGGGTAAAGAGACCTTTTTCCTCCTGCAGAGGGACCACCTCAGCTGCTGCTGTGACCCTGCAGTGCAGGACACGTGCCCTGTTTGACACAGACCGCAAGGCTCCCAGCACAATCCTCCTCCATCACAGCAAGGGCAGCACCAGAACTGCACAACAGAAATTTTCATGTGTAAAATATCACATACAAGCATTGAGATAATCAATCTTGTACTGATTTAGTCGTAAATTTTCATGCGTAAGGGATTCTAAATCCATACTTTCTCAGTGCAGAGACCAGTGCTAAAGGCTTTGCTTTAGCAGAAATGCTCAGCAAGATGTTGTGATATAGCTTGAAATTTTGACATTAAAACAGAAAGGATGGAATGGCTACTGTTGTTAGCAGTCCATCAATCTAATTTAAGCTGCAATTTAATTTAAAGTGACACTTCTACAGTTCTTGCAGAAACATGAAAATTAGAGGGTCAACTTCTTTAATAAAATATGACGGGATTTTACTATGACATTTTTCTTTTTTATATTCTTATTAGAAATAATTAGAAATTTAATTAACAATTGATGATCAGACTCAATGTCTCTGATTAAGGCATTACCATCCATGAATAAAACAGACTAAAAAGGCCTAAAGGCTTAAACAGGCCCTAAAAGTAAATTTAGATTAAGGCAAAAAGCCTACAGACAAGATTCTCCGCTTACATTGAAATTGTGCCTCTTTGTAACAGCGTGATGCTGACTTTCCATGAGCACTTCTGGTCTTATACTTCCTGGGCACTTTGTTTTGCGTTTAGGTCTCTTGCAGTCTAACCTTCCTCATGAGCATCTTCTAACTTCTAGTTAAAAAGGAACCTCTAAAGTTAAAAATAGTTCAAAGCATCTGATTTCATTCTGAAGTTGTGTCTTTACCTAGCAGTAAAAGCTATCTGTTATTTATTGCATGCAAAAATCAGGATGTTAATAAATAAACCTCCTCACTTGAGAAAAACAGCACAACAGAATCAGAACAATAGCTGTACTATATAACAGTCAATTGTTTTGAGTATGTCATGAAAATAATTATGACAACAATAATGACTCAATTGACAATTTAACAAAACACTAATAATTTTTTACTCAGTTGCCAGTTTGCAGTAGTCCAGGATGGCTGCTCAGGCCAAATAAAATCCTTCTAGCCAGAACAATAAAGTCTACAAAAACTGATAGCAAATATCTTTTTCCAGATTATCACTGCCCCGAGGCTTTCATATGTGAACTTCCTTTTAAAAGGAATATCAACCAAACAGCAAATCTCGTTTGAGAAGAAAAAAGAAAGTGAATTATTTCTCTGATATTTAGAATGAGAGAGAAGCTTCAACAGACATGAGAACAATTCATTGATGCTTGTATATCATTTTGAAAGTAAGAAAGCTCATGCTTTGATGACAAGAATTACACCACTCACTCATAAAAACTTGCCTGCAGTTAGAACACAATTTTTAATAACTGAAGTACACAGAAGTGAGTTTGAGACTCTCAAGGAAAAGGGAGAATGAATCAATAAGGATGTCAATAACAACTGCTCCTTACCTCCACTCCTGGTGCCATCAACCTGCCAAAGATGGATTACTGAGATATCCTCCCACATGGCCTTGTTTGCACAGAAGAGTGCTACCAGGGTGGCTCACCCTCCATGTGGCAGCAAGTAGAGGATTTCAAGCATGGGTTGCTACAATCATATGCACAATGTCATGAGACCACCGGCACCAAAATTTCCCCACCCATCCACAATCTGTCCCAAGCACCACAAACACTAAGGGCAGAATAGAGACCTCTCCTTCCACAGGAAAATGTCAGAGCCTGCCATGGACTATTATATGTGCCTCAGCTATCTCCACTCAAAACCAAAGTACTTCATCTCTTGATTTATTACCACAGTGGCAGGAATACATCACAAGGCACAACAGGAAGTTGGAGTGATCCTTGACTACCCATAGGATACCTTCAGGAAAACTGGCCTCAGGACCTACAGATACATGAATCAGACGGGATTACATTCTGGATTTATAGTCCATTTTAGCTTTATGTCCTTTTAAATTTCTACGGAGATGGGGAACTTCAATAAATTCTGATTCAGTAAATAAGCCAGCAACTTATAATGTGGGACCACTGAAATTCTGGAGTCCTTCACAACTGTCCAGTTCCTTTCCCTGAGTCAGCAATCACATACTCTTGAGTGCAGGAACAGCAATACTGGAAAAGGCATTAGATGCCAATTTCTTCAGAATACAAGATCATTTAAAGATCATGTCTAGCATTAGTCCTGATTAATATGTTAGGATCAGTTACCTACCTCTTTTTTTTCCTCTTTTTTTTTTCCCCCTAATAGCTTTAGGCCTATAAAACCTCTGGCATACCAAAAGCAAGGAAGATTACCATGAGCATTTTCAGAAGGATGTGTATTTTAACTTGGCAGGGACACTCAACACGCAATGACACTATAAAGTTACCCCTGCATAACACAAAACTGTTTTCATGACAGTCTCCTTTGGATGGAAACACTATGTTCCTATGAAGATAACCAGGAATGATGGCCACTTATAAAACAATTCCAAATACAAACTATCAATCTGCTTGGAAAACCAAACTAGCAATATTTGTTTAATCTCAGATTATAGACACTGCTGCCTGGAACTCCAAATGTTTGATCTACGCAGTCAAAGTTCGCTTTGCATTTTGTGACTTGGCTCAGATATTTCAGTCTTCACTGTACCATGCCTGGCACATTCTAAGGAAAAATAATGTACTAGTATAATTAATTTCCCTCCTCCAGTGATTAAAAAGCTGTGTTTTTTCCCTTCATGGTCTGTGTGATGATGTTGACTGGTCCCCAGACCATTTCTTGCAATGTCACCACTGTTTGGGTACATAATTCCCAACTGTAAATAGAAACAGTGTCATTTTGGGACCTGGTGATAGAGCCAAGGACACTAACCATATTGATTTTTGTTGTGTTTATCTGTCTCTTTACATCTCTGCAAATCCCTGGTGATTCTGATATCACTTTCTAACAGTGCATTTTTCCTGTTTTCCACTGAATTAAATGTCAGCAGATGACAGCTTAGTCTTTGTTGTTGCCATTCGGTAATTTAACTGCTCTAAATAGGGAACAGCATCTGATTGCAGAATCTTTTTGCACTAGCTCTGTGTTATTTTCAACATATTTTTTCTGCTGTCTTACTAGGTTGAAGATCAAAAGCATAAATAGTAAACCTGTTGTCAGCCCGTATTTCAGTGTTAACCACTTAAACTGTGATTCAGCAACTTTGCAAAGCTGACAGGTAAAACTTATATAAGAATCACAATTTTGACACACATGGTTAACTCCTCAGACTTAAGGTTTTTAGAGAAGATTACCTCAGTAAAATATGAATAAACAGACCAGTACATTATGCAGAATCACAGAATCATAGAAACATTTAGGTTGGAAAAGACATTTAAGATCGAATTTAATCATTAACCACTATATACTATTCCCACCAATGTAAACAAATCTCTGCCTGTTTTCTTGTACAAGAACAATTGTTTTTATCCTGTGACACCAGCTCTTCTGTTTCATTTGGTCTATACCTTTGATGCATAAAAACAGTCATGGAGTTGGTTCAACATCCCTGTTCACTGCAAGCCTAAATACCACAGTTCTGTTCTTTTCTGGTTTTTTTTTTCAGTCCCTAAATCCATTTCTACTGAATTTCTGGACACCCTTTAGGAATACTTTCATAAGGACTAGGAGAGCCATTAACACCTTAAAATAGGAGTTACGTTGCCTCTAGTGGTCCTTTAGCCACTGTTTCCTCCCCTTGTTCACAGGGGATGCAGATTGTCCTGCAGGACTCTCATGGGGCTCCCAGGCCAGTGGATGTGCTGGTGGGGAAACATCATCTGAGATAAGCCCCAAGGATAGGAAATAACCTATATCAATGCACTATTTAATTTAACCTATATCAATGCACCTTTAAAAGAATTTAACAAAAATAAGCATAAATTGACAGAGAAAACATGCATTTCAGCACTGTTGTCTATCCTAGCAGTTTACAGAAGCTGTTCTAGATCGAGTAGCTCTAAGACTTAGGCTCAACACATAAGCAAAGCAAATTTTTAATATCTATATGAAACCACAAGCCCCAAATGTTAATGTCTGCAAGTAAAACAGAATATTCAATGGCTAAAATGGTTGCTAGTAAGCCACATGCCTTAAGACTTTATCAAGGCACTGTCAAATCAGAGAAAATCACGTATGCATGAAGTTGTCACCCGTCACCTTGGATATTCATTTTTATTTATTGGAGCTTCATCTCTTGTGCAATGAGTGACTCAGGCTGCTTCAGGATCCAGCATGTTTCACAGTAATGGGTTCACTAAAGCTGTAGCACTGCTCTTGGCTTCCGCTCAGCAGTTGGCCTGAGGTTACAAACTGTACTGTTTATTGAGCTTCATTAAAACCACTGTCATGTGGAATCAGCTTAGCTTGGCTTTAAGAAAATACAGAATTGCCTAAATGTGCAATTCCTTTTGAAGTCAGAATGCTAAGTTTGTACTATATTCCAGTGATTCTAATAATGATTCTAAAAACGATTCTAATAGCATTCTGTGAGCCATAAATGGTCACGTGTTTGTTCTTTCAAACCTGACTCTGCAAAAGTAATAATTATACTAAAATAATTTGAAGTCAACTTGCAATTAATGTTGCAACACAGTATTTGTCTAAGTAACAAAACTCAAATCCTGATCATGCAGGAGTTGTGAATGCACAGTATGTGTCCAATACCTTTGGCAAAAAACCAAGTATTTTAAATTTCACATTCAATGTTCAGTTCATCTAGGCTGGCCCTGAATATTTATTGAACTGTTATCTCACATACTATAAAGCAGTGAGGAAGTGGGTTCTGCATGAGTGCTATTAAATATCCTCAATGTGCCATTACAACTGCTAGCCTTTTTGTAGAACAAGACTTTAGAAGGTTGTGATATATTGTACAGTAATTAATATAACAAGCCTGTGATATATTGCCATACTGTTCCTGCTCCAGAAGTGGGGCTGGCTTCTGGGAGTTATTGAGGAGGAAAAAAAAGCTTCCCCTAATATGTTTGTACATTCCCTTAGAATTATTTCATTTGTCCATACAGAAAGAAGTCTTAGAAAATGAGTATGAAAGAAAGGGGTATTTAAGCATTCATTATAAAAATGGAACATGGGTAACAGTTTTAAAGTGGTAGAGGGACAGATTTAATAATCCCTTCCAAACCTTTCTGCTATCATAAACTGTGATAAAAAACACAAGGGAAAGAATGAAGTCAGGCTAAAATAATGAGATAATTCCTAACACTAACATCAATTAATAAAGGAATCATCCAGGCACTGAACTTGCTTCTCCTAACATCAGCAGCAAAATTCTCAGCACTTTTGCAAGATGATATCCAATGCAGGAAAATTAAAAGCCCCTTTATCAAACTAGATGCCGCAGCAATTTCCTCTGGGACTTAGGCTTTTTTTTCCTCAAGTTATTTCTATTATAAACAAAATTTAAAAGAACTTTCGCCTGCACAGAGAATGGAATTCCCTTGCCTGTGTTACCCAAAACCATTCAGAGCTGGGACTTAGCATTAAGCTCATGTAACTTATAAATGAGGGTCTCATCTCATGACCAGAAAGCCCACTGTTAAGTCACTGGGTGATGCATGGCAAGGGAGGGTGGGGACCAGAAACAAGAAAAAAGATGCATTTGTTATCCCCAGGGTATAACCACTGAGACGAATTGCCATATTCTCATGGACCAAAATTACTTCCAAAACTTGCCAATCCATCTTCTTCACATTCCTTCTTTGAATTCTCTTCAGTTTATCAGTTTTCATATTCTTTCCTGCACCTTCCAGGGAATTAGTCTATACTTCTAAATGCAAGACTGTCCATCAGAAAAAAAGCAGACCTATGAATTTCATCTTCTATGTGGAATACTTGATTATTTCTACATTTTTATGTGACTCTTTTAAGTTCAGCGATAAAACAGAAGGAATGTTGTAGAATGTTGTAGAACTGCTCTGCTAGCTGGCTTACAGGAGCAAATGTAGTGGTTTCTTTCTTCTTTTATTCTGAGCTAAATTTTTCTGGTTACACAGTGAATTTAAGACTCAATAGTGCATCAGGAATTAGGCTCTTCCAATGTGATATTATCTTTAAATTTAACCCAGGAATTTTCTGACTGCTTAAATTTAGTGCCATTATGGTTCTTAGCTGTAAATCATACTCTCAAGTAATCACTGTTTGCAAGCAAGAAATAATCAAATCACTTCAAGTATCCTTTCTCCAGCTGAAAATCAGAACCTAGAGGAAGAAGTGAGTCCAGCATGGCTTAGTGTCTTCCACTTACCCAGCAGGCCACAAAGAACTGTAAGAAAATAAATGCAATACTGTTCAGCATATCATTTGATATAATGATATAAATATTGTCTTTTCTTCTTTTCCTGCTTGAAAAGTTATGCAAATTTCTTTTCAACTCTCTATCACTGTGATCACTTCAAGTGAACAGTAATCTGATAGTCTGTTTTATAGCCTCTTTGGAATATTCTTAAAAGTCTAGGCTCTCTTTTTTGTTGTTATATCACAAGTGGGTATTAAACTCTGAAAGAGCATTTTAAAGTCAGTAAATTTTATGAAAGAAATCCAGAAAACTGGAACTGCCTCATGGTGACATGTAAAAGAAACACATTAAAAATAGGTAGCAAGTTTAAGAGTAAACAGATAATGGAGATGGATATGTAGGAGGCAGTAATAAAGCAATGCTTCAGCACTGAAAACCTCAACTCTCCTATCATCAGCACAATGAAGCAAACATTCAGCTATTGTGTAAAGGCAAAACAAAACAATCAGGAAAAAAAACTGAAACCCATTGTATTAGATAAAGTAGTTCTGCGCTGAAATAAAAAGGCACACCCTCCTTCTCACCCAAGAGAAAGTAAAACAAAACCAAAGAGGCAATAATAGCAATATATGTCTTCGTCTTGTGAATAATTTTTCGTTCAGTGGTATGTAAACACCTCACACAGAAATATGATTGTGGTCCATTATTATGGCAGATAAAATGTCAGCTGATGTGACTCATCAGACCTTCATCTAACAAGCTTTTCGTTCACTCAGAAATGGGAAGTGGATGGAGTGCTGGGCTGTAACTGTGATGTCTGCAATCTCCTCTTTGCTTGGCCATGACCTCAGACGTACCCTTGGCAAAAAACCACACTTTTAGAATGCTGTATCACTTTCTGCCCACTTTTTTCTAGCATGTGTCATTTAGCCTCACCACATAAAAGAGAATTAAAACACCATAAAAACCAGTGTAGAAAACTTGGGTAAGAACAAGGGTTTTACTATTAACGAGCAGCCAGCACCCATGAGCAGAACCCAAGGACAGCTTCCTCCAGACTGCTGTCAGCCAGAAGTTTTATTCCCTGAGAAATGAGAATTTTTCTGGTAATCCTGAGATAAAACATCACCCTATATTCACAGAATCCTTAGTTTTTCATTACCATTGACAATTGTGAAGTCCTTTTTGAACTCCCTAGAAATTTTGTCTCTGTGGCATCAGCTCTACAGGCTAATTAACTTTTTGTGTCAAAAAAACTCATATATTTTGGGTAGGCATAAAACGATCACCTTTTAAATTCTTTTAAAGTAACATACTGCCCTAGAATACAAAAAGTAGTATGAGACTGAAATTATCTTTTCTAATGCCACCCTTTTCCTGCTCTTCCACTTTCTAGTGATTCAAACAAACATATCATTCTCTGTATTTCCCACCAACCCCTTCTACATGGTGCACATCAAGAATCAGCACAACTTTATTTCCCCGTCCAGGTCAGAAATCTCAAATTGGCATTGAAAATCAGGCTCTAGCAACCAAATACATTAACTAGATGCACATTTTTGTATATTTACAGAGTAGATCGGACAGATATGTCTGATCAGGAAAATTAGGTACATTTTTTGAAAAGCCACACACTACGTAAGGAACCTTCAAATTACAGAATTACTGTGAAGGCAATACTAAAAATGGAAATAGAATATGAGCAAGTATGTTTCCATGTAACACAGACAGAATCACTGGTATTACACAAAATAATTACATTTCAGTATAGGAAATTAAATCTTCACTAATAGGTGACCTATATTATAATTCTATCTTCTCTTCTTAACACTACTTGTTGAAATTATAGAGCCTCTAGGAATAGAATAATGAGGGTTGGAAGGGCCCTTTAAAGATCACTTAGTTCCAAACACCCTGCCATGAGGAGGGACAGCAGGTTGCTTAAAGCGCCATCCTACATGACCTTGAACATTTCCATGGATGGAGCATCCACAACTTCTCTGGACAACTTGTGTCAGTATCTCATCATCCTCACAGTAAAGAATTTCTTCAAATACCTTATCTCAACCTACTCTCTTTCAGGTTAAAGCCATTCCCTCTTATCCTATCAGTACAGGCCCTTGTAAAAAGTCCCTCTTCAGCTTTCTTATAGGACCCCTTCAGATACTGGAAGGTGCTATGTGGTCTCCTTAGGGTCTTCTCTTCTCTAGGCTGAACAGCTCCAACTCTCTCAGCCTGTCTTCATAGGAGAGGTGCTCCAGCCCTCTGGTCCTTCTTGGTGTCCCTCCTGTGGACTCACTCCAACAGTTTCACGTCCTTCTTGTATTAGGGGCACCCCAGGGCTGGATGCAGCACTCCAGGTGACGTCAAGAGAGCAGAGCAGAGCAGAGCAGCAGAATCCTCTCCCTCGCCCTGCCGGCCACGCTGCTTTTGATGCAGCCCATGATACTGTTGGCTTTCTGGGCTGTAAACGCAGCATTGCAGTAGGGAAAGCAGCACTGCAATGCTTCTAATGAAATAATTGATTATTTTTTCAGCATATTTTCAAATTACCTCATTCACACTGGATTTCTGTTCCATTTCACCCAAAATACCACTTACTTTGAACCATAAAACAGTGTAAATTTGACATAAATGCATAAAAGGCTATAGGTGGGAGACAAATCCAAGAACAAGAGAAACCTAAGAGGAAGATTAATCATATGCTAGTATAAAAAACAGATACAGTTTTGAGAATATACATTTAAAGTTTCACTTTAGGAAAAAACATTATCACTGAATCAAGGACAAGCATTATCTAGCTACCATGTTAGAAAATTACTCAAAATGTCAGTGGAAGTGGATTCAGAAGCAGGGGTTATGAAGAGATCATTTTAGAGAGCCTTATCCTGCCAGGGGCTAAGCAACTCTGGATGCTCCTTAACTCCTGCTTTTACCAGATAATATGATATGATGAAACACCTAGCAGGAACTTTTCTTAAGCATCGTCTCAGATACCAACTGTGCAATTCGAGCTCTTGAAGGCATTGAATCCACTTACTGTTGCCTATAACAAAAGTGCAAATATCAATCAAGAAACTTCCTGGTAAGGCTAATTACAAAAACATTTTCTTCAGAATCAGCAGTATCACCCTGAGCTGGGCTCCCTTCATACTCAAGAAAATCAATGCTCGGGTGCATTTATAGGCTGAAAACAACAAACATGATAAGCAAAGAAATTGAAAGATTTTTTTCCAGTTACTCTGTAATTTTCTTCACAGTGTCATAAATGTAGCAGCATTAGATGTAAAATTGAAAAACAGAAAGTATATCAGAAAAATAAAGCCCAAGAGAATCACATACAAAGAGTGTTGTTGTAACTCCACAATAACAGTCATGCCAAAGGAGTTCTGTTACAGGTTTATTTTCTATTCCTCTGTCAGTGGGTTTTCTGTTGCAGTGATATCACATGATACCAAGGTAATGATGGTATTTCTAGTACAACCTTTAGTAATGAGGAGATAACAAAGGAGCAGTTTCGTTTAAATAAGAGATCAACCAAATATCAACAGAACTGGTAAAGATTTGCAAATTGATGAGCTAAACAATAGAGAAAACTTTTTGATGTTCAGGAGGTCAGAGCTCCTGGCCTACAAGGAACACAGATTAATAGAATCTCAGAAGGTTTGGGCTGGAAGGAACCTTTAAAGTTTCTCTAGTCCAGCCTTGCTGTGGTCATGGACATTTTCAGCTAGATCAGGTTGCTAAATGCCCCATTCCACCTGGCCTTGGACACTTCTAGGGATGGGGCAGCCACAACCTGTTTCAGTGCTCATCAGCCTTACCATAAAAAATTTCTTTCTTATATCCAATCTAAAGTCTTTCAGTTTAAAACTGTTGCCCCTTGCCCTGTCCCTACAGGTCCTGTTAAAAACTTTCTCTCCATCTTTCTTATAGGCCCCCATTATATACAGAAAGGCCACTACAAGGTCTCCCTGGAGCTCCAGCTCTCTGACCATTTTAGTGGCCCTCCTCTGGAAACACTCTGACAGATCCGTTTCTTGTACTGGGGGCCTCAAAACTGTATGTGGGACCTTGTGCCATAAGAAAACTGCAGAATTAGCTACTGCAACTTCCAAACTTGCTAGTCCACACTTCCCTATAGTACCCTAACTGCTGCCCCCCTTTCCTATAGGAAAGAAATAATCTTACTTTTCCCTCTGTAAAAAAAAATAATTGTTTCTGTGAAGGCAGAGAGGAATGAGGGGAGACAGTTGCAATGTTTACAAATCAAATTTTTTTAATTTATTTTGGATCATACTTCAAAGAGAATGAAAAAGGCAAAAGTGATTTTAGAAAGCATTTGTGTTCTTAAAAATACCCCCCCAAAACCCCAAAACAATACTAGGAGAGGCAATCTGAAAATGTTTGGGGCCCTGTGTAGGACTCACAGAATAAGACGCACTAGAGCAAAGTGGATTTAGGCAGCCTTTCCTCTCCGCTTTTCTTCCTTCTGTGATCACCTTAAGTCTGCAGTACATTATTCAGTTTTCCTCTTTTTGCTTCAATTTTATTTTCTACACTCAAATATGTCAGAAGCAACTAAAACTTATTACCATGATGTAAGACACCTGGAATGTTTTCCTCATATTTTAAAAATTGCAATTTCTGATGTGCTATGTATTTCCTTAATTTATAATCCTGAATCTATTCATTTTCCTAGAGCCATCAAAATATTTATACATATGTAACTTCTCTGTCCTCTATTTTCATTCCCTCCTTTCACCTTTCTTTTCTTTGTCTCCTTCCTTTATTCATTCAGTCAGTCTTGTTCTTGGTCCTCATTTATTTACCATAATATGCACAGAGAGAGAAAAAAAAAAGAAAGCAGGGTATTTATAATGAACTAGTTGTGTTCAGAAGGAAGTAATAATAATTGAAAATTTTTATGGCCATTTCGTGACAAACAGATTGGGAAGTAATCAGCATCTGCTGAGGTGTGAGAGGTGTATGAGGAATCTCTGGCTGAATTATACTCTCTTTTGCTGAAGAACCCCTGGTATGACATGGCTAACAGTGCCCATTTTAAGTCCAGGATCCCCAGGCCAGCAAGCCATCCCATCCACGTTACAGAAAACATCTGTCACTATTTGCATCTCACAGACCATGGTCTTTAGAAGCAAAGGACTGCACAAGCACAGTGAGAGACAGAAATCAGAGCCAGACACTAGATTCCAGCATGTTTACCAAATACCGAATTTAAAGGTGGATATTAGATTTCTCTTTCTCCTCTCTCTGCCAAACATTTAAAAAAATTTATTGGGCATAACTATCTGGCCTAAAGAGCACATTAGCTGTCATAAATCCAGATTTTCAGCACCACAGAAAGCTGCCCTTCCTACGTTAATGAAAAAATTGGAGGACATTATTTTACTCTTAAATGCACTAACGTAGCTGCTGTTGAAGTGAATGGACTATTCACAGTAGTAATTGCTGCTCTTCATAATTACTAGCTGTGGTCACTGGGGACTTTAGACAAGACTCTACATTTGTGCAACACTCCATATATCTCATAGTAATTGCCATACTTTGTGGCACTCTCAGGGATTGTTCACTGCTTGGGTGGGACTACAGGATTTCAGGCAGAACATTTACCTCCCCTCCACTTTGGTACCTACCTGCACAACAGAGCAGGTTACTCTGTGGGAAGCTGAGAATGTATACACTTATTGTACATATGATTTTCAATTCCTGAACCCTACAGATTGTCTTTCTGAAGCAAAATGTCATCTCCACTTCTATACATCCAAAGAGTACTCACAGAGGGCGCCTTCCACCTCTTTGCTTTCCTATTTACTGAAGCAATCACTATGTGTAGAAAAAAGGGACGGAGTGTTAGGTTTTTTAATGGCATTCCAAATACAACTCTACATTTCATGAGGAAAGAAAACAGAAACACTGCACTGCACAAATATTAGAATACTCATAACTTAACAAAGGTCCCAAGTATTCGATAGTA
The DNA here is from genome assembly GCA_035583155.1 of Acropternis orthonyx. NCBI lineage: Eukaryota > Metazoa > Chordata > Aves > Passeriformes > Rhinocryptidae > Acropternis > Acropternis orthonyx. Next base: position 134,526,687 of record JAWWEU010000081.1, on the reverse strand, counting down.
GGAATGAGATTTTTATTAAGGAACCATCTACATAATGCAATTTCTTATTTTTCTTATATCCCCATGTCACTGCTTTCACTAAAATGCAATGTTTTAAAATTAAAAAGGCCTCAGTTCCTCCACTCCCTCGGGAGACGTATGTAGAGATCCCACTGGGGAGGGAACAGCAGTGCCTAAAAACAAGTGGCAGCAGACCCAGTTCCAGCCTCACTCAGCTGAGATGACCCACCAGGTTCAACTGGTGATGCCTCATATACAATGATATGAGGGTACAGAGATCTCTCACAAGTAAGGGAGGGATATTACTGCAAATACACACCTGAAATTTCCGGAGATTCATCAGGCTGTAATCTCACTGTAAATCACAGGCCATCTGCCCTTACATACATAAATCTGAAAGATTTTCATAAAGAAGTTACAGCATATAATTAAACCCTCTTACAGACATTACAAGGAAAGCCAGTTGATCTCCTCACTACCCTACTACCTCTAAACATGACTTCACTTAGCAATTCCCAGCTGACCACCACCTGCTTACAAGCAGGAAGGACCATCTAAGAAGTCCTTAATCAAAACACTAATTGAAAATATATTCTATGCACTGGTCGAGGTAAAGTTTTTTCCTTACAAAACACATAGAAGACAGTCAAAAGGACAATTTACTAAAATCATTAAGTAGTAATACCTGCAGTGATTTAGTGCAATAGTAGAACAACATGCACATTTGAGGGAAGAGTATCTTCTCATCTAGGTTACAAAGCTCTTTAAAATAGAGCCCGAACAGCATTCAGTTCCCTTTGGTTGCAGTGAATAGTTTGAAGGTTGAAATTACATTCTCTGTTGATCACTGGGAGACAGGCATAGGGACAGACTATTGAAAAATTTCACAGTGTCCTTTTGGCTGCCTTCCAGTCCCATCTCCAAGTGGCTGCTATTCTATTTAATGTAACTGGAGTCTACCCTTAGGATGAATATCTTTCTTCCTGACAGTTTTTCTTCTTTTGCAAGGCAGGGGAACAGCCACAGACCAACACAGACTGCCTCTCCCCAAGCCTCTGCTGAAGGGCTCAGAAACAGAACAAACAACATGGCCAAAATGCTGCTGCACAACCATCTTGTGAGTTTCTCTACAATTTCACTGAAAATGCAAAGGGTTTAGCAGCTGAGATTAGGATAATCCCAGAAACAGGAAGGCTCTTCATATGAAAAGGTTTTAAAATAGCAATGTGTTTTCAGGAAAATCTATTCCATACCCGCAATACATGGTGACCAGACATAAAAAGATACTTTCCTTCTAAAAGACTGTAAGCAATAGCTGATTCTTGCAGTAACAGTGTGGGCATTTTTAACACAGACACAGACTAAAATAGCTGTCTGGTCGCATACTTTTAATTAGGGATTCCAGAACAAAACTCAACCTGCTTAAAGAGTCTTCAAAACCTTCAACCATAAAAGGTTAAATAAATTCTTTAAGTGGATAGTCCTGGGTTAATTGCTAATGTAATTATACACTGTTTGTACTAACAGATATTAAAGCTAAGGCAATGCACAGGTTCAAAAGCATGGCTTACAAAAGCAAACTCACAACAAGATCAATCTATGTCTAACCTAGAGTACCCTTAGGGCATACACTACACATACAAGGGCACGTTCCACTGTGTGACTGTTTTTCATGGCTACTGGCTCCAAAATTAGCCCAGCCCCTGACTGACCAATTTCTGCTGGTAGAGTTACAACCTTCCCTGGCCGTCAGGCTTCACCAATTACCAATGCTCCTCATGGACCTTCTAACCACTCTGCACTGCAGATGTTTGTGCAGCACAGAGGCTCTGAGGCACACACTAAATTGGCACCTTCTGCTTGTTATATCTGCAAGAAGCAAAACACTAAGTAGTTTAGCAGACATCTATGCTCCCCAAAATAGCCAGGACTGAATCACATTTACCCTGACTCACGTAAGTTATCACAATCACATTACTCTCAGCAAAAACATCAGTTAAAAGGAATTTGTGTCAGGGCCACAAGCAAAGAACTATTCCATTACAGCATGCCTGTGCTGGGAAGTTGTTAACATCTTCAGCAATTCCCTTAGGAAATGTCAACAGCAGCACCACAAAAAGCAAACATATTTGTTTGTCTAAATATTAAGAAGAGCCTGAAACAGTTTCTAAAATGTCAACAAGAAAACCACACTCAAACCCAGCATGATTTCTTTTTGTTGCAAACATAAATAGTTCTTATGTTCATTTGGAGAGCAATCGATGGGGAGTTAGCACAGGTACCATAGTGAAGCAGATATTCCTCTTCATAGTATGCAAGGAACATATTAATCATGCAAATAGAAAGTCTTTTGAGGGAAAGAAAAAAAGATACTATCTCTCTTTGGGATAAGAGAAGTAAACATGTAAATATCTGCTTTTAGAAAAGGAGGGAAGTCTAAGGGATGGCTAATATTTGCCAGTTACTGAGTTACTGTTTTCTGTACACAGTGAAGGGCAAAGTATCTTGCATGTACCATATTGCTTACCTCTTTTACATACTGCGTAACACAGCCACAAGACTCTGGTATTGACAACCACACTAACAAACCCCACTTTCCAAACATACAACACTCTTAAGAAACCTTCCACACTTTAAAATATGCTAATCATTAATGAGTCGATATTTTAGTGTTCTTATTACATAATATATATAATATCATTGTTATTTATCATTGTCTTTATTGTGTGATAATTAGCAGTGCTGCACTGGTTGCCCCTCTTTTTTTATTGCTAATAGGTCCATATAAAATCAGCTGGAAGCACATTGCCTCTGTCCTCTGCACCTCAGAAGCAACATTCACCTGTGTATGAGAGAGCAAAAGGCTGCAGACTCCACCCGTTCCATCTGGAGAAGAGAGAAAGGATGGAATGTTCAACAGGAGGTGCCAAGCACAACTAATATCCAGTACCACCAGGCCTAGCATTTACTGTTTCCACAGAATTTTAGTAAGTAGGAAGTGCCTTTATCACGACAGGCAAGTACCGCAAAAAATCTGGAAGAGTCAATCATCTGCAGCACTCTGGATAATTCCGTATGGTTCTCTCTCTCTAGATAGCAGGAGGCAAGCCCTTCCTGAACTCCCCGTTCACTGTATCTTCTTTAGCTGCATCCTGCCCTCCACAACCAGGTCCAACAGCCAAACTCTGTTCAGCACTGTTTAAGCTAAAACTTCTCTACCATGCCTCAGCCTTTCATGAAACTGCCAAGAGAGGACACAGGGTCTCCATCAGAGGTTATGTGATAGCTGCTACTTTTATCAGATTTTTTGCCTTAAGAGTCTGGGAAACAGAACATCATCTGATTCTTTTAACTATAATTAATTACCAAGACTCCTTTATGTTTAATAATTTGTTTGCTATTGCCTTTATTTATATGGACAGAACTTAATAGAGTAAAAATGTGCAGTTTTGCTTCAAATATTTTAGGAATTTGTTATTTAAAAATGAAAATAAATTCCCTGTTAACAAGAAAATACAGTTATTCTGTCACTATGAGTTTCCCTGCTTATCACGTCTCCAATGATTTACAGATTCTTTTCTTTTTTCACTTTTCCTAACAAGGACAAGGATATTTTTCATTGCCAGAACACTTGAACTGAAAGCTGAAAGTCAGGTTAGATGCTTACTCATCAATTAGTAATGAAGATTTTGCAGGTCAAGTTCTGCCCCAGTGTCCACTGTCAAGTTACCTTTTACTACAGCCATGTTAAATATATATCCCTATCCACTCCCTGTATTGATAATCATAGATGTAACTACTTCCATCTATGGGAACTGAAAGGTTACTGGACAGAAAGAGGACAGGTTGGGAACGGAACTGAGCTCAGCTCTTCACCTGAATATGTTCTAATGAAAGCAGACAAGAAATAAGAAATCCGTAAGAAATCCACTGACTATCCTCACAGGTCTTAATGACTTACCCTTAAGCAGGAACCAAAGCCCATACCCATGACTCGTGAACAAAAGACATGATCAATAAAATAAAGGCAGTTCTATTTTTTTGTTTCGAGGAATCCCTCAATTTCACTTGGAAATAAAAGTATTAAGGAAAAATGTGATTCCAACTCAACAGGCAGCAACCACAGAGCAATGAGCTCTCAAGCTGGTACTCACATTCATGAAGAAATAGTGATCTGGAAGGAAAGAAAAGCTGATACTTGGCATCCATTTTAGGGCATAGAGGGAAATCTCCCTCCCCTGCCATATATACGGATGTTGTATCTGTTCTGGATCCTGCTGGCAATACATGCTCCTGAGGCATTTTCTGTCATTATTACAGAGAGTGCAGACATGCTATGTCAGACTTCTGTAGTATTCCTGATCCCCTAGAAACACCACAGGGTTCCACACACTTAATCTGATTTATTTTTGCAAAAGTAGTTTACTTATTTGGGGAATTTAAAGGAATGTACTTAATTCAAAGGAGGTTTCAGAGCCTTCTTGCTTCTAAGGTGTTTTGAGGCCCGTGTGAATAGAGTAAGATGATTAACTTTTTTTTCTCAGCTGCACCACTCAAACCTCTGATTCCCACTAGAAAGGAGGGGATATGCCCAGGACAAAGCCTCTATTACTATTCAAGCCCGTTCCCATCTGTGACCACAACAAGACTTGAAGTTCTGCTGCAAAGACAGCTGGCAGCTGAGACAACACAGTCCTGATGCACAGCAGTCTTTTTTCCAGCTTACAACCTGCTTCTACTGATGTAAATATATTTTTAATATAAAAGAGTGAGTCTGGTCCCTAAAGATTTCAGGGGGCAGGAAGAGAGTTTCCAAGGTTCTTGACAACATTTTGAGTCTATGCCTCTCTTTATATTCTGTTTTGCAACCAAAAGAAGTCTGACAACAGGACTAGTGATACCTGCAAAGTCAAGCAAATCTGCTTTTGCAGAACTAGGGACAAAATGTGAAGTTGTAAGAACACTGAAAATGCATCATACTTTTAAGACAAGTCTCCATTTAACCATATTTAACCTCATTATCACCCTTTCTCTTATCTCCCCTTTCTCTTTGGGAAAAGATGCATTGGTCCCACAGGATTCAGACGTTCTTTTTGAATTACTAAGTACTCCTTTCAGTTCCCCAGGGAGAGCCCTGAAACATAAGGAGGAAAAATCTCTCCTATTCAGAGAAAGAACAGCACAAAAGATGGTCTCACTTTGCAAGAAGCTTTTCTTAAAGTAGGACAGAAATCCGAAATGGCCCAGGAAGGACTATCAAGTAACAGGAGGGATAGCAAAGGTGGGAGAGAGGCCTTTCATATCAAGGGATGTTGTGATGCCTTTTATCTTCAGTGCTGAAGATACTGGACCCGGCATTTAGATAGGTTGACTGCTACTGTACACTGACTTCAGTATAAATCACTGATTAGATTGGGCACCAGCATCAAAACATATGAGAGACTATCAACAAGGACACCCTTGCCAAGGAGTTGCTTCTTCACCTGCTATCATCAGAACAGATACTCAGGAACCAGTAGAGAAAACCCTTCCAATGAATAATATTAGTGCATTTCACATCCCAGGAACTTTCTTTTCAGTGGCTAAGGAACACGTTTGCTGGAGCCCATCAACATTCTGCAACAGAACAACCTTCAGCCTCAGCTCAATGAGTCTGAATGTGTGATGGACAGGCAGATAGTTAAGCCTGTGCCAAAGCATGTGAGGAATACATACATCTTTTAAATATGACATTTTTACTGAGATTTTCAGTTCACTTACTCAAGAGCTCAATTCAGTCAGTATGACAACTGCTTATCAAGTACCACTACATTTTGACCAGCAAGTTAGCCAGATCTGCAGATTTTTAGCCAACAGCCTGAGTGTTAACTCCTCAGTCAACTGAGGTTCTGGGACAAAAAATTCCCATTGTTAAAGAAATGCTGTCCAGGATTAGGCTTAGGCAGATTCTTCAACCAAGGTCACTATATATATGGTACGCACTTTGTTCTGCCTTCCTGTGCAATCCACAAGTCTGGAAGCCAACGGGTAATGCAATCTTTATGACTTAAGACTTGATTTAAATTAAGACCTATTTAGCTAATTTCCCAGTAATTCAAGACATATTTAGTCAGCTTTACATCATCAATGTGTCTTGAAGTAGGGAACTTAAGGTTTTGGAGCTGCTGGCTGAAGACCCAAACAGTTATCTGTTGACAGGAGAGAGAGTGTAGGCTGCTACCACAGCTCATTCTGGAGCTGGTACCCTATGAGTAGCTTTTGATGGCCAAACCTCTGCCATCTGTATTTCTGCTTGCTGGACTCTGCCCATCTTGCTATATACCAAAGCTGGAATAACTCTACTTCTGTTGACTCCACCAGGTATGGTTTAGAAAACAAACAAGCAAACAAACAAAAAAACACCAGCACATCGGCTAAGATCCTTACTTGGGTGCATATGAACAGGTTTTGTGACCTGTGGTTCCAAGTCCCTGTTTCCACAGAATTTAAATATATTACTGATCCTAAACATGAGAAAGTTGCACCTCTGCCCATCAAAGAATCACTTCCACTAAGTCAGCCACAACTGGAATGCTGACATGCATTACAGCATAACTTCTGACACCCATTATAACAAGAAGCATAACATTTCCAGTATGTAAAAAGAATATAGGTTACATAAGCCAGTCTTTTTATACAGTTAGGCCTCAGACAAGACTACCTGTTGCCCTAGAATGAGTACAAGGGTAAAAATGCAAAGGTCCAGGACACATTAACTGCATATCCAAGATACAGCATTAATACTCTCAATTCATGAGCGTGTTGTTACATAAAATTGTTCAAAATTATAGCACATAGCTGTAAAATCACACAATTTAGGTTTGAGGGGATCTTTGGCACTTACCTGCTCTAAAGTCTTGGCTCAAAGCAAGGTCAGCTTTGAAGACAGATCTGACTCTGAAGTCAGGACAAGAGAGGGCCTTGTGCAGTAAGCTCTTGTATATTCCAACAAAGTAGGCCAAGTCATTATTTCCCTCAACTCAGTAGCTGTGAGACTTCATCAAAGTATGGGGCCCACGACTTTGGGCTCCCCAGTGCTAGAAAGACATTGTCAAACTGGAGCCAGGACAACTGGCTTCTCCAGACAGTAGCAATGGGTTTCCTTCAACACAAGTGCCAAATAAAATCAGTATCAATTTTTGGCCAATCTAGTAGAGACTGTAGCCTTTTTTGCCATTGGAAGGAAAATACTGCCTCCTAAGGTTCTGAGGAATGATTATGTTCTGAGGCCAGAGGTTATACTTGCCATTTCTGCTAGTCAGTTTCTGGCTGTCCCATTTCAAAATTGGATTTTTTCTATTAAGTTTACATTCCAAACAGAGACATTGGATTTTAAATCGGATGCTCCCAAACACGTAGACCTCTTGTTTTTCACATGGACTTTTACTCTCAAATTCGGATCAAATTTTTGTATTTAGAGCTTCTTCAATGCAGCTTTCAAGCACATGAATTATTTTGAAAAAAAAAGAAACACAGCAAGGGGACATAAAGCTTGTTTCATGTCACAGTGCCCTTTCAAATATCCGAGCACACTCTCACCATGAATACCTGATACATATCCCAAGGGGATTTTCATAGACATTAAAGGAAACAAATCAGCCTTAAGCATTGTCCCTATGTATTACACCAGGTTTTTATTTATTGCTGTACACCTTCAAACTTCTGCTTCATGGCATACGTAATTTAAGTGCAACAGTGCCCGTTTCTGTCTCAACATACTAACACTCAGATACTCAAAGAATAAAACAGCTCCATGTGCCAAATTAACATCAGTTATTATAATTACAATAGAGTCACCACAAAATACGTTTTAGTTTGGAATGTTTTTAACACTCACTGTGTGTAGAAGAGACTGCATCACTAAAAATATCTACAAATAGAGGATGACAAAGCAGGAACAGCATACCCATGCGTGTCAGGATGGCCGAGCGGTCTAAGGCGCTGCGTTCAGGTCGCAGTCTCCCCTGGAGGCGTGGGTTCGAATCCCACTTCTGACAGCTCTTTTCCCTGCGGCTGAGGGTTTGAAAGGAGGCTGAGAGACGATCTTACTCTCCACAGCTTCCTGAGGAGGGGAAGGGGAGGTGCCGATCTTTTCATTCTCCTATGCAGTGGCTGGATGCATGGGAAAGGTTTTCAAAGCTGCACCAGAGGAGGTTAAAATGGACACCAGGAAGCATTTCTTTACTGATGGGTGATGAAACATGGCAACAGGGCTCCCTAGAGAGAGGCAGTCGATGCCCCAAGCCTGTCAGCATTTAAAAGGCACTTGGACAATGCACTTAACAACTTGCTTTAACTTTTTGTCAGCTCTGAATTGTCAGCCAGTTGGACTGGATGATCACTGCAAGGTCCCTGCCAGCTGAACTAGTCTAGTCTAGTCTAGTCTATTTCTATTCTATTCTAAAATTAAGAAATGGGGTCTTAAATTAAAATGGAAGATCTCATGGTTTCAGCCTAAAGCAGGGAGCAGTTTGTAATGCAGCCCCCAAAATCTGCTGGGCTTTCCACTTCCTCCCCAGCACCATTCCTGCACCAGCCCACCTTTCTGCACTAGCTGATGCTGGATGTCAGGCTCTCCACCCTCACTGTCACTGCCCGAAGTTCGTCTCCTGCCGCTTTAAGGGAGTGGGACCTACCTGCCAGCCAGTCATCCGGAGTGCTCTGGCACTTGCTTAAGTGGCAAGAGAACGGGAGTGAGCAGAGCAGAACATGAGAGGGAAAAGGCAAAACATCACTCCCCCTTTTGCCAGAGATGAGTTGTTATTTTGGCTCCAGATGTGTTCTATACTTCCAAAACTAGCTCCTATTTTATTTTTTTCTTCAGCTTGCTCTCCCAAATGCTTTGGATATTACTTTGTGTTCTTGATTTGTTAAAATCTAAAAACCTCTCAAAAGCAGAAATATGTTAGTAAATGAATTAAATTTTCATGTTACATATTTAAAGTTAAATACACACTAAGTGAAATTCTGGAATACAAAGTATTTGTGAAAAACAAGACCACAAACAACAGCCACAAGAACACTCTTCCCATAAATGAAGTGGAAGATTAATATTTTTAGTGCCATAAGTTGTAAATGTTAAGTATCCAGTACTGCAAACTCATCAGACACACAATAACGACCTCTGAACACACATAACACTAGATCACTATAGATTTCCAGCTTAAATAAATGAATGAATGAATTATTCCAGGGCAAAACCAGCCTGAGATAGTGTTTTAATTATCACAGACCCTGACAAAGGTAACAAAACATTCCTTGAGTAGAGTTCTTACCGACACAAAAAATTTATCTACCACACCTTGGGTACAGAAGATATGTACCTGTTTTTCTCCAGAACCTTAATCCATTGGGTGGTATTAACCCATCCGTTCTTACCAGGTAAGAAGCACTACAGGCTGTCAGCACATACAGGGATGCTTTCATCTCCTGAACCATTAAAACTAAATCAGTATTCCCCATTCCTGACAGCAATTCTACCAGTACTGGAATTCTGAAATCAGTACATTTGCCTGATACGAACACACAGCAAGTCCAGCATGTTTGGATCTGTCAAACACACAGTAAAATCAATAGGCAGCCACCAAAAGCAGTAATCCTGAACTCTAAGTTGCAGGATGCAGGGCTGGCTGGTCTTCCTGTTGGATCTATTTTGGATGAAACCTGAAATCCGCATCATCAAGTCCCACCAACACAATTTACAGTAGCAGTATATTAGCTACCTTATAGAGGTATCAATACAACATTATTAGAAGTAATTTGATCTAAACTAATAGTGTAGACTTTTGCTGAAGTTTGAGGAAAAAATATAACTGAGATAAAGATATTAATATATAAACATACATATAAACCATGAAATAATTGTATGTCACAAGGAAAACAGCAACTTTGAAGTCTTCAGCCTCCTTAACATCATTCCAACTATAATGTTTATACGGAGACCATATAACTCAGAGCAGATGTACCTACAGTATTTGAGATGGCTTAAGCATCCTAAAAAACTACTAAATAATTCACTAAATAATTATGCATTCAAATACCTATTCAGAACTGTAGGTTTTTTCTACAGTCCCTTACTGACCCTATTTTAATCCCCCTTGAGAGGCTCGCATGGAGGGCAGCAGCAGACAGAACTGCACAGTGCCTCAGCCACCATTCAGGATCACAAAAACCCTAACTACAGTGGGAGTTCACAAGTTACTTCAATGCTCCTCAGTCTTCATCCCCTGATGCAAATCTCCTGTGAAACAGCAGCAACCTAAAAGGATGCACAGAGCCACAGGATAAAAACTCCGCAGCCAAGACCTCTTCATAGCTTGTAGTTAACAGCATTTCCCTTCTAGTAACACATTGTAATGGGTGAATTATATATGCAGATGAGATTTCATTTGGATTTTCAGTATAATTACAAAATGAAACATAAGTCTGGCAAGCCAGTTCTTCCATAATCACAGACTTATAATAATGAACAAAACAAAAGAGGGAGAGAGAGGGTTAAATCCAAGGCCATCATAAACAACAAAGACCACCACATTTTGTCAAGAAATCCCTGTGTGATTCCTTATTCTCAAGCAGATCATTTATCCTGAGTGAAAGGCTTGAACAGAAAAAAAAAAAAAATATGTCAAAACCTTTGTTAATTTTTTATGTAGGTTACAGTCACTTTTGAAAATATGCATCAGATTGTGGCAAAACACTCATGAACTGATAATAAGTTCTGTGGAGACAAGCCTCTTCCCATAAATTGGCTTCTAGAAGCTTTCACAAGATGGAGTGGACAGAATATACAGAGGCATTTGAGGGAAAGAAAAACAATTATTTAAAAAAAAATCTCAATTATCATTATGTATGCTTGGTATTCGATAATCACATGCCAGTATCTGCACTCTTTCATATACAAGCTGAAGCTGTTTAGTGAGGCTAGGTTCAAACTCTTCATATGAATATGTTCAGCTCTTTAGTCAATTTAAAACCAAAATGGTCATATTAGCTAGACAAGATTTTCAGACTTAAATAACTTCCATTATTGAAGTAAGCACATGACCGACTTTTTTTGAGATTGAAACTGCATACATCTTAGCCATTGCTAGTCACAAGGCTGGAGACCAAATTCTCAACATTTGCATGTGCTGTGAATATTTCCTGTGAGAAAATGTCACAAGGTGAGAAGAACAGAAAAATAAAGAGCTCAGAAAATTTTTATCTCTGTGGTGTGGTGCATGAGGGAGGGAGTGCTTTTGGTAAATAAGATAGAGAAAATGGCGTCTTTTTTTTTTTTTTAGAAAGGGACTGTACACTTTTTCAAAGAAATATATTTCAAGGTACCAATGCAAACAGGAGGTAAAAGCCACAGAAAGCTCTTGTGCTTTACCAAAGGCACAGTTTGCTTCCAGGAAGCCTCTACTAAATACAGCCTTTCCATTAACGAGGAATAAGGATTCCCCTCTTCCTTGTGGCAGCTGCAGCTAGAGCTCTGTGTGTGAGCAGAGCCCTTATTACCACAAGGGGAGAGAACAGAGGCAGACCCCACACCCTGTGTGAAATCTCTGTGAAGGCGTTTCAAGGAAATAGATAATTTTATGGCCAAGCTGGGCTTCTGCCATTACTACTGCACTGCTATACATGTGAGGATATTGCCACATAGTATTTATTCCTTCAGATAAAATTTTCTCTAGCAAACAAAAGGTTATCAGCAAACTTTCCTCATCCTGGTTTTATGAATGTTGCCCATGGATTAGAGCAGAGTACAGCATGGCAGAGACCATCTCATACGCTCATCACAAGGCATAATAGATACACAGATCTGATCTGATCACTCAGCATGAGTGACTAAACGACTGAAATGGATGAAAACTACTTTCAGTATTTCTCTCCTGACACCAAAGCCACATATCACTTTGAAAAGAATTAGATGAAGTTCAGACAAGTATATGCTAAGTATGTGGACACTGAGGGAGTTTTGAAGTATCTCATTACTTCTACTACTCATTAGTGGAAAGGACAGTATATTCCCAACACTTTGTGGTCTTCAAAGACTCTTTTTTAAACAGAAGTAAAAGGAATAATCAGGATACCACGGCTCACCTGCTCCCTTTGTCATTGAAGCGAGCCTACACTGGTAGTTCAAAGCATGTCTGAATTTGCGTTTATCTTACTGAGAAACAATCCATTACCAGCTGCTAATAATCTTTTTTGTCCTAATGAATCTACCTTGAAAGGAATCTACCTGGGATTTCATGCTGCTCACAGTTATTAAAACATGAAAGCTGGACTAACTCTGCCGAGGACATTGATGGTTAACTCTGATGTCAATTAAATGTCAGCTTTATGAACTGGAATCAATTCAGACAATGCAAGTTGATCACTGTATTAAAGATTATGCATGCAGAAGCTGTTCTCTCAATGCAGGTGTCCTGGATCATTACTGGCATAACCCACACTGCAGAGGGGCAGACCCAAAGGGCAGCTCTGGCATGAGGAAACGGGTGCCTGTAAACAGAAAGTAACACATCACTGTTTCTGATAGCAGAGAGATCCTTGTGACAGCACAGGCAAAAAGCTACCTGCTGCAATCCAAGCTTGCACCTAGATCTCCTACAGACAGACATCATTACAATACAGGGCACCCTGTTATTCTTTCTGCTGCCGTGCTTTTTGTAACACACACAAATTATTGGAAGAGATAATATTTATTGGTAGGCATGCCTGTCCTGAAGCCAAAGTCTTGCTCCACTTGCAAAAGTCACATTCCCCTCTGAAAGGCAATGTTGTCTTTCTACTGCTAGTGAAACCACCACCTGTTTGCTCCTAGAAATAGTCATCACAGTCATGTTTAACTGGAATTAATTTATTTTCCTGTTCCCTCAGTGCCAGTGCTAGTGTTGTGTTCTGACAGCTCCTGCTTTCCCCAACACAGCACGACATTAGTGCATGGTCCCCATTGCTGTTGCACAGCTACACAGACTCCCCACCAAAGCATCCAAGACCTTCAATGCCTCCTCCTCAAAGAGGAGGACCCACAAGCCTTAACATCAGATAAGAAAACTAAACCTCATGCTAAATCTCAGTGTGCCCGGGCTGCCCTGCATGGATCACAGGCATAACTGCATTACTTTAACCTCCTCTTCCAAATAATCTCTCTTCCATAATTAGACTTACCCCTTATCTGCAGCCTAGCCCAATATCCTCTTAACACACACAAGAACATCCATGCTAGATCAGACCAATGGTCAGCCTAGCTCAGCATCCTCTGCGACAGTGGCCAAGACCAGCCCTGAGGGAGTAATCAATACAGACAGTGGTAAACAGCAGGACAAAGAGTAGGACAAAGCTTCACTGCTTCCAGGAATTTGGGCTTCAGAGGCTTCCTACTGTAGAGATATTTCTTTGTTTCATAGCCTGGTCACTGAGGCTGGTGGGGGACCTCTGGGTATCCTCCCATTCAGAGCCAGCTCAGCTGATCTTGGGGCCACAATTACTTGGGTTTTTATTATTTGCCAGGACGGAGACCATACAATCTTGTGGCAACTTCTTTCAGTGTTTGACCACCTTCACATTAAAAGAGTTTTTTTCTTACATTTTCTGAACTTTTTAGCATTCAGGTGCTGCTGCAAAAAATTCCAGAGCCTGCCTATGCAGTGCCTGAGGAGCCAAGCAAAAGCCTGGTGTGTGGGTAAGGGCAATGCTCCTCATATCTTCCTATACTCTGCACAGGATCACTGCACTACCTTAATATGAAGTGGTGATCTTACAAAGGTTTTAAGACCACAGCATTCATTATTTTTATTGGCATACTCTGAGATACATTATTTTTCTTGGTTCTGGACTTACCCTATGTTGTCCATAAGGATTCTTACCTTTGTCATGAGCAGTGGAGGCATCTAGCATTGATGCATAATAGCCAGAGAAACAAGATAATTCTGTTTATAACTAGTTTCTTATAATAAATGTCAAAATATTTCTCATCTCCCACACTAAAAGAAGTCAGGCAAAATCCAATGATTTGCCATAAGGTAAACAACCTTCTAATGGTATCTTCAATTCTTAGAACTATTGTCATAAATAGCTTTTTTGCTCTTATTATGCATCTGTTGCATTTATTTCTCTCCCTCCCATGAGACTCCTCATCTGCTTATACATCTGAAATGGCATCTGAAAATTCTTGCTAAAAAAAGCAGCCTTACCTATTCCAGACTTCAGATTCACATTTTTTTAACAACAGCAGGAATAGAGAAAGATATTACAATAGGATCATAGAATGGTTTGGGTTGGAAGTAACCTTAAAGATCACCTAGTTCCAAGATCCCTGCCATGAGCAGGGACACCTTCCACTAGACTAGGATGCTCAAAGTCCCATTCAGCCTGGCCTTGAATAATTCCAAGCATCCACAACTTCTCTGAGCAACCTCTTCCATGGTTTCACCATCCTCACAGTAAAGAATTTCTTCCTAATATCTAATCTAAACCTACCTTCTTGCAGTTCAAAGCAATTACCCCTTCTTCTACCACTACATGCCTTTGCAAAAGGTCCCTTTTCAGCTCTCCCATAGGCCTCTTTTAGGTACTGGAAGGCTGATATGAGGTCTTTCCAGAACCCCAGCTCTCTCAGCCTGTCTTCATAGCAGAGGTGCTCCAGCTATCTGATCATTTTCATTGATCTCCCCTGGAGTTGCTCCCACAAGTTCATGTCCTTCTTGTCTGGGGGACCACAGAACTGGATGCAGCACTGGAAGTGGGGTTTCACAAGAGCAGAGTGGAGGGGCAAAATCAGCCCCCTGCCCCCTGCTGGCCACATTAGTTTGAATGCAGCCCAGGACACAATCGGCTTTCTGGGCTGCAAGCACACATTTTTTGCTCGTGTCAAGGTACCAATCCACCAACACACCCAAGTCCTTCTCCTCAGACCTACCCTCAATCCATCCTCCAGCCAGCCTGTATTTGTGCTTGGGATTGCCCCAGCCCATGTGCAGGATGTTGTACTTGGCATTGTTGAACTTCATGAGGTTCACACAGACCCACTTCTCAAACCCTTTCCCTTTTTAAAACTAGGTGTTATGTTTCCCCCTTTCCAGTCAGTCGGAATTTCACCAGACTGCCAACTACTTCTCAAGTATGATGGATTAGCAACTTCTCTGGGGTTGTGAACTTTCAGGTTCCTTAGATGGTCTTTAACCTTCTCCTATAGCATGTGTTTCTTCATTCTCCCAGTTCCTGCCTTCACTTTCTGAAGCAGTGTGGGTAATGGGCACTACCACACTTGGGCAGTGTGGCTGGAGCACTTGCTGGTGAAGACTGAGGCAGAAAGGGCATTGAATACCTCAACCTTCTCCCAGGCAACCAAGTCTCCCGTTTCCTTCTGGAGAAGGACCACAACTTCCCTAGTCTATCTTTTATCACTGACGTACCTACAGAAGCTTTTCTTGTTGCCTTTGGTGTCCCTGGCTAGATTTGATTCTATCAGGGCTTTAGTTATTCTAACTTGATCAGTGATTGCACAGACAATTTTTCCATACTTCTCCCAAGCTATCTGTCCTTGCTTCCACACCCTGTAGACTTCTTTTTTGAGTCCAAGTTTGTTCAGGAGCTTCTTACTGATCCACACAGGCCTCCTGACATTTTTGCCTGATTTCCTCTTTTTTGGGATGCAACTCTATTGAGTTTGGATGTGATCTTTGAATAGCAACCAGCTTTCTTGGGCTCCTTTTCCCTCCAGAGCTTTATCCTATGCTACTTTACCAAGCAGGGCACCTCAACAGAGACAAGGCCTGCTCTCCTGAAGTCCAAGGTCGTGAGACTCCTGTGAACCCTCCCTGCTGACCTAAGGATACTGAACTCCACATTTCATGGTCACTGGAGGCAAGGCTGCCCTTGAGCTTCACATTCCCCACAAGTCCCTTCCTGTTGATGAGAACAAGGTCCAGCACAGCACCTCTCCTTGTTGGCTTCTCTATCACCTGGAGAAGGAAGTTATCATCATTGCATTCCAGGAACCTCCTAGATTGCGTACGCACTGCTGAGTTGTCCCTCCAACAGTTATCAGGGTGGCTGGAGTGCCCCATGAGTGCCATGACTTGAAAGAATGTGAGGCTGCTCCTATCTGTCTGTAGAGGGCTTCATCCACTCAGTCTTCCTGGTTGAGTAGCATGTAGTAGACCCCCACTATAATGGCACCTGTCCCTGGCATTCCTTTAATCCTGACCCATAAGCTATCGTCTGGCTCTTCATATATCCCCATATGAAGCTCCACGCACTCCAGTTGGTCACTGACATAAAGGGTGATACTCCCTCTTTGTCTCTCCTGCCTGTCCTTCCTAAAGAGCCTGTATCCTTCCATTTTGATACTACAGTCATAGGAGTCATCCCACCACATCTCCATGTTATTAAAAAATCAGACCTAGAATTAGTGTTCAGAAAATGACCTTGTACATGTCAAAAAAAATAAAAAAAAAAATGGAGCTTTGGGAATGGGGGAAGGTTTCATCTTATAGTACAATTCACAGAAGAATATATGCATTTAAAGGAAGATGAATAGATGGAGCTGATTTTGTCATACAGAGGAATATAAGAGTTCACCATGACAAGGCTTAAGCCACTGGTGTTGTTCTTTTACTGTAGTTTTTAATGCAAAGAGTATCTTAAAGTTATATTAAAGACGGAAGACCAAACAGGCACACAAGGTAAGACTATGTGGTCACCCCTAGCCCCTCATGGAGTTTGTTACACAGTTTTGGACTGGCTCTTGATAAAGCTCCATTTCTTCTGGAAAAACATTTAGTGAATAAGAGACTAAGTCTGATTTCACTGAATCACAGAATATTCTAAGTTGGAAGGGACCTACAAGAATCATCAAGTCCAACTACTAGGTAAACGGCCCATACAGGGATTGAACCCACAAACTTGGCAGTATTAGCACCAGTCTCTAACCAGCTCAGGGTGGAAGCCATGCTGTATTAAGACCATAGAAAGATTACAGGGATTAAGGTAAATACAATATGACATAACAACCCCTGTACAAACAAAAGGATTGGCCCTTGTGGCTTTGCTGGAGTGCAGATAGAACAATGAATCATACATCAAAGATTATCCAAAATATATCATGGACCATATGTAGTGGTAAATTATCCCTACTTCTCAGAACTGCTCTTTTCATAAAGAGCCATCCCTCTAGACAGTCAGAAGAGAACTGAGTGAATTTTCTTTCTGTAACTATGAGAACAAGGAAGTAGAGCTAAAATTCCCATGTGATTAGTGCAATTTCAATAGCTAGAATTTTAATACCACTACCTGTAAAATATTTGCTATAAAATTATACTTGTATTGACAATGAATTTTTGGATGTTTATAAGCTTAGAAACTGATATAGAAACAAAAAAATCAAAAATACTGGCTGTAGGCAAAACAGCTTTCAGTATTCTGATAATAACAATTAGGGAGCTTAATGAAATCCAGCATATCAGATTATTTTCACAACTCCTATACCACTGATTTGTACTACCATGACATCTCATAACAGTATAGAGCAAATGGATTAGATCTACAGAATAACTTTATAGTCTTCCCCTCAGAGTTATTTTTCTTGTCCTTTCTGGCAATATTTAGGAAAATATTTTCAAATTAATTGAAAGCCATTTAGCGCTCTCACCAAGTTACTATTCAATGACTCTGGAGCAGATACACTTTCCCAAGTGCCTTTGATTTCTTCTCTGCACACACAGAAATGCACTTAATTAAAACTTTCCATCGAAGTGGCACTAGTTAGACACACAAGGCATACAAAGTTGCTCTTGGGCTTCCTGCCAGAAAGCCAGCAGTGCTGATGCTTTCCTTCATTTACTTTAAAGTGTCAGCAAAACAGGCAATTTATGGCCACATAAATATGGAGCCAACAACCCATGACCACTATCTGCAACAATACAGCACAGACACAGACGGTTATTTGGTCCCGCTCCCTTGGATTGGTTTGTATTGCTGAATACAGAATAAGAACAGACTTTACCAGACTGTTTTCTGTAACGCCATAATAAAATCAATCAGTATGAGTGTTTAAAAAGGTGTCAAGGAGCAGCATGAACAAATCCCAGTAGCAAAGCATGGGACTTGTGCACGTATCTACTATTCTGCATGTTGAAAATTTAACCTGGGGACTTTATACACATACAAGCAGGACACAGACATATCACATTGTGAAACAAGGTTTGGGTTTTTATCAAGATATTGGGATTTTTGTTAGGAAATAAAGAACAGGGGAGAAAAGCCTTTTGCTCTGATATAGTGGTGTGATTGTGGGCAGGGATTTAAAAAAGCATCTGTAAAAAGGGCGACATCTGAGAAATCATGTAATTGCCAGAAGCATTTGAAAAAGTCTGTAGGACACAACTGCTCTCATTATGTGGTATCAGTTCTGCTTTGGAAGGCTTCAGAGATCTGGCGAGCAACCCCTGAGAGCAAATGTATTTCTGACCACCAGTGTAGCTACTCTTACATATGAAAGATGCAGCAGATGTTGGATAATGCCACTTAGCTCTGTTAGCTGCTGACTGTCATACATGTGCTTTTCACACTGAAGCTAGAATTGAACTAGAGCAGTTTCAAACTGAGAGGAGGTTTCACATGTGGCACTCCTGATAATTCTCCAATTGGCAGACTTCATTTCCTAAAAATGAGAGAAATCTTTTCTTTTTACAGCCAGAATCTAAGAGGAGCAGTTCTGCTAAGACTGGAAACATACCATCAACTGGAGATATCTGCAGGGCACTGAGGCCCAAGCTCAGCATGAAACCTGAGCACAAGGAAAAGTTCATCCTCATCTGGCAAATTTCTTCACGCTTTCCTGTGCAAGAAGAAATGACTGAACTGGGGCATGAGTACCTTCAACTGACTTCATCATTCAGCAAGACTGACCTTCAGTTTATACCTTGGCATATTTTTCTTCCAAATGCATTTTTAAAAAAGGAAAACAAAACATTTTCCTCAAACTGCATACTCTTGGTAAAGAACATTATTAGGAACTGTGAAATCCTGACTTCTAGAATAAAAGCAAAAGAATTTCACTGACTTCAGAAATACCAGCATTTTGCCCTTCAGCAGGAACCTGAACAGGATATAACATTCCTGCACACTGAAAAGCCCAGCCATGTACACAATATATCTTAAGGGTCTTGCTCAGAAAGTCTGCACCTCCCAAATCTTCTTAAGCATAAGGGAAGTGGAACCATGAAAAGAAAGGTGTTTGCAATTTTGCTCACACATTAATTACTTGAGATAACTGAAGAAATAAATAGAAAATTTGCATTGTAATGCGAAGAAAACAAACAAACAAAACCAGTCACTAAGATGCTAGGTCCTCTTTGCAATTTCAAGTGTCAGCAACTTTTGAAGAAGAAACTTGTAGTATTAAAGGTTGTAACTGAAGTGCAAGTGTAATCTTATAATTAAATAATCTGTAGGCAATAAGCAGACACTTTTACAGAAACTCCAAGATGCAATAAATAAACACATCAGGATAATTAAATAATTCTGAGTATTAGACCTACAGCATGAAGTTGATGTAGAAATGGAGATGACTTTCTCTAACAAAAGATACATGCCAAGTTGGCTGGTTAGCTCATGTAAATGCTTTTGAAAGGCTCTACATGAGGCAAAGTAGAGCCTTCTTGTGAAATGAACTTCTGAAAAAATAAAATTGAGAAGACAGTAATCAGTTAAGAAAAAATTAGACAGACTTGAATTTCTTTTATATTCTCATGTCTAAAACATACATTATATCCAGATACGAATTCACATTTTCTAGTTAAGGATGCAGGTGCTTAAAGCAAATTACAAAAGCTGTTCACCATTGCTTTAAAATGCTGTGACTTTAGTTGTAGGTATAGGAAGCCGAACTTTTATTAGAAGGACTCATAACTAAAAATATGTATTTTCTATCTTTTGTTATATATACAACAATTTCATTGGAGCTTTAAGTTCCAGCATATTGAGCTTTTTACATTGTAGGGCTGAGCTGAGATGCACTTAATTTTCTTCACAGCAGCCCATATGGTGCTGCGTTTTGGATTTGTGATTGATAAACTGTTGATAACACATCAGTGTTTTAGCTACTGCTTACACAGTGTCAAGTCCTTTGCTGTTCCCCCACTCTGTCCCCCTGTCTGTGTCTATTACACATTCTGTGGCCCTACATACTTCTGTATTCTAGAATGTGTCTGTTCTGGTTGAATAAGAATCCAAATCCCACGGCCACCTTATGATTTCATATTAGCCTCCAGACCCCTAAGCAATAAAACAGTGCAAGACATTAGAAGTTCATATTCAGGAAACAGTAGTAAACTTGAAAAGGGTCCATGTGAGTATATAGTATTTTGGAGTTCACCACTACAACAAAGTTCAGCAGTAAGAAAATTAATTCTGTAACAGAGCAGAAGACACAAAGCATGTTACAGCTTCATTCAAATAGTGTCACTTCCAACTTAAGAACAAAAGAAAGGGCATAGTGAACACCATGTTAAACTGAGGTCAAATAATAATTTGACCAGGTAATTATTTTTGTACACTTAAAAATCCCAAAGGAAAAAGCTTCGGCACATGCTCTTAGTGTTCAGTACTGGACAGAGCTATGTGGGCATCCACTGGCCATGCTTTAGAACATGGTAGAGGTATCAGAACCAACACACCAAAGGTCCAGGACTAATGCCAGTTAAAAACATGAAATTTAGAAACCGTGTGTAAACATAGCCCCTCTGCAACTAAGGGAAAAGAAGAAACTAGGCTTATATTATCTTGAAAACACTACAATCTGTTCATATCAGGAGCTTATAAATGAACACTATTTCCTTAACTTTCTAATCAAAATCAGATATAAGAATAGGAAGTCAGTAATTGTCAGTGACTAAAAAGTTAACTTGTCCTTCCAAATCTCATCATCCTCCTTCTAAACCAGTCACATTACTTGTCCAGCTCAACTACTATCTTAAGTTTATAAACATGCCAATACAATTGGACTCCGGAAGAAAGGTTTGGTTTTCTGTTTATCACAGGGCTCAAATTGCTGCTGATGGCTGGAATATGATTTGGAAAGAAAACTACTTTCCTCCAGAAACAACTGCTGTGTTATGGAACTCCTGGACCACTGGCCAAGATTGACCTGGCCATCCACCTTGAAGCACCAAACCAGTCAGTGGTTTGGTGGAAGCAGCTACCAGCTGCACTGGCCACAGCACCTTAGGCTGGACTCACACCCTATAAATAAAATGCTCTCCACAAGGAAGAGTACAGCAAAAATAAACCCTGAGTCTTTATCAGGGTGATTGGAGTGCCTCAAGATCAGACTCCTTTCCTCTTCTTTTCACTCGTTCTTTCTTTCTTGAATTAAACCTGGTAACACTAGCCCTCACCAGCCTAAGTGCTAGCAGCATATCACACAAGGTCTAGCTCCTCCCTTAGCTCTATGGACTTTCTTTAGGTTCAAACCAAAGAAGAGGAAGGAGACACCATAAAGTTATTGCAGGAGATAGACTTGGATGTGGCAGCTAACTTCTGATTAGCCAGAAATACTAGTGGTAGTCTGTGCACTTCACAGGACCAATGTGGTATTCTCTGCAAGCCCAGTTCAAACATATACCATGTGCAAGGCTCTTCAAAGAAAGGACAAATGGATGCAGCTCCAAAAATGGAGCTTAAGCAAATGTCCTCATACTCATGTCCTGCTTCTCACAATTGCTTCCCTCACTCCGCTAAACTCATTTATAGGCCAAATGGCTTGGCACTGGAGGCTGGAATTGTCACTTAGGCCATCTTTAGAAGCATTCCAATCTAGGCTACAGAAGGAAAAGAAAACTTAGCATGCCACCCAGGAGCAATACTCTCCAGCTGCAAGGACACAGTTTAAATGTGCTATACAACATGAGGTTTCCAAACTGCAGAACATAAGTAACCACAGGTAAGAGTATCCCTGAACATCATGATAACAATGGTAGGTAGACAATCAGACAGAGCTTACTGCAGATCCTGAGGATGTGCTAATTTGGAGCCTATCTTTGCTGAGCATCTTCCACACACAAAGTTGGTTCCCACAAAATAAAAATCCCTTTTCTAAAGCCATTTGAATATTTTTCCCTTCCACATGAGAAGAATGGTATCAGCAATTGCTCCTGAAAGACGGAAATAAGTACACAACATGAATAATACCACACATCAGGAACTCATTGGTATATGTACTGACCTCTGTTATTTCAAAGATGGTGTCTATTGTAGATTAAATTAATTAGAGAAAAATTAGCATGATAGAGAAACAGATGAGAGCAGAATACAAGACAACGCAGAGAAAGCACAACAGTTCAGTGTTTAAAAGCATGGGATAAGCTCTCAAATTAAACTGAAATTAAGAGGAATTCACCTCTTTATTAGCATTGTCAGTTCATATTAAAAACAGTTTCTTATAAAGCAGATGAGATGTATCTGCCTCACATACAAAGTTTGTCCAAGCCATTCTGATTGGACAGTCACTTTTATTGGCCCATTCAACATGGATTATCCACTAAATAAAAACAAGTTAAAAAAAAATGAAAATTAAGAGAAGGGTATAAATGGAAAAGCAGCTGAGATACCATATACCTGGTGACAGGAGAAAACTCAGTTTTTGAGTCAGAGTTTTGCAATTTCATTAAAAGTTTTGTGGAGACTATAAACAGTAATGTACTATTAGAACTAATGAAAAATTAATTTTTCAAGGAAATAAACCTTAAGTCATCCCTTCCTATAGAAAAATAGCTTTGTTCTTAATTATATTTCCATATTAATGCAGAATTTCTTTTTAGGAAGAGAATTAACATATCAAACCACAATTTCAAAAACTTTCAACAGTTTTAGGCAGTCTGTCTGTAGAAGTTTGTGAAATATAAAAATGACCAATAGAATTTCAAGATTTACTTGTTTACAATTAATAGTTATCTATGAAATTAAAACTCAAAATGCACTGCAATTGTTGGAACAAAACACCTAACAAGTACTCTGTTACTGCCTCCCTAAAACATGCTACCAACCTCAAGAATGCTTGATGTAATTTCCCAGTCTACACACAGAAGGCAACTATTATGGAAGTCCACTATGACTCTTTCCCTCTGGGAGGCAGAATATCCTTTATTTATTGCAAGTGATTCATAACAGTCTGCGTAAAGTGAGAAATAGTAGAACACAGTACAGTGCAGAGACAAAGAACTTCTGTTCCTCAAATGTGCCTTTTTTTTCACAAAACCTTGTTTGCAGATATAGAAGAGAATTTCTTATTGTCTGTAATATTCTTTACTGGGAATTTTCATTTGCACATTAATCAAGATTAAATCTGTGAGGGAAAAGATAAATAATGACAATTCAAGCCTACCAATCAAACACAATTCTTCATTTGGCCATTGCTTTATAATGCTAAGAAAAGAAAAAGAGATGATCCTAACAATAAAAAATTGTTAGATCAGCCCACAAAGGGCTCATATGGGGTTATACAAAACAGTGGTAAAAATAACTAACCCACATGAATATAATGTATTACAATAATTTATTTCATTTACAGAATGTCTTTGCTTTACATGAATGTTAATATTCTGTGGAGGGAACTAATTAAAAGCAGAAATCCTCAAATGGGAAGTTTGCAATTCCATTACTGTATCCTCAGCAAGAGTTATCTCAAACTCATCATACTGACAAAACAACAGATTCTGTCCTTATCTAAAAATATGACCAAAGTTTCCTTATCTTGAAATGATATCCTAAAAATGTACTGCATTTGCATCTTGTATACAAGGTAACAGACTCTGGAGACAGACACCAATGCCACTTCTGACAGACAGAGAACGCCCCACTGAATCTGTGGCCATGTGAGGCAGCCATGCCCATGGACGAGGAGCACAGGGCACCCTGGTAGCACCCAGACTCCAATGGGACTGCAGCTTACCCTGAAGCCTTGTGAAACCAGTGCAGGAACTGATGCTTCAGAAAACCAAGGTCCCTTTCTGTATCATTTGCCAGTCCTGACTCCTGCAGACATATGAGATGCTGCTTCATATGTGTAACTTAAAGGAAATATAGACTCTCCTCTTCACAACAATTCAGAAGTGAGGTACTTCCCCAGGTACCAGATTAAAGGTGCTCTGCCACTGCATCAGGCAAAGGTTTCAATAGGCTGCCATATGACTGGGGCAGAAGTGCTGAAGTCCTTGACTAGTTTGTGCTAAAAACCAAAAAGCCTACCAACATGCACAAAAATCACGGAGTTCACACAGGGCAGGAATGGTCTATAGTATTCAGAGAAATGCAGATATAGAAGAGAATTTCTTATTGTCTGCAATGTTATGCAGAGAAATGGCACTCCCCTGCAGAAGGCCCCTGGGTGCAGAAGGTGGCACCTGGCAAGGTGCCTCGGCGTGTCATGAGAGCTTGTGCAGCTGCAGGAACCATGGGGGAAGCAGGGCCATGCTGCATGATGACAGATATAGGGTACCTGATGTTTATGAAGAGCACTCAAAGATGCAAGAAGGAGACACCATGAACTCAAAACTGTTGATTTTTTTGAGACAATTGCGGTACGACATGGAATCATGCAGAGTAAGAGGCGAAGGTTACCTTATATTCAGTACAGATGCCCCAAAATGACAGAAAATAACCTATCTTACCCTGGTGCTTTGCTGTCCTGGTGTTATTTTCCACACCTGGAAAGCAGGAGGAATGCCCTCCAGCACCAGCACAGGTCTTCTTTGGCACTCTTGCTATGACCCATAATGCTTTGGGGATGTTATTTGTCTTTGTGCTACATGGCCTGCATGCCATCTATCTGTCAATTAAAGTAGCCCAGAGCTCTACAGCAAAGAAAACCCAATCAGTTTAACAGAAAGAGTAATATATCTAGCTGATATATTTTGTGTATCAGTATATTTGGAAAATGTAAAATTTTCAGTTTAGAATCACAACAGCCATACCTTTTTTTTTTTTTTTTTGAGATGAAAAGCATAACAAAAACAATGGAAACTGACCTCTTAGTGCCAAACATGATGGTGCGGGCTTGTTTCACATTTATGATTGCACTGCTCTGCACAGGCTGTTTATATTGACCTGGATGAGAAGAAAGAGAGATTTTTAGATCAAGAAAGTCAGGACCTTGATTTTAACATCCTGAACAATAAGTACATTAGTAAACATCTTCCAGTTAGAATTCTAAGATTACTTGGAAATTTTATAGAAATAAAAAAATTAGCCAAACTACGTAAAGATTAACAAACAAAAGGCAAGAGTTAAAAAACCTAAAACTAAATTCTACTAGTAAGGCTTAAACCTGTCATTCCTATAGCAGTTACTCAACAAGAGTCAGGCATAATGCTATGTGATAGTGCAATATCTAAACGTCTTTGACTCTTACAGTGAAATTCATGTGCACAAGTCAAATGCATCTGACTTAAAGCAACTAAACAGGCCTTCCTGAATTGCCAGCCTGAACACAGCTCTATAAATTTATATTTTAACTGCATTTTGGTGCTCAATTTGTAGAATGACTAGCTTAGTAAATTAAGTCATTTTTCCAGAAAGAAAACAATAATATAAATATGAAATTTCCTGATGTGGGCCTACTAAACGTGGACCTCAGAAAATGTTATTATTTCAACAAAAAGAAATTCCAATCTCTATTTAAAATATGAAAATATTATAGAATAATAGAATTATTAGGTCAGGAGGAACTGCTTAGTCCAGCCCTCAGCTGAAAGCAAGGTATAATTAGATGAGGTTGCTCAGGGATATGTCCACTTGAGTCTTGAACATGTCCACAACCTCTCTCAGAAACCAGTTCCAGTACTTCACCACCATGACGGTAAAAATATTTTCCTAATACTTAATCAGAATTTTCCATGTTACAATTTGTGTGCACTGCCTTTTATCATATCACTGTATACCTATGAGAAAAATCTAGCTCATCCTTCACTCAGGTACTCATTGACAGCACTAAGGTGGTCTCTTGGCCACCTCTTCTGAGCCTGAGCTGGTCCAGCTCTCTCAGCCTTATGTTACATGCCATTTGATACAGCCCTTTGTTTGGTGTCTGTAAGTCAAAACTCTTCTTGTTTTGGGAGCCCAAAACTGGACATGGTACTCCAGTCAGCCTCACGAACACCAAGAGCAGAAGGATCTTTTCCTGACCTGATGGCTACACTTTTGCCCATGCAGCTGAGGGAAGCAGATGCCTTTCTTTGCTGTAAGGGCACACTGCTGACTTGCATGCAAATTGCTGTTCACTAGGCCCTTCTGCACCATTGCTTCCCAGGCACTCGGTCCCCAGCCACCACTTTACACAGGGTTATTCCACCCCATGAGCAAGACCTTGCATATGCTTTTGCTGAACTTCATGAGGTTCCTGTCAGCTGATTTCTCTGGCCTGTCCGTGTCCCCCTGAACAGCACCAGTGCCCTCCAGCAGCTCCTTCCCCGGGCAAGTCAGCGCCTCACCCAGCATGCCAGTGCCCAGGAGCAGCCCCAGGGGCTCTGCAGCCCGTGGCCAGCAGGAGCCCCCTCCATGTGCCACCCAAGACAAGGTCTCCAACATGTCAAAGACATCAGCACCAGTCAGTGGCAGGGGAGATACCCTGTGGGGTGCTGAGACCATCACTGCACACCCCCCACACCACCCCAGGCAAGTTTAAGCAGAGATGCTGTGTGTCCCTGCTGTGCCAAGGGCCATGACAAGGTTGACACTGCTGCTCCTCATGAGCTCAACTCTCCCGTAGTGGGATTCAGTCACTCGCAGCAGCAGCCAGAACCAGCTCCCAGCACAACTGGAAGCAGAGACTAAAAATGCTCACGAACTGGGAAGAGCAACTATGGCAAGCAGCCCAAGCAGTGCTCTGGGTGCCCTGTGTGCTCCCAGCACCATAAATCAAGTCCCTTTTGCAAGGCCTGTTCACAGCACTCCTGTCTTTCACTGCCCAAGGAGCAGCTAAGTCGCAACTGGAAAAGTGCAGGCAGGCACCAGCCCCTCCAGCTCAAAGCTTCTCCCACCAGGTCCCTTCTGACAAGACTGCAGGGCCTCCCAACCTTGCTTCATTTCCCTTAAGAATGTCACTGCATACTCCCACTGCCCTCACAACATGTAATATTGATGCTAATGCAACCTTTCTGCCCTACTCTCAAGTGTTCAATTTAAAGCAAAAATACATAGCTTACAAATTCAAACATTCTATCCCAGTTTTATTTGTTAAATGTAAATGTGCCATCTAGATAAAAATGTTTTGTTCATCAGGAAGAAGCTGTGATTACATGATCTTGACTGACAGGATTTTTGTCTGCAAACTCCCTCCTAAATTCGCAAGATGCTCAAGGGGACTTCACGTCTCCATGTCAGATCACATAAAATGACACAAGATAAAATGTCTTGTTACTTCCAGGCAAGGAAGTGGTATTTTCACAACACTGTATTTCATTAGGAGTTTGGGCAATGACATCTTTTGTCTCAATTTAGGAGCTGCTCTTAAAGCATTTCCTTTTTTGTTTTGCGTAGGGGCTTTTTGTTTCAGTGTCTCCTTAACTTGTACAGCTGCAAAGACTTACAAGGGAACCTCCCTCTTCCTTTCCATGCCCTCTTGTTCCAGAATCACAGCCTTGCAGCTGGGCAAGCAGCAAAAATACCATCAGCCTGAAGTACATTTTCCTTCCCATGCAATTATTCCCCCTGCCAGTCACTAATATCAGCCCCTCTACTTTGAGAGCATAACAAATGTATTCTTCAAGTTATCTGGCTTGATTGGGAACCTCTAAAGGCTTTAAGCCAAGTGTCCACTCCAATTGAAAATCAATGGATTTGGGGCAGACACTCCCTGCATGTCTTGAGAAGTCACACTCCAGTTGCCTATTTATGAGTATAAGGCTAACCAGGAGCTTAAGCTATGCCTGCAGTGTCAGATATGCAAGCTAAGAGATGGAACATGGATGAGATTAAGGATTGCAACTCAACCTCTGCCCCAGTGCACACATTAAGTGTCTCAGGCCATTCAGACAGCTGATTATACAATGTGGAGCCTAAATGTGTAAATGAGTCAGGCATTCCTTTTCTCTTAGAAACAGCAAGGTTTTCAGGATTTTCAGAAGTATTTAGGTTGTGACCTGGAAGCCCAGCTGCCATATTTGAAAATGACACAGTTACTTATTATCACAAAAGCATTAGTAGAACTTTGATACTGAAAACTTTAACTCCAGTTCATTCAACCAGTTGATGATCATCTCCATTTCCACTCAAGAGCACCATTCGCAAGCATCTTACACTAGTAGGTATGACTGTTTTCATGTTTGTAAGAACTTTAACTGAAGGGGTCTGGTGCTTTTTATCTCTTCTTGGATATAAATAATGATTTTGGAGATGGCATAAGGTATTGCGGTTTCTCAGAAAAGAGGACAAGCTATTTGGAAAAAAAACAATAGGAATAAAATTAATGAGTAGCTGAAGCAACTTCCCTTGAAGTGACTAGTGCAGAAGTAGGAAGAGCAAGGCACTGGATACAGAATCACAGAATCATTTATGTAGGAAAAAACCTTTAAGATCAAGTCCAACCATTAACTCAACACTGGCACTGATCTCAGCAGAAACTGCTGCATTATCACCTTCCATTCCCTCTAGGCACAATTATATCCTTTTAGGAAAAAAAGAAAAGACTGATACCGTCAACAAATATATCGAGACATTAATGTGGGCTTCGGATCTTTTTTCCTTTGTACAGAAAGTTCTTGGCTTTGCACCAAAATGTTTCCCATAGCATTTCACTGCCTTAGCAAGGGTAACTGTGTGTCACCTGCTGCCTTTCAGCCCAATCTACGCCCTCCCTCTCTGGTGAAAGGTACTGTCCTCAGGACAGAGTGGCATTACAGCACGGGAGAACCATCCTTACTTTCTTCTAAACAGTCACATTAAACTGCTAAGGCTGGTTAAAGGACAAAGCATCACTTTGCACTGAAGCAGATGCAAAATATCATCTATCCACTTGGAGATAAAATTCTGAAAGTTACAACTTCCAAAATAAGATTAGAAGCAATAGTGATTTCCAAAATGATGTCTTAAAGATGTCATTAAAACTGGCACAAAAATTCTGTGAGCCTTTTCATTTGCACCAGATATATTTAAGCATAATTTACTGAGATTCACACTGACTGCTCAAACCCATGCAAGTCTGAGCACAAGTATAAATGAAAATATTTTCTGTTAAGAAACACGTGTATTATAGTGAAAAGCATAGCAAAAAATGTTCGCACAGAATTACAAAATATTTATCAATGACCTGGAGGAGGCAACAGATTGCAGTGTCATCCAGTATGCAGATGGCACCATATTAGGGGAAACCAGTTGATACGTGTGAGGGCAGGGATGCCACTCAGGGAAGGCTGGACAGGTTGGAGGCATGAGCTGACAGGGACATTATGAAATTCAGCAAGGACAGAAACAAAGTTCTGAACTTAGGAAGGGATAAACTCTTGCAATGGCATAGGCTGGGCAGTGCCTGGCTGGAAGGGCAGCAAGTTGAGCATCAGTCAGCAGCATGTGCCGGCACAGAGATCGTGAACAGCATCTCAGACTTTATTAGCAGGAGCATGGGCAGCAGACAGAGGGAAGGGATCATACTGCCTTATTGAAAAATTATCAGATCCTTCCTGAAATACTGCATCCAGTTCTGCAGCCTGCCCTCAATGCAAAGACAATGATAAACTGGAGTGAGTTCAGTTGAGCACTGGCCATAGTGCCCAGAGAGGTTGTGCAGCCTCGCTCATTCAAGTTTCTTAAAACCCATCTGAATAAAGCTCTGAGCAACTTGGACTGATCTCACAGCTGACCATGCTTTGAGCAGGAGGATGGACTGGATTCCTCCAGAGGTCCCCTCCAGCTTGAGTTATCCCATGATCCTGTAAGTTTATGTATAAAGAAGGAAAAAATGGAAGTGGCTGTGAAATGATTGTTGAAGCTGGGAGAATTAAAATATAATGCTGGCGCAAGTACAGCAACAAGATAAAAGATTATTTTCAGCTTTAAGGAAACAGAAGGAAGAAAATACTTCAAAATTTCTGTTCTGAAAGGTTAGGAAAACAATTACATTAAACTCCTGTCAGAAGAGGTACATTCAGTATGTTTATATATGAGGACTATGAGCAGCAAACAGGAACAAAATATATCCAACTATAAACCTGACTTAGTTGCATTTAA
This sequence comes from Acropternis orthonyx, assembly GCA_035583155.1. Lineage (NCBI taxonomy): Eukaryota > Metazoa > Chordata > Aves > Passeriformes > Rhinocryptidae > Acropternis > Acropternis orthonyx. The sequence continues at coordinate 134,496,438 of JAWWEU010000081.1, read as the reverse complement.
AAATATTGAAATTCAGAAGGGGGCAATAAGCAGATGAGAAAAAAATTAAACACTACTATGCACAGTAAGGCTTGAAAATTAAGACTAGAACATAATATTGTCCATAGGTAATGGGAAATACTGAATCACAAAAAAAGCAATGGAAGCCAATGATTTTGAGAATTTTTACCTTAGAAATAAACAGAACTATACATTAAATTTTACCAGTTAAAAAGAAATAACCTAAATAATGTGACTTCAGTACTCCTATCACTGGGGACACCTGGAATATGTAAGAAGCTTACTAGCAGCATCACTATTTCAAAGATTTCTTTGCAGAAGAAAACAAGCAAAGAAATAAAATGTAAAAAATTAGAAATGAGAGAGAGAACTCTAGTTCAGTACTTAGGCAAGCAAAAACCAACATAGTCATGCTTACCTAAGTTACAGTATGATGAAGTAACAATGAGACTTAATGGGAATGAAACAATTTTTGCACTCCAGGAAAGCTTTGATATACTGCCACATTAAAGATAATATGTGCTAACTTTTGATGTAAGTGTCATGCTTGCAGTAAAATGGAAAGGAAAAATCTAAGAGAAACTCAGCAGTCAGTTAATTCAGGCTATCTCTGGAAAAAGACTGCTGAGAAACAAATCAACAGACAAGTAAAGTATGAAGTTAACTAGAAATATTACTAATTCTGTCCTTGCTGCAAAGCAATCACTCAGTCAAAACAAAATGTCTCCACTTACCAAAATCAATCACTGCTGTACTTCATTAATCATAATAACTTTAAAAAAAAAACAAACACGAAAAATCCCAACAAAGCCAGCATATTACTAATAATGTAAAAGAATCTAAGATTCTTAAATATTATTCAAACTTCACAAATGTGATGATCTTTAACAAATGTATTGCTCTGAATTCTTTATATTCACATCCCAAAGGCCTCTGTACTGACAGGCCCCTCCAAAAGATTGCAATACTACTTAAACACTTTCTTGTTCTCAGCTAGATTAGCTACTAAACCAAATTTATGTAGCTAAACTGTACTTTATTTGAGGCCTTCTAAGCAATTCCACTGAATGCCATCAGAGATAAAAGTACGTAATCTTGGTATTCAGTGTCTCTCGACGATACAGCATACCGTACTGAAACACCATACCTTATTAAGTTACTGATTTGCTGAAGCTTAGGAAAAAAAAAAACCACACATTCTGATAAACTTGCCAACACTCTAAGATACCAAAAGATGAAAAAAAAAAAAAAACCCTCACAAGAAAATGATAAGAACACCTACAGCAGAACATGTTTGGTAGGTAGGTCAGTGCTTTTCTCCTGCCCTCTGACTTGAAAACGTTGGCTTTCTCCTGTAGATATCTGTCATCTTCTGTTCTTGGGCAACTGACAAAACTATTTTAATCTAATGGTCTGAACCACACAGAGAAAAGGAGCTGAGTGATACGCAGATACACAGAAACAGAGAAAGCAAGAAAATGCCACCTGGATTTTTAAGTACTTTACACAGCAGTGTAAAAAACCTGAAGCACAGAGCAATGTGAGATGGTTTTACAGCAAGGAGTCCTTTGCAGTATAATAGGATACCTAAAGTAGGATCACAATATCTTCCCAAAAGCTGTGCTTCGAAAAACACAAGCTATGTCTAGTCAAGGGGATCATACAGGATTAACCAGGAGAAGGGTAATGGCCTGTGGATACAAACAGTGTGACTGATTACTTCCGGCCTTATGCTCTGTGAAGCTCTGCCTCAGATCACTTATGTCAGCTTTTTTAGTATACTGTGCAACTATTCCAAAACTAGAAGAAATAATTTCCCCAAACCTTTACAAAACACATTTATTCTCTATATAGTTGAGCTTGACTTTTTGTTTTGTTCTGTTAATTTATTCCAACTCTTAAAGGAAGTACACCTTACAATTCAAATAAACAATTAAAGGTTTAGTTTGGCAGCTCTTGGAGCTAACTAATTAGTGACTTCTTAAGCAAATAAATCATGCAGAAAAATAAACAAGCTGATATGTAGTTACTAATGTAAAGTCTGATTTATCTGAAATGTAAATGAAATTTTTAACAGCAATCTTTATGCAGTGAAATAAACCTGACTGCCACCGGTTGTTGATCAAAGGTCAGTTCAATATCAAGAGCTTAATGAATAATTTATTTTATCTCTGTAAATCATGAGGGCAGCCAACATTACAGCCATTAAAAAGTATTTTTTCATTAATGTGGGTTTTTTGATATCTGAAGGGAAAGTATTTTAGAAATACAGAAATTAACTTTATATATTTGATTATGATCATTATTTCATCTGTCAGCAGTCTTTTACAGCAACCACATAGTTGCTAAGGATCTAATACTATTGTCTGTTATGATTACATTTGTAATCCTGTTAATTTAATCTTCTTACACATCCAGTTTTTTCTTTACAAATTAATTACATTACTACTGCTGTATGCTTTTCATTTGAATCACAGAGTTTCCATGACAGATGTTTTCTTCTTCCAAAATGAGGTTAAATATTTCTGGTTTCAAAACAACAACAACAACAAAGAATTATGAATTTGCCTCCTCATTCTATGACCTCATCTGATAATTCTTCTTTCATCCCTTGTTTTTGTGCCCTCATCTTTCATTCTTTAAAATAAACTCACAGTGCCTCAAAATATGTTTCATTTTCATTTTCTTTCATGTCTTTTCCTTTCCTGCATTTTAATACACCATATATGTATCTTTCTGATGTTACATAGCGAAGTGTAGCTTCTGCCACAAAATCCACATCATACATTTAATGCAGTGATGTAGCTGTGCTCTATCACTCATTCTGTGTTAGATCATCCACCTCTGCCTATGGGCAATTCATGACAAACCCTAAATATTGTAACAGGAGAGAAAAAAATTCCTCACATGGTCTCTATGAGCGTGCTAAAGAAATGTATTGATTTTTAAGTGAGACATCAAAAAAACAAACAACCACTTGCCCTAGGTATTTAGGCCTTCTTCACCTTCAGGTCAGCACATACAGCTTCCTTTCCTATGATTTCAGGATAAAGCAACATTGCTGTGCATCCTTTACATCCCCTTGAAATCTAAATTCCTTGGAAATCTAAGATGGGGTGTGGGGAAAAGACTGCTAAAGGCTGCTTGTCCTTCTCCAGGCGCAAGTGCTGGACTATCAATAATTTATAATTAATTAAGGAGTGGATGTGCCTATGAACAGAAAACAGCATGCATACAGCGAAGATTCAGAGGGAAGCCTGATGAAGTTTCTCCCATCCATCCCTACTTCATGGGCTCAACTTGACTCCTCACTTCTATCTCCTCTCTCAGGCAGAACAGGAGGATGAGGAATAGGGGTTGGGGTCACTCCGTAACACTTTGTCTCTGCTGTTCCTGCTCCGGCATGGGGTTCCTCCCACAGGATCGAGTCCTTCACGAGCTGCTCCAACATGGGTGCAGTCGTTCAGGAAAGGACTCCTCCAGCATGAATCCCCTGCAGGGTCACAGGTCCTGCCTGAAGACCTCCTCCAGCACGGTCTCCTCTCCATGGGCTCTCTGTGGCTGCAGCCTCCTTCAGAACTCGTGCATCTACCGTGGCATGGGCTCCTCCACTAGCTGCAGGGTCACTATCTGCTCCGTTGTGGTTCCCCATGGGCTGAAGGAGGACAACTTGCTTCCCTCTGGTGTTCTCCACAGGCTTCAAGGAATCTCTGCTCTGGCACCTGGACCACCTCCTCCCCCTCCTTCTTCACTGCTCTTGGTGTCTGCAGAGTTGCTCCTCTCTTTTTCTTTTACCCCCCCCCTCATTCCTGTCTTAAAGCTGTCACAAGTTTGTTTACCCTCTCTTATAACTGTTATTATAGAGGCCCCACCATATCTCTGATGGGATTAACTTTGAGCAGCAGCAGGTCCACCTTGGAATGTCAGGAACTAGCCCTGGCAGACACTGGGATGCCTCCTTATGTCTTCTCAGTGAAGCCACCCCTGCAGCTACCCCCACTACCAAATCTTTGCCATGTAAACCCAGTCTTACTTCCTTCTGATTACAAGCCACTTCAGAAATTGTGTATCAGATTTCTGTGTATCATTTTCTAATGCTGCAGACAAAACAAAACATTGTTATGTAATTCACAGCAGCAGAGGGAGGACTTCAGGAATCATAAGTAACTCCACATAAATAAAGATGTAGAGATAAAACAACTCCTGGGACCAAAGCTGATGAATTGCTCTCTTTCCTGTATTCTTTCGCACTATTAAAAAATGTAGTGGTAATGTGAGCTAAGTTCAGTATTTCACAAGCATTGTGTTTTTTAACAGATAAATGCTCTCTCTCCTCAGAATAAAATAATGTCAGCTAAATGTGATCAACAGCAGGGAACAGATCCGGTCTCTAGTCAGCCAAAACAAACGTAGAAACCTTTGGAGAAAGGAGAAATGGAGATGAACTTTGGCTGTAGTTATCTGAACTAATCCAAAAGGGAGTAGTAGAGTGAATACGATTTGGATAGATAAAGCAGAATATGTCAAGCACTTGAGTTTATTAGCTATGATCATAAAAAGAGGCTAACAGGGTTTTTTTGTACCTGACTACAGATGCTAGAGACAATAGTAATACATTCCACCCTAAAAATATACAGATTCTGTTTTTCAAATTTTGACGTTTAAACTAATGCTAACGACTTTCCTTTTAACTATAGTTCCAATGATAATTATTCATATCTAAGTTAAAATTGTCACTTAACTGTACAGAATGATGTAAAATAGTGATTTCAATATATTTATTTCTTATTAAAGAGGCACTCAAGCGCTTTCACTTAATCTAGCCTGTGTTATTTAAAAGAAAGAAAATAAAAAGAGAATGACATTTATTCAATATGATGTGAAGTATATTTGTGCTTAGTCATTAGCTGGTTGATGATTATATCCCAAGATATGATAACGCAGATTTTCCTAACTATATTAAAAAAGCTCTTCTCAGTTCACGCACTAAAAATCACCCCTAATCAGCTGTCAAGTATCTATTTATTCCTATGTTATCAACACCAAAATATTCCTTTCATTCACAATCACTGTGTTGTTGTCCCACTGCCATTCATTTAGTAACATTAATGGTTTTCTTCCTATCTTTTGAAAGCCACAAATACAGAAATGAAATATACTATATTTACAGTACCTTATTTTCCTTTCACAATTCATATATATCCAGTTTTGCTACTTTCTACTTCTGCTCCTTTTCAAGAAGAAAGCTGACTATACATGAAGTTCTCAGCTGGAAATGGATCCAAGAGTACTGCTGGCAACAGACTGTGCCACTCTCAAACCAAAATTTTGGTCCAGATCTGTGAGAACTAGTGAACAAGTTTTTTAGATCAAAGGTTACACTTCCAGTTTGGTAAATAACTAAAGTATTCCAAATCTTGGCACTACACAGCTTTCACTCCCCCCCAAGCACAACAGTAGCTAAGGTGAATTTATCGAAATGGAAAAGGCTCATACATGACTTGTGGCCCCTAATGGTGATTCTTCATTAATTTCTGTCTTGCAGTCCCACTCTGAAGAACCCTGGCTGCAGCCACGGTTCTAACTTTTCACTCCTAAAGATCAACAGACCAAATCCTACTGTTTTTCTTTCCAAGCTGAAGTTAAAAAATTAACTCACACAGAACAACCATCCTTAGAAGACACATTAATTTATTTTACAAACTCAGCAAAAACTAAAGGGAAAAAGAGAGGATTACTCCAAAACTAAAACCAGCCAAAGAATTGCTCAGCTATGTTAAGGCTCTGTTTGGCACACAGGTGGAACAAAGAAGCAGTGGATCACAGGGGTGTCAGAAATTTAGTGAACATAGAAGAGAACCAAACAGCTAAAAGTAATCAGGAGACTACTTATTTTATAATCTTTTCCCAAAGCAAAATATGATGTATTTAAGCCATTTATAATATATATTGGCCTAACTGCAACCTGTTCTTAAAAACCTCAAAGGATGGAGATTGTACAACCTGAAATACTAAACATTAAATATTTGCTCCTGAAAACAGTATTCGTTGCCACAACTCCAGCTCATTATTTGTTACTTTCCCAGAAGACACAAAGAAAAATTCTTTACCCTCTTTCTCACAAAAGCACTTCAGATATTTAGAGTGTTCTTCCTATGTCTCCCCACTGTGTCTCTTTTTTTAGGCCAAACATCAACTCACTTCAGTTTTTCCAGAGATCGTATTGTCTAGATTTCTGATCACTCTTTGTATTTTAAACTATCAGTGCCTAGAACTGGAGATGGTACTCAATGCAGACTGAGTGAAATAGGAATTATTTATTATCTTGCATATGGCAATGCTAGTTCTATGTTCCAGTTTGGTACATTCTTTTTCTTCCTCATCAGTCTACATCAGTAGCTAACATTCAGTTTGCTGTTCTTCTCTCAGGATTTTTCCCTAGTGTTCCTATACAGCTAATCATTCCCTGCCTCGTATTTTGTGAATTCTGGGCACTCAGCAATATATCACACTTCTCAAAAAGAATTTATTAATGTGTCCTGTGTGCTTCAGCCAGGTTCCTATATATTTTAGTGTGAAAATTGTTCATTGCATAGGAGTTAAGGATGGGCTAATAAAAATAATAAAATACTTAGTCCATCAATTATCTGTAGGGCCAAAATATCTTTCACATTAAAGCTAGAACAGGCAGTCTGAACGCAGCTTGTTTTACCACCATTACCATGCTCACCATCATGTAGAAGTGCAGGAAATACTGCACTGCTGTTCACCGTTGCTGCCCTCAGGCCAAAAGCTGGTAAGAACCAACCAAGAGGATAAGAGATTGAAATTATTTTCTCATCTCTTATAATTTCAGATAAGCTCTGAAAATCACCTAGAAAGCAAGATGTTCCTGTACATTTTCTTCACGTCTCCTTTTGTCTCTTAACTCTTCTAGCTTTTAGTTTACTTCCTCTGCCACCATCCCCTCAGTCTCCTCCAGGCTGAACAAGCCGAATGATCTCGGTCACTCCTTGTCCCTCTTGACCCTTCACCATCCTCAAAGCCCTCATATCCTTCTTATATTGTGGCACCCAAAGAAGCACAAAGTACTCGAGCTGAAGCTGCACCAGTTCAAAGTGGAGCAGGACTGTCACTTCCCCCAGCTGTCCAGCCATGCAGTGCACTGTTCACTTCCTTATTTTTGTGCATTCTTCTGATTTTTTTCTTCATAGAGAGGGTCTGACTCACAGACTACCAAAAACAGTAACACACTTCCATGCACCCCAGTGAATCTTCTAATTTCTCTGACAGCTAACAAAGGTTACATAAAACCCTCTCTTACCTCAAAAAGGTGGGAGAACAGACTTGCTAATGGTAAAGTTTGTTTGTGCTGGTTTTGGCTGGGATAATGTCAGTTTTCTCCACAGTAGCTGGTATGGGGCTGTGTTTTGGATCTGTGCAGAAAACACTGTTGATAATTCAGGGATGTTTTCATTATTGCTGAGCAGTGCTTATGCAGCCTTTCCTGCTTCTCAGCCCACCCCACCAGGGATGAGGCACAAGGTACTGGGAGGGGACACAGCTGGGACAGTTGACCTCAACTGACCAAAGGGACATCCCAACACCACATGGCATCGTGGTCAGCATAGAAAGCTGAGGGAAGAAGAAGGAATGGGAGGGGACATTCCGAATGATGGCTTTTCTCTTCTCAAGTCACCATTACATGTGATGGAGCCTTGCTTTTGTGGGGATGGCTGAACAGCTGCCTGCCCATGGGGAGTGGTGAATGAACTACTTGTTTTGCTTTCCTTGCACGTGTGGATTTTACCTAATAAAATGTCTTTATCTCAACCCACAAGTTTTCTCACTTTTACTCTTCCAGTTTTCTACCCCATCTCACCAGGGGAGGAGTGTGTGAGGGGCTGCGTGGGGCTTGGTTGTCAGCTGAGGTTAAACCACAACAATGTGAGTAACAATTCAGAATTGAATAGTTCAGTTAGCAGGGACCTGCAGTGATCATCTAGTTCAATTGCCTGACCAAATCAGGATTGACCAGAAGTTCAAGCATGCTATTAAGGGCATTGTCCCAATGCCTCTAAAACAGTGACAGTTTTGGGGCATCAACCAACTCTCTAGGAAGCCTGTTCCAGTGTTTCACCACCCTCTCAGTGAAGAAATGCTTCCTAATGTCCAGTCTGAACCTCCCCTGGCGCAGTTCTGAACCATTCCCATACATCCTGCCTCTGGATAAGAGGGAGAAAAGCTCAACATTTCCCTCTTGCCTTCCTCTTCTCAGGAAGCTGTAAAGCACAATGAGGTCGCCCTTCAGCATCCTTTTTCTCTAAACTGGACCAGTCCCAGAGTCCTCAGCCACTCCTCACAGGACATGCTTTCCAGCCCTTTTCATCAGCTGTGTTGCTGTCCTCTGGCCACATTCAAGGACCTTCACATCCTTCTTAAATGGTGGTACACAGTGCTCAAGGTGAGGCCAGTCCAACACTGAATGCAGTGGGATAATCCCTTCCTTTGCCCAGCTGGTCATGCTGTGTTTAATGCACCCCAGGACACAGTTTGTACTGTGGACTGTCAGGGCGCACTGCTGGCTCCTACTGATCTGCTGTCCCAGATCCCTGTCTAACCATGAGTTAAAGCTGAGTACTAACACGATCCCTTTAAGTATAGAAAAACATCTCTCAGATCATATATGCTGTTGGAATGAACAGCTCATAAAGCTACTCATATCAAGTAGTTTATTAATAAAAAATAAGACATTTAATTTGGCATTTGAAACTATGTTTCAAGAAAATTATGCATGCTATCTAACTCCTCCCAGCAGAAGGCTAAATGTGGGAATTACAGATCTTAATATAAACACTTGTGCCTGTCTACTGTTTAAGTGAGGGTTCCTCGATTCACCCATTACGGTATTCCTGTGGCTGCAAGAGGTTTACAGCACCACAGCAAAGATTACAAAAGGTCTAATCGATGCAAAGATGTTGAAGGAAGTTTTAGTTTCATTTTAATAATCCCCATAATTTGCTGAAATTAAAAAAGAGCAGGGACGGAGCTTTGCATGTAGTTAGTTTACTAGCCAAAATCTGACAAGGAAATTGATCCTCTTCCAAGACAAAATACAAGAGTTGGAGAGATGTCTTTTGGCAGCTACTGGTACAATACTTCACCAAATAGCTGCAGGAAAAAAAATCTTTTTGCCAACAGTACAAGATTTACGGTTTGAATTAAAAGGAAACACAAACAAACAAATTAGAAAAAAAAAACACAAAAAATAGTCCAGCTCATTTTAACGGTTCAGGAAGTTTTGGTAGTATTTCTTGGGTGACCCTGGTGGGGGAAACATGAAGGGTCAATCATGATATCTGTAGGTTACTACTACAAGCACGCATAGTCCTCTCTGCAGTGCATGTCATTATTCTGATGTCCAGTAGAAACTACTGTTATGGGTTTAAAATCTTGGAATTTTTCTTTCATCTACCAACCCTGCACCTCAGAGAAATCACCCTCTGTCTCCTCTTCAACCGTGGAACCTGGAAAGAGACTGCATGCCCCATAGAAAAGAGTTCCACCTGGC
>JAWWEU010000081.1:134460617-134486767 GCA_035583155.1 Acropternis orthonyx | reverse complement strand
TTACACACTTGTTTTTGTGGGTTAAGCGGACCTTTTTCCTCTGTACCCTTGTACTTATTGTGATCTTTTTACTAAACAGTAATTCTGACTTGTAATCTGTTTGTGAGTTAGACTCATTCCTCCTGCTGGTTTACCTTTAAACCAGCACAACTACCAAGGGTTCTCCACACCAAAGCTTTGCCTTTGGGATACAACCAACCATAACTGAAGGTCAAAGCTGAATACCAACATGCTGGCTGTAGGACAGGTAGAGAGAAACAAAACATGCACTGGTACCTAATTGTGTAAACTGATGGAAGTGCAGTGATCTGCTGGAGATTTAGAAACTTTACTTTGTAAGGAAAGAGTAACATTTCCAAGAAAATACTAGGCAAATGTCTTTTGACTTGTTACATGGGTTAGCAGAATACCTAACAGCGTATAGCTCACACTCTTGAGTTACACCAGCCCCTGTGAAAACTGTTCTTGCCCTGTGTCACAAGAATGAACTGCCCTTTTTTTCTCCCTTCTTTTTACTATTGTTGTTCTATCAGAGTTTCGTTTTCCACTACTGGACTTCTGTGTAAGAGGAAAACAAAGTAGCAAAACTAGATTACTAAATTCTTATCTTTGGTTTACATCTCAAAATCTTCACTATGACAGAAGAATATTTTATCCACACTGAAATACAAAATTTCAGGAGAAGAAACCATAAGCTTCACATTTCACCTAATGTATTTAATGTTTTTCTTTAGAAAGCTCTTTCTTGCCTCAAATCCACATAAAAGCAATTATTTATCTCAAAATATTTGGAGGCACCTTAATCCACTCTATCAAGTTCCAACTTTTTTGCAGGAGATGTTAGTCACAAGCTTGCATTTCCTCAAGTGCTGGGAGCTCATGAATCCCAATCAGCGCACCAGCTCACACAACAGCCCCTCTGGCTTCCACACATGCCAAACACAGATGATTATTCTGCAGGGTTTTGGAGAGGGCTGCCCAGATACTAGCTAACTGTACTGAAGACTAGGTGCCTGGCTGCCAAACTATCTTCAAATGTATGATCTGTAACTTTTTTTTCTAGGATATTTTTTAGGGGGAGAGTATCACAAGGTAAGAGACTCTCCTATTAACTTTGGCACATCCATGGGCCTTTAAATGATGGCTACTAGAACAACTGAAAATAATTCTTGTCCAGGATAATGTAGACATTACAGGATTTTGCAACCACAATAAGCGTTTTGAGTAATATGGAAAACTGATTACAACTGGTTAAGAATACAGGTCAAGCTAATGAAATTGGGGTACATCTCCTGGAGTGGGTCACATTCACCTGGTGAAACAGCTTCAATGGACTCTGTTGAGAGTACCTCCTAAAAAAAGTCCAAAAACCCCACAGTGAGAGCTGAGACCAGGAAATCCCATTTGTAGAGATGTCATAGTCTTTAGCAAGCCAGAATACCAGGCAATGTGCAGGCAAGCTCCAAATCTTGGCACACCTAATTTAAAAGCCAAGACTTATTACTCAGTGTGCCCAAGTGACTCTTCATGTATCTCTTTCTTGGCACATTATTCTAAACCAAAATTCATTACAACTGTTTAAGAATCTTTGGAAAGCATCACTTTTTCCAGGTTCTAGATATTGGAATCTTCTCTTTGGACAACGGCATGCATGCCCAAGTCACTAACCTGTAAGAGCCTGCAACTTCAATAAAGTCAAACTTAACTACAGGTTTTGTGAGAAGAACACCAAAAAAAAGTAGGTGATCCTGCTTCCCTTTGCCACTGAGGAAGTAAATATGTGTGTTGCATAGGAAAATCTTAAAGATTTAGAAACAGCCCACTAGATGGAAACAAGCAAAAGTCTAGTGTAGCTTTGTTGTAACAAAAACATATCACATCAACACTAGAGATCAGGAAATTATTGTCAGAATAACTGAAATGACTCGAAGATGTTTTTCACCCTCAATATCCATTGTCCGTCTGTTAAGAGAGACAATGTCATAGCAACATTCTTTTTGTAACAAAAAAATTTTAAAACAGTATTTAACAACTAAAGAATGTAACAACTACTGAAAAAGTTTTCAAAATCTTTATAATCAGAATGCTACGGTTTGTGGAACAAATTTTTCAAGACATCAGTGAAACCAAAAGCTAAATGTAAAATAAATAAAAATCAAGCATCAGACAACTAAAACAGAAGAAAATTGACCTTTAGAAATACTTTGAAATTCCAAATGCATCAAGAACTGATAAAACTAGTGCTGCAATTATCTAAACACATGAAAAGAATACTCCTACAAGAAGATAAAGGAAGCATTCTTGGGTTTATTTTGCCTGAGAGAAGAAATCAAAGTCTGATCAATGAGAAGTCTTGATCAGCCTTATCTATGAGGACCTTGGAGCAACCATACACAACTCAGATGTTGAAATACATTTTTTGAAGCCTTGAGAAAAAATAAAAATAAAAAATAAAATCATCAAACTGTGTAGAGAAGACTAAACAAACATTTTTCCTCTATTTGTCCTAACTTCTGATTTCTTCTACCTGTTAACAAAATGAATTTTGTTAGTTGATCACTTTGTACACAACAATAAAATGTCATACTTTTCCCTTTTTTAAAGTTTTTTTTAATTATTTATTTCACCAGGTAAGTAGCAAAACTGAGGATCAATTTATTCTTAAGACCTTTCATATAGGTCTGCTGGGAGGCACAGTCAGAAATTCAGAAGTGAAGTCAGGAAGGATGTCATTGCCCTTGGGTAGTCAACATTCATCACAGCTGGCAGCCTTTATTGTCCACTGTGCTATAATAGTTTCTCAGTAGGGAAGGCAGCATGTAGTACAATGATGATGCGCAAGATAATGCCTAAAACCACAAAACTGTTTGAGAGTCAGTTAGGAGTGAGTGTTTACAATGGCAGTGGAAGGAAAGAAAGGTAGAATGACCTGGTTCTCTTTTTAGTTGTGAACACTGGTAACATTTTTCATTCTGTATCATGTTTAGGGAACCAAAGTAAGTATATTTCTATTATGCAGTTTTCATTTGGTCATTACTTGTTTACCTCTCTGCTCCAGTTCTCACCTTAACTCTGCCATTTAATACAGCTTGTTCTCCAAAACCAGAAAGTTAATATAACCAGGAAACAGTTAGGTCTTGAACACTGCGAACTGCTTCCTAGTTCCTTATGTGATAGGCAGATCAATCATCACTGTTCCTGAATTTCTATTTTACTTACTTAAAATGGCTGGAGAAGTTGAACTAAAGTCACAGATTCATAAAATGGTTTGGGTTGGAAAGGACTTTAAAGACCATGTAGTTCCAACCCCCCAGCCATGGGCAGAGTTGCTTTCCACTAGACCAATTTGCTCAGAGCTGGCCTTGAGCTCTTCCAGCAACAGGGCATCCACAACTTCTCTGTACAATGTGTACTAATGCCTCAGCACCGTCACAGTAAAAAATTTCTTCCTAATACCTAATCTAAACCTACTCCCTTTCAGTTCAAAGCCATTAAAGTCAGTCATACTCATTAGAATTAGCTGAGAAAACGAGACAACAAAAAGATTTACAGCCAATAATTTTTTACAGAAAAATGGGTCACTCATATTCAAAGCCTTTCTATGAATATTGGGCAGCAATAGAGCACATTAAGCCAAATTGCAACTGACTGCAAATTTTCCATCAGACACCAGTACGGTGCCCTGCACACGTGCATGTGGGTAAAAAAGGTTGTGGTTTGCAAGGTGGCTGTTCTCCTGTTTCTCACTAAATCTCTCTCAGATTACCTTGAATTTGAAACTCAGTTTTACAGATTTGCTCCTAATTATTTAGGTAGTTCTACTCACTTCAATGAACTCAGTTGTTATTTAGTGTGACTTAAAATAGCTGCAGTTGGCATTCTACCACACTGAGTAACGAAAGATTCAGTGAAGGACTAAAACACCTGAAGGCAAGATCTAAAATACCTTCTTTGATGGATTCACATCCAGAAGTCCCAGTCAGCTTTTCTAGTGGTGCACGGCTACACTGATGTCAGGAATGAGAGACACATGAAGCACAGACAGCAACTAGGTGAGAGACAGATGCTTCAGTCTCCTATAGAGCTACTCAATTATGCTTTAGAGTATCTGCCCACTAATTGCAAATAGCAATATGCCAGGACATGATGTGCTATATGCCACCTTTGCAGTGGTAAAGTGCTCTCCAGTATCAGGGCCTAGTCTTTTTCTTTGAGAAGATGCAGGAGTCAATTAAATGTAAAGAAATACAGCAGCTTCTGCAAGACTTTGGAAGACTTCACAAATCAAAAAATACCCCATCTGCTGTTTGGTCACCTTCGGGTATACTTTCAGTTTAAAAAAAGAAGCAAGAGTGAACAAATTACTTTTCTATTAGTGGTGGGAATTGGCTGCACTTCTGAATAATGCACTCTGTCTCACTACTTGTTTCTGGATTTGACGTTTTTAACTCATGAGGTAAAAAGGTCATGTAAAAGGAAAATGAGTTGCTACAGAGCAGTAGTTATATCCACAGTCCCCATTACACTCTCACTCTGCTGCTAGGATACATGGATCAAGTGATGATACCTTGAATGGGCATGCAATATGAAAAGCCCTCCAAGCACCCAACTTCCCATACGAAATGCAACAGGAATAGGATCACAGCACTGCGGAACTGAAGCACTATTGACACAAGAACAGACAGGACTGACATGACATTAACCAGGTTTAGGAAAATGCAAGAAGATGTAGTCTGTGAAATCTAGTCCTATTTTCTTGATAAAATTGCAACCGTATTACACAACTTGACACCTTTTTGGTCAGCCTAATCTCAGAAGGAAAAAGGTGTGCAAGTAACTTTCCAGGGATAAGAGGTTTCTGATATTCCCAGCAGCAAATTCAGTTTGGTGCTTTCTGTGTGAGAAATGGAAGATATGAACCTCTGGATTAAAAAATACTACTGCTGTGGCATGTGAAATATTAATAATTTTAATTATTTTCAAGTACCTTATTAGAAAACAAACCTACATGACGCTGCTTCAGTCTTGAAGATGTTTTGCTTTCATGCAATTATACTATAGTCATATTGCTTCTCAAGACAGCTTCTGCTGAGAAACCCAATTAACAGTAGTTTTAAGAGATAGACTTTGTTTGGTGTTCATCTTTTCTTTGCCACAATTTATTTTGCATAATAAAAACAAGAAAAGAAAAGTAATAGAAAGAGAAAACAGGTCCAGCAGGGGAACCCTTAAATACAGCCTGTTATTAATCAATTTATTTCACACAGTGGTTTCTAAGCAGCACAAGCGTATGTGTACTGTGCACCCATAAAAATAATGGCAGTGAAAAACTGGATGCTCTAGTTCTTAAAGGATGCCTATCACTGAGGATTAAAAGCATTACGTAAGAACATGAAAGCAGCACTAGGTCCTCAGCTATAGGATAATGCAGTTATTCGAGAAATCTGTGCCAGAAAGATCTGGCTTCCATTTTTATTTGTGCAATTTAGGTAATGGGGAAAATGTATTATGCTTTTCTAAACCTATGGTGATGAAGCACATCCACAACGAACAAGGTCAACAACTGTATCTGTTTACAAACAGTCAGATTCCGATTCTGCTAACTTGCGATCCTGAAAGCTGCTTACTAAGTCAGATTAACATGGAGTTTCTGTTTATCATCCTGATGTAGCTGAAGAACCTCACGCCCAAAGAATACAAATGGCTCCTTATTTTTGACACTGCAAACTTCATTAAGAGCTGCCTATCCTTTTCCTGAATTTATAGTAGAATGTGTACAGTATTGCCAAACAAACTATATAGGAATCACAACTCATCTATCTGAGTGTATCAACTGCAGTCTCATCTGCTGGCAATATGGATTTCCAAAGGCTGAAAAAACAGTTATTATATTTCACCAATAACTGACCTTTGGCATATGTATATATTCAAATCGGAATTAAAAATTCTTTCTCCAGCAATGAATGAACCCCCACATTTAAATACTTACATTTACTGGGGCACATACCCCTCTTAGGGGGGTTTATGGTGATTTTCATTTTAAGTGGCTCAGGACTAAGTATATGTAGCAAATTGCAGTGAGACAAGCAGATTGCCTGGACTGCCCTGTCTGTCACTCTAGTGCAGTGTATTAAAATGGGCCTGCCCTTTTGGGAAGCAAAACTACTCTTTGGAAGCATATTTGCTTCCATCAGGAATCCCACTTTGCAGTGAGTGCTGTTTTTCACAGCTCTAAATATGGCTTGTAGAACTGACATCCTTATTTCCACTGAGATAAAATTAAGCGAGCAGAAGATAATAGAAATGAACACTCAGTATTATACATAAACAGAACTCGAGAAAAATGTTAGTTTACATATTTTTGGCTTCTGATAAACTGCATATTAATTGCTTTAAGCTCTAAGCCTACTCCTGGGTTAGAGAATGCAAGCCAGCATTGTTCAAGTCATGCTGGTTTATGAACACCCAAACACACAGGAGAGAAAATAGAAATACTGGTACATATGTTTAGGAAGATTAACTACAGGTGAACCAAGTGGCCCAGATGGCAAAGGGTGGTACCTGCATGCAATCTGCAACTATGGTGGCAGAAGCACACTCTGGGTCCACCTTCTCCCAGAGGCCCCTGCTAGCTGGCATCCCCGCCAGAAATCACAGTTTCCTAACAGGGGGTGGGCAAACTCTGGAAAATAGATTGTACAGCCAGAAAACACTGTATCGTCTCCCATGAGACTGTGAGGAAAGAGGGCAACTGACTCACTGAGTCTACTGAGTATCAGATTTTGTCTGTGATTACGCTTATCTTTATAACTATTATATTTTTTTTCACTGCTATATGTCTGTGACATCACTATTGTATTTTGCAGTAGCCAAACGCAGGAAAAGGCTAGAAGAGATCATTCTTTCTGCAAAAATAGTCTGACTTTTTCTTCTTTTTTTTCCCCTAAATATTTTACAAAGGAAAATGAAAACTAAAATGAAAAACTGTAACTCATGAAACTGTCTCCAAGATGCTGCCTTATCTCAACCATACATTTTACCCTAGTTTTCTTCCCCATATGTAAGGATGCTGCTAGGCTTTTTTTTGTTAATTAGAAAAAAGAACTCAAGACAAATTTAGCAACAGCAGAAGAAACTATTCCCTCCAAGAGTACTTCACACTGATCTTCTGTTATATGACAGGAATTTTAAGTACTGTAAAAAATTGCTCACAAAAGGCTGACTCTAAATTACCAACTCTCAATTGCATATGGAAGAGTAACAATACTTCATCTGACAGCTAAACCACAAGTAAAAAAAAAAAAAAAAAAATTAAACCTCTCCATTCAAATGAAACTATTATTTCCAAGTAGTATGCGCAATAGCACCTAAAGGTTTCGCAAGAAATTTGGGTCAAAGAAATTTTGTTTTAGACTTCATGAAAAAAAAAGTTAAGAAAATCCATATAAAAATAAACATGTTTGAGAGGGAGACAAAGTCACAGACACACTCAAAATATATCAAATAGAATACAAAACACTTTAAAACTGTATTTACATACCTAAATATACTAAAAAACATTTCCAAAGAAGTCATTCTTTATTTAACATATCACTGGTCAAATCAGTCCAATTCCAGAACAAATAACTTCAAAACAAGCTGCACAAGAATAACAGTTTGGATTAATACCTTGTCCAAATGGACTTTTCAACTTAATAACAAGTAGCATGAAATCTTGCAGCCAAAATTATATCCACTCAATTCTGAACAGAAGAAGCAGCACAGAGATGAATAGAACACTTTAGGTTCCACTAACCACCCTAAATACACGCTTCTTCTAAAAGTCTTTATCCAAGACACTTAAAAGGACATTGTAGGATGAATGACTCAAGATATTAACATCAGATCATTCATTTAAAAACAGACTATAGAACTTCTAAGGAAATGTGGTATGATAAGGCCAGAACTGTATCAAAAAACCCCTATCAAACTTCCTAACAAAAGCCTGTAAAATCAGTTCAGTGCTTATCCTGTACATGAACCTTTGTTTCACTCAAAGAGAAAAAGCAGACCAATTCTGTGGCAGGTAGCTTATTGACTCATAAAACTGATGTCATAAAGTCACCCTTAAGAAGAATTAAAATATAAAACCAATTAAAATTCAGCACTTCAGTAACGAAACAGCACACAGGTTTACTTTGTCAAATGAGAGATATTGTAGAAAATACATGAATTACACTGACAAGGATGTAATTGAGTAAGAACTGCAGCACTTTCAAAAGTAGGAGGCATAAGATTCACATTTAGGCACTCATGAAATTTAACATTACAACTAGAGAAATTCAAAAGCAGGCTGTATCAGTTCCAAAAGGGTCAATGTAAAATGTCACACTGGAAAAATGCTCAGCTTGTTAGCATGCTTCTAACATCTACCAATTTTGTGGCCGAACACCTAAGAATGACTCTACTTTTAATTTTGCTATAAGAGGTACACAAACAAAAAAGAAGATAAAGTGATAGAATTGAGTTACCCACACTGACACAAAACATGAGAACAAAAATCACCATTTTCAAGCTTAATCTGAAAAATAAAGGCATGGAATTTGTGAGGGATGATTTTTAAGAAAAGAAGGTAATATGTCAAGTAGTTACTTGTCATCTATGGATTGAAAGACAGACACCTTCATGGGGGAATTCAAAAGCAGAAGTCTAATTTAGCTATTAGGTAGCTAATGCAGAATAAAGTGACAGAGCCTGGAGAGACTGTGTACAAGGTGCTCTGGCATGCAACCTTCTGTCTGATTTCAACAGTCGTCAACACGCACAGCTCTTACTGCCTTCAGTAAGGGTTGAAGTATTTTTTAACTTCCAAAAATTAGTAGGAGTTTAGCACTGCAGATAATCAAGTGTAACAATGACTGAATTCAATTCCATTTAGGAATAGCTAAGATACAGAATCTGTAACTGCAAAAAGTTATCAGCACAGACTCTCCACACTGCTTTGACGTTAGCAATGCAACAGAGTAGTCAACAACATGAACCTTTTATTGTGGTATTTCTTTTGTTTTCTGGCCAATTACATGTATAGGCATAAGACAGGAGCCAGAAGCACTGCATATACTCTTAAGACATTCTGTCCTGCTTGTATCACTAGGAATGCTACCAATACTAGAGTTTTCTTATTTTGAAGATAATTTATGCCATGACACTTAAAATCTCCTGAAGCCTCAGTTTCTATCTGGTGAAGCTGTATGTCCACTAAAAATTCAAAAGAAAAATGTTCTAAATATTTTGATTTTTCAGAAATGCTTGAAACTATGGACTGTTACTAATGCTTTCTGAACCTCGCTATACTTTACCAATCACGTTTTTTGAGACCCAATCCTTAAAAACTATTTGGGACTGAAAACAGCATGGAAACAGAGAACAGCCTGAAATAAACTTCGATGGATTCAGAGGCATTTGCACTATAAAATTAAAGTGCAAGAAGTGCTGAATGACAGAAAACGGCAATTGAAAAGACAGATCTCAGAGAGAGAAATCTCATGGGAAAACATCATGAAAATGGCAAGTACTTCAATTTTAAGATGGATTTGCAATTGTCTATTTGTGAGTGTTGATAATACCTTAAAATCAATACCAAAGAAGTGAAACATATGGTGCCTGTATTCAAGTCTCCATTTGCAGAGTTTTAAGGTTTATAAGTGCTCACACGGGGCATTTCAACTACAATATAGAAGAAGAAAATTGGACTTAATTATGCCTTTGTTAATTAAGTCAATTATACAGTTAATCTTTTTCTAATTAAAATTTAGAATTGGTTTTAACATTTTTCCTCACACTTTTTTCCTAAAATACACATATTTAGTTGCTTCTTTAATGTTCTAGCTTTACCACCAAAAAGATTAAATAATTCCTTCTTTTTTCTTATTAAACTGTATATGTAATGATAGCAACAATAAAAGTGCTACTTGCTCAAGTGCAACTAAAATGATATTGGACATTCAGACTGCTCTTTAGAAGTCTAATTTTTAGGATTACAAGAGAACCGAAATAATGATTGAATAAAGACATCACATATTTCCTACAGACGTTTTTGACAGATCACAAAAAAAAAAAAAAAATGTCAGAAACCTGGTTGCTTTAGGGGGCCGTTCTCAGCAGGTTAAAACAGGAGCTGAGCAGTATGGGAACTTCCTAGATCTCATTAGCGAAGGAGGAAAGGAGTTACGTGCTCTTGCAGTTCCAGGTGGAAGTCCAAAGGAGAGCCTACACATGCGTCATCCTCAAGCTTAGCACTATTCTTTTTTTAGCCAGAAAGGGCTTATCTTATTACCCTTCTTAGCTGTGATGTCCACACAGAACCAGAGAAGAGCATCATCCCAAAAAGTACAGGGAGCACAAAGGAAACAGGCAGTTCAGACACTCTGGTGCCTTTCAAATGCCTAACTGGACTCTGTTGTTAGTTCAGCTTTGTGCATCATTAACATAAAATCATACTGCTTTCCTTCTCTTAATTCAGGTAAAATTGATACACTGTAATAATTAAGACCACGCCTATGAGTTTTAAAAACTCACATGGCTTTGTTGAACTACAGTAAACACTACTTTTTCTGCCTGGCAGGATGCACATGCTAGTTTTTCACCAGCATCTGATGAATAATTCAGGTTTTCTGTATTTGTGCATGAATAGTTTCCTCTATTTTGTTTCAGATATTACACCATGACTATTACAAGGAGTTTTCACATAATTTCAGACTGTCTGCATTAGGCACTTTTTCCAGCAATATTCAACTGTGGTGCCTGTAAAGGGATTCAGGGCATAAGAGGAGCAAGATTGACTGAGTACATTCTTACCAAATTACTTCACCACTATCCCAACAGAATATACGAGGGCACAAATTACGTTTTGCTCACTGCAAACACAGGCACATAATGGGGATGGCTTGAGAACAAGAGAGCCCTCTGACAGAAAGCAAACACTATCACATAATTGAAATAAAATTTGAACACTTGTCAGAAGTTATTCATCTAATGTTGGTGCAGGCTTACAAATTTTCCATTCATGTAGAAAATTCACTACCACTACTACAGCCTCATAAGTAAGAGATGCAGCTGCCTGCTCCAATATAATTTCAACAGCTTCTGAGTCACAGATGAAAATCTGGCCCATGCTGATGCATTATGCAGAGCATCTATAAAAATGACTATGCTGATAGCATTAAGAACTATGACCGTGGAAAGGGAAATGTCATTATTGAATCCACAGTACTAAATTTGTCCTTCGTACAACAAATACAGGGATGTGAAAAAATGAACACCCCTAAAAAGATAATGAGTGATGCAACAAAAGATTCTACTGTCCACTTGTTATTTTTATTCAGGTCATCCCATATAAAAGCCAATATGAACTAAAATATTTGAACTGTGAACTGCAATGTTTCAAGGTCATTCCTTTCCAAACATAAACAGGATTCTAGCAGGAATTAAATTAATTGAAAGAGAACGAAGGGGGTTTTTGCTGTGTTCCTGTAATCTGTTTGTTTTACTGGCAAGCACAGTACAGTTCCTTGCAGTTTTTGAAACAAAAGGATAAGACAAAATACTATTGTATAAAAAACTTCTGCAGGTTATTTTTCTCCCCATATCTGGCCAGACACCCTGCAAAAACAAACACTGCAATTTAAGTACTCAAGGATTTTTATGACAGAATCAGTTCTCCCAGTGTCCTCTGACCGCTTCACCAACAGCAATAGGTTTGTACCTATTCTGTCCATTGGGGTCAACAGCATTTAGGTATCACTCACATGTAAAAAAATATCATAAAATCAGTAGTGCAGAAAATGCCTTATGTGTTTTTAAAATTGATTTTTAAAAAAGTCATAAATTCATACTCTCAGTAGCATGCATGTCCAGTCCATGGCAGCTTAGTACCACATTACCAATTAGCCAGGACAAAAAATACACATGGACACAATTTTATCAAATATATATATATAAACATCTAATGCTTGCTTCCCTATTGATGAACAGAAGGCAGAAATATTCTCACACATGGCTCAAAGCTGTTAGCAATACACTATCTGACCCTTCACAAACACATGGGAAGAACCTATCTTTCACCATCTGTTGGTCTGCAGAGATGTTTAAGGGAAAATTATCCAGCATCTTCCATATGTTAAAATAAAATCAGTCAGTCAAAGTCCGTCTCCCATGCCCCTGTTCTAGACTCTAGAGCCTGCTGAAGTAGCTCTTTAAGGGAAAGGTTAAACTTCTTTGTTTCAAGGAGAAAGTACTATTCTGTAAAGGTTTGTTTGGTTTAGGTCATAAATTCACAGCAAAAACTTCTAACATTAGCATCTGATGGCATGAAAGACCAGAACTAGAACTTCCAAATACAGATAACATGCGGGGAAGAAAAAAAATACAGGTTTAGGCATGAATTTCAATGCAGCAGTACTCTGAAAGAGACTAAACCATAGTTTCTGTAATCTCCTATCTCAAGCTCTAATAGTTAATACCTTAATTTAAAGTTGAAATTAAATGTTGTTCCTGTAGCTCACTTTTAACCAACCATACTCAAGTCATGCTTTATGTGACAGCTCACAGAGTATAAGAATTTTAAAGCATTCTTCTAGTGGTTTCACAGAAACTACTCTTTTGCATCAGCCTTAAAAAAAAAAAAAAAAAAAAAGTGTTAACATTAGTGTAATCTTTTAACACCACTAAAACTATACCCAGAATGACTAAAGATTCAAGAAAACCAAAGTACGCACCAGCAGGCTAGATGATTTGAGGGTGGTGGGGGGACATTTTGAGCCAAATGGTCACCTCAGATCCACTGTGAGGATTCATAATTAGGAGTCATGCACTCTTACAAATACATTAACTCATTATTACACTGTATAAATGCAAATGCTCATTTGCACAGTCAAACTTTTTCTTCATACAAATTGACACATATACTTTATGGATCAATACAAGCATGTTCTCTTCACCACCAAGCGCCTAACTGAGACACTATCAAAACAAGTAACACAAAAGATTACAGTTTTAAAGACAGAACGCAAACTTGTTCTAAATGTCAAATGCTAAGAAATGATCAATACAATATGACAGTAATCTTGTCTTAGTTGTAATGATTTACCAGCCAAATGAAGAAGACGCTCCTGTGTTCCTCCTAACTTGCTCTTGCACAAATCAATAGATGTGTGTTTGGAGAAAGCATCTTAGAGGTTATAGTTTAAAGTGCTCCAGGAATAATGTTGCATTTCTCAGCCATGATCAAGAAGTGGATGATTAGCTTGTTTTCTTTGTAAAAAATACTATCATTTTATCTTTCTTTACCTGCAGGGAGGTATGGTTAACAATGCACCAAGAACAGACTGGAAGATGTAGTAAGTTTGTCATTCATGTTAGTCAGAGACATGTATCTCAAGCACAACACATTTGCAGGCTTCAGATGTCCTGCAGCTCAGGGTTGCTCATAATCATTAATTTATCACAATTCAATTTTTATTAAATGGAATAGGAATCTTCCTAAACAAAGACACATGACAAAACACTAGTGGTTTAAAATTGCAAGAGTCCAGAACTCCAAACAAACTTGAGTAATTTAATCCTGGCATGGAAACCAAATGCTTAATGCACTGAAATTTGCATACTGCCACTGTGCAGGCACTGTGGTATAAAATGTCAGGTACAAGCATCTAGAAAACTACAAGCTGATTCACACCATCTCGTCTGTATTTCTGTAGATTGGCACAATTTGTATTCATTTGTCCATCAAAAAGCCTTCACTTTTTTTCAGACTATTCTTTAAAATCCTCCTAATAATCACCATAGAATGGTTTGAGTTGGAAGGGACCTGAAAGAGCATCTAGTTCCAACTCCCTTGTCAAGGGCAGGGACACCTTCCACTAGATCGGGGTGCTCAATGTCCCATTCAGTCCAGCCTTGAACACTTCCAGGAATGTGGCACCCACAGCTTCCCTGGGCAATCTGTCTCAGTGTTTTAACACTCATTTAATATGAAGTGACTTAACTGATATGTATTAAAGTACATTGGTGACTGCTTTTGACCTCACACAGATATAAATCTGGCTCATTTTGGCCAACATGAATTAATGCACCTTGAAAATATTTACAGAGCTCTGGAAAAAAAGTTATCATGCTTGTCATAAGAAGTTATTTAAAGCAAAATCCTCCTATTATCTAAAGATCTATTCACTTACATAGAGGTGCGCATCTGGAAAACTAAAACCAGAAAACTGACCTACAACATGACTAAGTATTACAAGAAAGTGGAATAAATAAAGGATTTTTTATTAAAGTAATTTAATTTTTATTCTTATTCTTCCTCCTCTTGGATTCTCTCCAATATCAGAAGAGACAGGTACTTTTGCCATAGTGAGTTGTAATTAAAATAATTGCAAAGGAGAATTAGAAATCAGGATGCAATTAGCAGTTACAGGAATTTAGAAGATATGACAGTGATCCTTTGCAAGCTTCATGGAAAATTTCCTCCCTATCAATGCAAACTTTCAGATTTCATCAACATTTCATTTATTTCAGCAAAAGAAAGTCCCATAGGTTCCAACCATTGGTCCCTTGTGTTCCCCAAAGGAGGTCACAGAAGATGACATGCCAATTAATTTGAGGAATTAATTTTTACTGCCCTTTGCCACAACATCTTACAAAACCTCTGCCTTTGGGTATACCTGAGAAATAGAAGTGGTTAGAAGTGTCTGAGGGCATATCAGGAAGAGCAGTAACCAGTTTGTATTCTGCCTGTGCTACAGTTTTATGACATGCGCCCCTCACAGGACCCTGAAATCTGGGGGAAACAGAACATAAAAGAGTTTTGGGAAAATACATATGGGAAAGGAAGAATATCTTTTCTGGGTATTTCTCAATACAACTGTATATTTACAATACCTTTCCTCTAAAGCTTCAGTGAGGTCAAGCCTTATGTCTAAGTACAACATAAGTCTTGCTCAAAACTCACTGCAACACTGGCTAAGAGCAACATTAGGGGATAGTGAGAGAACCGCAGTGAAACAACTTGGTGTTCACTGTGCCATGCTGTAATGTCAAACTAGATAATCAGATACAGGTTGCCCAGAGAAGTTGTGGATACCCCATCCACAGTGCACTGTTCAAGGTCAGACTGAATGGGACACTGAGCAACCTGGTTTAGTGGGAGGTGTCCCTGTCCATGGCAAGAGGGTTGGAACTAGATGACCTTTAAGGTCCCTTCCCCAATCCAAACCATTCTACCATTCTATAGTCTGATTACATTTCATCACCACATCACTCTCCTTCCAAACATTGCGAACTCCATCCAGCCATGCTGCTTTCTCCACCTGGGCAAAAACATCCACTGCCACCATTACTGGGTTCACCCATTTTGCAGACCTCTACTACTGCTGTTGGATACTCTGTGTGTATGTCAGACTTCCATCAGACATATAATTTTGACTCCTATGTCCCTTATCGAGTGTAAGTGAAAGTATCACAATCACCAAAACCTCTTATATCTTAATTCTGTCTCACTTGCTCCTGTCTGTGTTTACGTACCCTCACTATTTAGAGATAGCAATTACTTTTATACGTAGCGACATGCTACATAGATCTCTTCTCCCATAGTCCCATTATCAGGGGGACAGGGAGCTTTTCTCCCCTAATTCAGAGGGCTGGTTGCAGTTTGATGAGGAATTCACCAGGAACCAACACCTGCGGTTGCTATTTTCAACAGTTAAGAACTACAGGTCACCAAGTGTTTAAACAATCTTCTCAAAAAGAATGCATGAACAGCCTTACACAGTTTTCAGCTATGTGTTCACAGAGCATTTCATTTCTTTCCACCAAGACTGTTTCAACACTCAGAGAGCAGGATGGACACAATTTACTCAGCAAGCAGATAAGGTATCCAGTGCCTAGTCTGATCAGCATTGTTCAGTCCACAGCCTTAGGGAACTCTGCTTAAGCTCTGCTAGGATGCCGGAAGTATCAATTTCTCATGAGCCTCTCCAAGGTGATCATCACTACAGCATCGAAGTATTTCACCAACATTAATGACTTTATCCTTTCATATCATGCTACGTTGTGCAGCTAGTAATATCTTCATTTTACAGACACAGTTTAAGTGTAATAAATGTTAGTGCCACTTCAGCCAGTGCCATTTCAAAATTTTCTTTACAATTTTTTATACGCTCTCATTTTAGAGGTGTCTAAGTTTCTCACTGTTTCAGGTAAAATTTCTTAGTGGAGCACAAACTCCAGTATGCAACCTTTCAGGTGAGGTAGATCTTAGTAAAAAAAAAATTAGAAAAAAAAAATAAAGGGGGTATGACAGTTTGCATATGGAAAAGAGTTTCACAGTCAAGTGTTCCACATGGACCAGCTAGTTCCTGCTGCTGTCATCCTTTCTGGCATACGGAAACTGCATGCAAAGAAAGACACAATTTTTTTTTGCCATGGTGATATACTAAGGGCAACAGAAGGTATGAGTGGGACTTCTATCCGTAGTTTAAGTCCACACATAAAATTAGTGTTATTCTTTGAAAACTATTCATGCAGAAGTTACAACAAGGGGCTTGAGGTTTCATCTAGAAGGGAGATTGACTACTAATGAATTAGTATTATTCTTACGGACATAACATTTCACTGCAGTTGGTATTTACACTGAACCCAGGAAAAACAAAAAAGAAAAAAAAAAAAAAAAATATAGTAATAACCCCAGACACAATTATTGAAAATCCACAGAGACTAACAATAAGATCTCATTGGAGAATTAAAACCAGAAGAAAAAATACATTTTGTTTCCCAATGCATCATTTTTATTGCTATTGCTGTTTGTAGCCTTGGATAACAGTAGTTTCCCTCTCTAAAGGGGATTTAAAAGCTGTTAACAGCTTCTCTTTTTGGAAGCTACAGAACTGTGACAATAGTTGATCAATCATCATGGAATGTCCTATCAACAACATGGATGCCTTGGATATTTGGCACAACAAAATGCAGAAGACTTGGAATTCAACTGTCAAAGATTCAGATGACAGAATCGATTAAGTTTATATCAACATTATAGAAATACAAATTTCTGAAATAAAACAGTATTAATAATTTAAAACCACAAGGGAAGTAGAAAGAAGGCTCACAAGTGAATCCAATTTCAAAGCAGTGACTATAAATACCAACATTTTTTAGTAAGTTCTGTATTATGTATGAAATATGACTTATTACTAAGGTTTTGTATAGCTATGGTTACATTAGGAATATCTAATAATGTATTTACTGTTATTTTAGAAGGTATCAAACTCTTATGCTTACATGCATGTCACACATAAAGGTTTATGTAAATGTTTCTGGATACTTACTATCTATGGAAGTAATTGAGCTTTGTTTTATCTATGAAATTTGTTTCACATCTATGTGCTCCAAAAGCATTTTATACAAAGGAGAAGAGACAGATAATTCTTTTCTGTTTCCACAAGTCAAGTTCACAGTGAAATGAACGAGAATTGTACACAAAGTGTCTAGAAAGAAAAAGCATACCAATTAAGCAGCCATGCTATGTATTCACATGACACATTTTTTCTCAAGATTTGGTGCTGTCATGGGTGAGATCACTGACTGAAGAAAGACAAGATGGTTTCTAGTTATGTGTCCTGATGGCTGTGAGATGTTCACCTTCCAGAACAAAAGCATGTCCAAAAAGTATCAACTGAGCAAAGGAGGTACCTACACTTCAAGAGGCAGTACTTGGTCTTCCAGCGATATCCCAAGTTTGATACAGAATTACTACAGTTTTGTTCTGCGTGCTCAGTAAGAAATACCTCACCTCCATGATCACCAACATGTCAGCTGTGTCTTCACAGACACAGGCTGACTCAAAGTGTTAGTTTTTGGCCACTGGTTATTGAAGAATGTGTGGATCTTACATGACTAAGGGTCCTATTCAAAGACCAACAAAGTTTCCATCTTTCACAGAAAATGGTCATGTTTTTGCTAACATCTTAAGCTCTACTTAGTGTTTAAATTTCCTTTCATTAATCTTTCACTGTTGCTCACTGATAGATTTACCAACAAAGTACTACTTCACCATTAGAGATTTCTTTATGTTCTCTCCTTCCTATTAGGGAACTTTTTTACGCCCTTATCATTTCATTTGTGTGTAAAATTACGGAACATTCAGGAAAATCATTTGCACCCAGGACACAGTAGGTATAGCTTCCCAGTAACAGAAAACAGTCTAACTGACCAGCCACAAAAATGCAACAGGATTGAAAATACATAAATAGCAAAAGATTTGAAAAGCTCAGTCTTATCAAGACACCTTCATCAATTGATGCAGACTTTCCTATAAGAAAATATTGGACAATATGTAGCTCTTTGAACAGGCAGATTGCCAGACCTGATAGCCAGAAGTGGAATAAAAACAATACTAAGCCAAAAATTAGTTATTAATAGCAAACATTAAGGCTAATGAATAACTGGAGAGCTCACACTGAATCTAGATGCATTCACCAGTGTTAATATGGATTCACTCAAAATTTAAAATAACTTTTTCTAAGTGGCAAGTCTCATTCAACCAAGAATTTAGATGAGTCCTCCAGTTTCTATCACATGGGAAGTCACTGCACCTCCAGTTTTACAATGCCCAAGGCTTTTCTGGGGAAATCTCCTTGTTCCTTTACAAGTTTTAACTTTAACTCTCCTTTTCAATTCAGACAGTCCAATGTTAATTAACTAGCACTCAGTAAGTACTCATCTTGGGGGACAGCGAACAGGACCCAAATCATATGGAATAATAGAGTCATAAAAGTTTACCAGAAATATATAAATCAGCTTAGACTTGTCACTCCAAGCCTGAAAACAACTAGGTTCATCAAAAAGAAAATAAAGAGGAGACATACACCTTTCAATGTTCTCAAGCTGTTCAACAGAAGAACTCACACAATCCCATTTTTTCCCCTCATGTTAGCATCCCTGGGCTATGTGGACAAGACATTACACTAGCCCCAGAGAAGGTCCAATGCATTGTTTTGGTACAGACAGTATTTTTGTACGCTGTGTTCAGGCCTCTGCTGAGAACTCCATTATGACGCACACCCTGCTTGTGGGTAGCTGTCCTCTTCCCTTTGCACCCATGTCTAACACCCCTCTCTTTTCAGGATTTCTCTGATGCCTAAAATCCTGGAATATAGGCACTCAGAGAAACATTAGTGGAGTAAGATAGACAATTACCTTTATTGGGAGCATGGAGGCACACACCTCTGTAAGGCCCACATGCGTGCTGATCCCCCGAATAACACTGATGAACCCCAATGAAACCCAAAGAACCCCAAAGAACCCCAAAGAACCATGCTCCCAGTGATTCTACAGTTTTTATAATCTTCCAAATAATTAACATATAAGATACCTATAACCAATTATGATTCCCATTTTCCTCAGTGTCCCACCCATAAGGGTCCCAAGCCTTGCTCCCCCTGGAGCAGCTCCAAGGGTTCTGGACTCTTCTTTTGTTTTGTCTTGAAGTTATCTTGCAGGTGTCTGCAAAACACCACGACCTTCAGAAAAGCCCTGGAATGTGTGAGAAAACTGCTTCAGTAACTTCTAACACCACTTAATATGTGAGAAAAAGCCTGCAACTCCAAAACCCCACAAATCTATAATATCTACAAAATACACTCCAAACCTTTAGGCATCATCTCAATCATCAAACAGTAAAGACACCTGAGTGTATTCCCAAGGAGTAACAAAATGAGGCTGAACAGTCCTCACGCCATCTAAGAGATAAGGAGCCAAACCTAAATTAGTTCTCAGTACAATGCCTGTGAAAGATTCACACAGGTTTATGATTTTCACCCTACTCCTCTCTTCTATCTCTGATTTTACCCTATTAACAGGTAGTAGAAAAACCTAAATTAAAAAAAACTAACACACCTTCTATCTCTGTTTTGCCAGAACAATTAAGAAAGCAGGAAGTCATACTTGCTTCAATGTGTAGCTGAGAGACACAAGTAGTAACCTTACGTACAGGGGAAACTCACTACTTGTACTGCTGTAGCCAAGGATAAGATCTTTCTGTGAAAGAGGCCTGAAGATCAAATCACTTCCTGTCTTAAACGGCATGACACATCCATAACACATGACATATCCACGAGATGCTTTCTCTGTATCTCTGTCTAACGTTCAGTAAAACTTGTTGGAGCAGATGCTAGAATACCAGGGTAGTTTACAACTCACTGCTACAGTGCATCACATAAGCATCTGTCCCGGGCACAAACCACTGATGAAATCAAGAGAGCAATGTCTGTTTTGAAAACCTGAAGGTTTTCCCCATGAGCTTCAGAACACGTGCAATTCTTTGCCTATCTCAAATTGCTCCTTCTGCCTCTGATAGCAACAGTTTACACACCAGAGACACCCTACTTTAACAAGTATCCGCAGCAGTGAACAAGGAAGCCATCCTAAATATAAGTAAATGACCCTATTAAAAAAAAAGTATCAATACCTCCTGAGTGAACCCATTCACAAACTGGATGGAGCACTTCTGTGCTAATCTGACATCTGACCCTGCTAGTCAGTAGTAACTTTGCTTCTGTAAGGTTGTCACCTCCCATATTTTTGCTATAGTAAGTTAAGAAACAACAGCAACTCACTAAAGGGTGAAGAAGAAATAAGTCACAGTAGCTCATTCACAAAAACAAGTGCTCAGAGACCTTGTGGATTAGCAGGTCGTTAATGCTGACAATTCTAGATTACTGCCTTCTAGCTACCAGCCTTAAAAGAATCATCACTTCCCTATGAAAATTTCTTATGGCATTATTAGGGTTTGAGTTCTTGGGGTTTTTTGGGCGTTGTTTTGTAGGCTATGTTTTTAAATCTCTTTCCATAGTTGTTATTTCCCCAAATCCAGGGGGAATACAAACATATGATTTCCTATAATGGGAGATGACATACTTTATTAAAACACTATTAAAAAACAAACAAACAAGACAAACAAACAATAAAACCAAGGCCAAAACATGGAACGTATTTCCTTAGATTAAGCAAATAGTGGAGAAAAAAGTTTTCAGAAAAGATATGCACTTAGAAAGATTAATTACCT
The DNA here is from genome assembly GCA_035583155.1 of Acropternis orthonyx. Taxonomy (NCBI): domain Eukaryota; kingdom Metazoa; phylum Chordata; class Aves; order Passeriformes; family Rhinocryptidae; genus Acropternis; species Acropternis orthonyx. Next base: position 134,465,673 of record JAWWEU010000081.1, on the reverse strand, counting down.
TTTTATTTTCTGCCTGAAGAGAAGCATAATTGTGCAACCACTGCAGCTGCTAACTAGACATTCTCAAACAATTAATATGTAACCCCATGGTCACTCACATAATTTTCTCATATCCAGTAGTTGGGCTCAAATCCAGACAAGAAACAAAAAAATCAACTGAGGCTCTACAAGAGTTATACCATAGCATAAATTCTAAAGGTATCCTTATATGCTCTATTAGCATATGCTTTGACTATCAAAGAATGCTTATCTGGTTAGGATGCTGAAATAATTCTATTACATATGAGCTCTGTAACTACAATAACTAGTATTAAAATGTCCTAACAGTAAAATGCAACACAAATAATTAAATAAATTATTACTTCAAGAACATAAGGAAAGGCATTTTAAACATTCTGACTTTGAGGGCTTCTGGTATTCTAAACAATTTGATTTGTGAAATACCTGGTATTATTTCAGTTCAGATCAAATCACAGAAGAAAAATGGCAGATTGCCATGCACAAAAATTTCTCTCCTGATTTTTCAGTCTGCTGTCAACACAGACCATTCTTTCCTGCTGCATTCTCTTATGGTCCTGTGCAGCAGGCAAAAGGCATCTGATACTCAAGAATTCAAGAATTCAATTTTTCCCCATTATTGCATACTCATAAAAATGGAACTGACAGGACAGCAGTTTATTCATGTACAAACCAGATCCAACTCACAGGGACTGGCTTTCAGAAACCCACAGATCAATCGCTACTGTCTCGGAAGGGTGTCTTGGCAGGGGGAGGAGGGGCCCATGTTTCATTTAGGAGAAGGGAAGAGTTGAAGAGTTGCAGAGGCATGGAAACCATCACACAGCAGTCTTCTCGTCTCCTCTGCTAACGTTAATTAACTGAATAAAGAATATACACAGTAGAAATAGCAAGCTCTGGATCTGAAACGATTTTAAAATGCATCTAAATTTTTACAATCCCTAACATGCAGATATTTAAGCTTATATAAATGTTCATGTATCTTAGATTCACTCCACCAAATCTAAGTCATTGTGCAAAGATAAGCATGACTATAAAAGTGTCAAAAGTAAGGTCGTTAGACTGACAATACCAACCGGAACAATCTAATGAAAATTAAGGCAGACTGTCCACCAAGAGCACCTTATTGACCCTCTGTCCTATTCTTTAACCAGTGACATGCTTTGCAGCAGAAGTTTCGTGACATCAGTTTCACAGAGTGCACCTCAAACTCCCCCTCCCCCTATTATTATTTTAATTAGAAGACTATCTTAACACAATTTTCCAAACAGCAAGAAACCTCCCCTGAATAGGGAAGCAGCTTCTGAAACCCTTCCTCACTTCAGGAAAAGAAACTAAGCCATGCCGCTTTCAGCGTTAAGTGAAGAGCTTTACATTCCCTAACATTAATAGGACGTAGTGTTAAAGTGTTTTACATGTGAATGGAGCAACAGAGCAAGCATTTTTAAAATTGATAACAAAATCCCATTTTCAGAGGCAAAAACCTCGGGGCGTACTTTGGGGTTTGCGACTGACCGTAAGTTGTAATACTGTACCCCCGCTAAACTGCAAGAACACCTAGAATAAATTGTCACACGAGGGAGCAAAAAACCTGTGTCATTACAGTTTCCCTCCGCAAACAGTTTCTTTGCTGCGGTACCATCTGTTAAATCAGAAACTCCTCTGAACACCGCAGCCTCTCTGGCTCTGATGGTGCGCGGGCTGCACCGGTACCCGCCCGGTATTTTCGTATCGCGCCCTCTCCGCGGGGCCAGCGCCGCCGCCCGCCTCTCTCAGCGCCGCTCGCAGCCGTGGACCGCACTCCCACCGCACCGCACCGCGCTCCCACCGCACAGCTCCACACCGCGCTCCCACCGCACCGCACGGCGCCGGGACCGTCCCTGCCGGTGGCGGGGGGCATGGCCGCGGGTCCACCCGCCCCGCGGGGATGCGCTCCCCCGCCGCCGCCCCGCGCAGCGCGGACCCGCCGCGGCCGAGCCGAGCCGAGCCGGCAGGCCGCGAGCCGCTGGCCCGGGGCGGGCGGCCAGCAAGTTGCCGCGGCGCCGAGCCGCCCTCCGCGGGGCCGGGCGGGCAGGTGCGATGGGTCCTACCGCGGGTCCCGCCCGGCGACACCCCCAGGGACGGGGGGCGCAGACCCCCGAGCCCCTGCCCCGCCCCGGGCAGGCGGCACCGAGGCGGCGGCTGCCCCGCGCCCGCGGACAAACTTACTTGCGGGCGGCGGCGCCGCCCGCGCCCTCCTGCCCGCCCCGGCAGCGAGCGCAGCCCCGGCGCGGCGGCCGCTGCCGAGCGCGTTCGGACATGCTCAGTGCCCCGTCGTGCGGAACCTACCACCGGGGGGGGGACGGGGGAGCGCGGGCAGAGAGGGGCAGAGCTGGATGCTACCAAGAGGACGGGCTAAAAATAGGCGCCGCAGGAAGGAACAGCTGGAGCTTAAAGGGGCAGCGGCGCCTCCTCCCGCCGCGCGGGGCCTGCCCGCGGAGCCGGCGGGGAGAGCGGCTCTGGGAGCGGGGCCGTACCTGCGCTGCCGCCCGGCTGCTGCCCGCGGGGAGCCGCAGGAGCGGCAGGCTCTGGGAGCGGGGCGAAGGATGCCGCGCCACCGCGCCCGCGTCCTTCCCGCGCCCTACCTGCGCCTCTGCGGCGGGAGCGCTGCGGGGATGCGGCTGCGGCTGCTGAGTGCCCAGCGGAGCGCGGGGTGCCAGGAGCGCTCGGGGGGCACCTGTCGGGGCCGCCCACGCGCCCTGCCCGCCCCACACCCCAATGCCCGGCCGGGCAGCGCACCTCCGGGCCTGGCCATTTACCTCGGGGCCGGGCCACCCCGTGAAGCGGCAGCTTCAGAAATGAGGTCTAAGAGGGAGGGAGAGGATGCCTAGCAGCGCTTTCATGCGGCGTTTTTCCGGAGACATCTCCGTCCTCCTCCGCGGCGTTACATCGTCCGGACGAGGCTTGGGCACACGAAGGAGCTCTCCTGTGAAACTCGGAGCAGTCAGATGAGAATGTGACAGGTCCGAGGCGAAGAGCGTGAAGAACAACACTGCTAAATATGATTCTCTAGGCTGGAAGACCTATGCCGCAAGAGCAATTACATGATCACCTCTCACTGGCACTGCTGTGTTTCAAAACTAAGAGCTGTCGAAATTAAAAGCCCCCTAAGTATTTGTGAATGGGAGTTTCTGAAGTGTTTTTTAAGCCGTGGCTTATCATTCCCTGCCTTCCTAAAAGACCGATAAGAATAAACATGACAGCAGTACATTGCTTTAGATTTATAAAGATACTACAAAGCCTAAAACTGTATTACCCTAGCAAGGGTTCAGAGGTTTTGCTGGATTCTCCTTTTACGGGTACAGAAAATTGCTGTTGCACCAAAAAAAAAAAAAAAACAAAACAAAAAAAAAAAGAAACCAAAAACAAAAAAAAAACACACCCACTTTACAGTATGAATACTAAAGTTCTTGGAATGAATATCAGACAGCATCTGCATCATGATAACTTGCCATTCTGATGATGTCATGTACAATAGTATGGACAGTCAACACTCCCATATTCAAAAAGTTTAAGGCATTAGACATGAGAGGAGAGCACTGGAAGTTTATCTTGATCTGAACTCTAACACAGTCTTCAGCAAAAACTACTACAGGAAAAAATCCTCCGTTATATGTAGGTGAGTATAATCAGGAAAGGAAGTGTTACTTGTCAGTAATGTCAAATAGAGGGAGAGCAAGAAAGCAATTTCCCTCGAAGACTGACATACAATGGGATAGATTATTAGATAAGATTCTGTAGGTTACTATTCTGCAGTACTTTCAGAAATGAAAGATGAGATCATGAAGAGTATAGCATTACAAAGGGAATGAATCATTTTCACTAATTGTCTCCTCATTCTGTGTTCTCCATAAGCGCTGAGATCCACTCTATTCAGTAGTCCATGTCTCACATCCACCTTCACACTGTATTATAAATATTTGTAAGCTATGCAGTATGCATAACTGTGCAAAGTGAAGTGGGGGGAAATGATGTAATTCTTTCAGCTGAAGCTATTGATCTTGAGATAGACAGCAGGGGAAATAGAAAAGGCAGTTTTCTGAATGCAGCCTCAGATTTGGGATAACAGAGGTCTAATGTATTTCTGGCTGCAGCTGGAGCGCTGCAGGAGCAGTAGGCAGCCTCTGGAGAGTTTCCTAGAACAGTTTGCACCTTTACCGTCATACAGCTCTGGGTAAATCAGGAGACTGAAAAATGCCCTGAGTCTCAGGAGAGTAGCATCCAACTAGGGAATCTTGCTATCTACAAAGTGAAGAATACTGTTCATCATCAAAACGAATGTTAAAATAATGGTGAAGAAAACATATTTTTTTTAAGACTGCATTATCATTCTCCCCAAGGGTAACTATATTATCATTCTCACACCTTTCTTTGTCTATGAGGAATCTCTTCAGAACTTGTCAATATAGTTGCTTTTTGCAATGAGAGATAAACAGTTACGGATATTTCTTACCCTAATCATGCTGTTGTAAATGGCATGAAATTATATTTTTTATATATATATATATATATATATATATATATAAAAGCCTAAGAAAATATATTCCAGCGTTCAAAAGACACCATCATCACCCAGATGCAAATTACCAAACTGGACATTAGCAAGTAAGTAGTGGCCACGTCTGCTGTACCAGCCAGTGAACTATATTTAGAGGTAGACACCCATTTGAAGCTGGATGCTGTTCCTTTCTTCTTCAAGTTTTGCTCAGCAGAAATTTCTATAGAGTTGCATTTTGTACCTACACAACAGCACAGATTTAAATATCTGCTTTGCTGCTGTGTCCTGTCAGACAGAAGAAGAACAATTTCTCAGCATGCAGAAGATGTGAAGCTTTGGTCTACGTGAATATCACAGCACTTTAGCAATCACTCTTCATACTACTTGGAAAGGCTCTAGTAAAATCTTTCTTTTCCAAATGTATCTCTGTTATGGGTTTAAAATCTTGGAATTTTTCTTTCATCTACCAACCCTGCACCTCAGAGGAATCACCCTCTGTCT
>JAWWEU010000081.1:134447267-134460517 GCA_035583155.1 Acropternis orthonyx | reverse complement strand
ACTGTAATTCTGACTTGTAATCTGTTTGTGAGTTAGATTCATTCCTCCTGCTGGTTTACCTTTAAACCAGCACAATCTCCTATAATTCCACATTGTTGACAATCTGAGGCTGTGACATACCAGCAACTGTCTCTGGCTCTGAGACTTTCACCTCAGACCTCTCAGTTTTCTCCTCTCATTGTTATTGTCACCCTTTTTCCTGATGACAGTGTTTAGATTCTCTCTTCTCTACTGTCTCCTTGTGTGACTCAAATTTACATTCCAGCACCCTTACGTTTCAAGTTCATTGTCCCAAGGGACTTCTCCATATAGTTGAGTATCCAGTCTTCCTGTGTGGTAGGTAGAATATATGTTGATTGTTTATTTTTTTTTTTTTTGGTTTGATGGTTTGGAATTTTTTTTGTTGTTGTTGATTGCTTAGGACAAAGCTTATTTTCAAGGGATATAACTTGGAAGTTTTAGTATCATAGAATGATCACAGAATCATAGAATGGTTTAAATTGGAAGGTACCTTAAAGATCATCTAGTTCAACCCCACTACCATGGTCAGGGACATGTTCCACTACACTAGGTTGCTCAAAGGCCTGTCCAACCTGGTCTCTCCAACACTTCCAGGGTGGGGTACCCACAGCTTCTCCAGGCAACTTGTTCCAGTGCCTCACCATACTCATAGGGAAGAATTTCTTCCTAATAGCTAGTCTAAACCTTCTCTCTTTCAGTTTAAAGCCGTAACCTCTTGTTCTATGATTATATGTCCCCATAAAAGTCCCTCTCTAGCTCTCTTGCTATAGGATTTCCCTAGACCTTTTTTCTCCAGGCTGAACAGCCCCAGCTCTGTCACCCTGTCTTCATAGGAGAGGTACTTCAGTCCTCCTTGTAGCCCTTCTCTGGACTCAGTTCACTGGGTCCATGTCCTTCTTATGTTGAGGGTCCCTGGAACTGGATGCAGTAGTCCAGGTGGAGTCTCACCAGAGCAGAGTAGAAGGGCAGAATTAGCTTCCTGCTGGCCACTCTGCTTCTGAAGCAGCTGAAGATGTGGTTGGCTTTCTGGACTGCAAGTGCAGATTGCTGGTTCAGGTTGAACCTCCAATCCACCAGCACCCCCAAGTCCTTCTCCTCAGGCCTGCTCTCAATCCGTTCTCCACCCAGCCTGTATTTATGTATGGGATCACCCCAACCTAGGTGCAGGACCTTGCATGTGGCCTTATTAAACTTTGAGGTTCACACAGGCTCACCACTCAGACCTGTCAGGGTCCCTCTGGATGGCATCCCTTCCTTCCAGTGTGTCAACCGCACCATAGAGCTTGGTGTCATCAGCATACTTACCAAGAATGCCTTCCATCCCCCTGTCTATGTCACCAACAAAGACGTTAAACAGCACTGGTTCCAGTATCAACCCTGAGGGACACTCATTATCACTGGTCCTCACTCAGACATTGACCTGTTAACCACAGTTTTTTGAACATGACTGTTCAGCCAGTTTTTCTTATCCACTGAGTGGTCCATCCACCAAATCTATACCTCTCCAGTTAAAAGACAAAGATAACTGTGTAGGACAGTGTCAAATGCTTTACACAAGTCCAGGCAGATGATGCCAGTTGCCTTTCCCACATTCACAAACACTGTAACCCTGACACAGAAGGCAAAATTTTTCAGGCATGATTTGCCCTTGGAGAACACATGTTGGCTGACACTCATCACCTCCTTTTATTGCATGTGCTTTAGTATAGTTTCTAGGAGAATCTGCTCCTTGATCTTGCCAGGCACAGAGGTGAGACTGACTGGCCTGTAGTTCCTTGAGTCTTTCCTTTTTAAGGCATTATGTTTTTGCCTTTCTAGTCTGGGGGAACTTCACCAGACTGTCACAACTTCTCAAGTATGATGGATAGTGACCTAGCAACTTCTCTGAGAGTTCCCTTAGGACTTGCAGATGCATCTCATCACGTTCCATGGACTTGTGCACTTTCAGGTTCCTTAGGTAGTCTCAAACCTGATCTTCTCTTATGGTGTGTCATTCTTCATGCTCCCAGTTCCTGCCTTTTCCTTCTGTGACAGGTGGTGTGGCTGGAGCACTTGTCAGTGAAGACTGAGGCAAGTAAAGACATAAATAAAAGGTAGAGGTTATTTCCTTATGCTTTGTGATCTTTTATGTGACCATTTCTTGTACATCCTTTTAAGCTAAACACTACAGGGAGAGAGTACCAAACCAAAGTTCACATTATTGGGCACAGGAGAACAGAGAGACATGCACAGAGCAAATGCAGATATCAGGGCAAGGCCCAAATGGGATATGTTCTTCAGAGTAGCAGAAAAGCTTATGTGATCAATGTGTGTCCAGTTGTGCTCAAGGCAAGAGATTTCGGGCTACAGTTAAGAAGCACAAAATCAAATGACTGGTGCTTCATAGTGCATTTGGATTGCAAAGGGGAGCAGCTCCCACAGAACCCCAAGAGACTGGAAGTAGGGAAATGCCAGGATGGGGAACTCAGTGGTGGTGTGGAGAATAAAACAGGGAACTCTGGCACATGTATGTGGGGCACATAAGTCTCCCTGCTGTGGAGGAAATAAAAACAGAAAGCAAAGGAAGTTTTTATTAGAACAGGAAAATAAGTCATGAGGGATTGAGAAATGTGGGATTCCTGTAAGGAATAACTGAGACTATTCCACAGATTCCCGGGAGTGAATGCAAAAGAGAAGGAATCACAAGGCATATGATAATACATTTAGAAGAAATAGTCTAAATTGTGTTTACATGATACTGGGTTCAGAATTTTCATCTACAACTCAGTAATGACCTCTTCAAGTCCTTGTTGACCATTCTCTGAAGTTCCCAGTTCAAGGTCCAGCAGTAGTCAAAAAAGCCAATGAAGCATTAGGCTTCCTTGGGAGTGGAGGCTGACCTTCATCTGCAACCCTGAAGGACAGAGCTAGAAACGAAACAGAGAAAGGCAACTGTCACAAGTGAGCAACTCCATCATGAGGCAAGAGTGAAAAGGCTGGGATTCTTCAATGTGAAGAGAAGCACAAGGGGGTATATGGCTGAGGTTTACAGAATTATAAAAGTGGTAGATAAGACAAAGGGGATGAGAATGATTTTTTTACCAAATTACATAGTATTACCTAAAGCCAGTGAAACTATTGCAAGTGTAAAGCAGACGCAAGAAAGTACATTTCACCTCCTTGCGTAGGCACAGTGGGCAGTACTAGCCTTCTAGAAAGTGTAACCCCAAGGAGTTCTGTAGACAGACCTCATCAGCAGGTTCAAGAAAGAATTGGCAAAACCCATAGGCAACAGATGTGTAAACAGTGGCTGGAAGTACCTTCATTATATGGAATCCAAGGGCTGTGAATTCTAGGACATTACTAGGTGAACAGATTTCAAAAATTTAGGCTTATATACTGTTTTCAAATAGTATCTCCTTCTGTTACTGGGCTAGATAATACCTGTGATAAATTCAGTTGTTGTAAATTACACTATGTGTGATCCCTGGGATGGATCATACCCATGTTTTCAACAAGTGTGATCTCAACTCTAGAGACAGGTGATTGTGTGCTGCTGTGTTATTTAGAATTTAAGGGTTATGCACCAAAAAGCTTCTTTATGTTTGGTAAACCAAGATGTTATATAAATTTCCCACTTTCACTATTAATATTCATTAAGCATTAAGCCTTTGGAGGCTTGGTATAAACAGCTTTCCCTGAACTGGAATTCACAATGGCCAAAATCCTATCTCCCATATAAGTACTGAGTACATGGATATCTTGAAGAAGCTGTTTAGAAGATTTCTATAGAAGAGTCAAATCAAACCCCACAATTCTTGATAACTGATGGTTGCTATCAATATATATACATTCCATTTAACACCCAAGGGGCTTTGCTACAATACATTTCATAATAAATGGCCAATGCACATTATCTTCATGATATCCTTTCTTCTTCCCTGACCATGTCAAACATTCATTTTTGTTGTTAACAGGTCAGTCTCTGTCAGTAACAGACTGGGCAGCAGGTTTTGGTCCATGAGAGGAAAGCAGTGACAATTCAGATCTTTTCCACGGCATCCTATTAGAGAAGTTTGATCAGAGCAAAGCAGTAAGGATTCATCCTGCCATTAATACACAGAAAAATCACTGACAGCAATGCAAGTGTTGTCCAGTGGATGAGTCTACATTATTTATTTAAAAAAGCTTTTGCATGTAAGAAATAGAATTGTTAGAGGAAACATCTGAAAATAGAGCTGAATTTCAAACAATGAGTTTCATATTCATTCCCTATTGATGTGAAAAGGAAATAACCTTGTATTCTAACATAGGAATGTGTTTTTACTCAAAGTTCTGCATTTCCAGTCTTTAAAATTTGTTGACCACATTCCCCTCAGATGTTTTCTTCACTATAATTGATACTTTTCTCCCAATCAGTCTGCAGTTATCTACTTTTTACTGCCCTCTGTGGGCCTTGAAGGTTTTTTTCTTTCCTTAGACATTGGAATTTAAATATCCATCCCTGACTTCTTTAAATGAAAATTCTGCCAGGTAGCTGGGGGCTTGGGAGTGAACCTCTTATTGTAAGACTGTGCATGTGCTGTTCTCAGTAGGGTATAGGAAACTTATTCAGCTCATACAATATTTTCACTCATTACGCAGATTTGTATAGGTGAGATTAAATTGCTTTGTTTTCAAAGACACCAATAATTGAGCAATGTGTTGTGAACAGTCACAGGCTTATATTACTATGTAAATGTAGTAAATTCTTCGGAAAGGTTTTCTTAGTTCTCTTCAGTAATTGGAGATCAGTTTCAGCCTTCTTTCAAGATTAATGAAGCTGTGCCCCTGTAACATAGAAAGTCATAGTTTTTCTGTAATTTAATTATTGTAGGATGTACCTAAAATAAATAGAGAATATGAGATTTTTTATGTGGGAAGAAGTGCAGTCCTCTGCACCAGAAAGCTGCCGGAAGCAACTGTCTCTCAGAGAGCAGCAGTAGAAGCAGTGTGCTATTAGTGCAGATATCAAAAGCAAAAGAGAGAAGTGCAGCATACTACTTTGAGATCAATATTCAATCTAATACATCCACTTGATTTCCTGCAGTAATCTCTAACAAGTCATATGGTTGTTTACAAAGGAAGAGGAGGAGAGGTCTGTGGTAGTTAGCAGAGCTCGTCCAGGACTGCACACGGAGGTTAATGAGCCATTGGTTGTCTTCTGTAAATCCATACAAAGACTAGAAGTATGCTGAGATTATCTGATTTCACAGAAATAATATATCTGCCACTATTGTAAAAACTAACATCAATCAAGGTATTTTTGAAAGAGGGGCCTCTAATAACCAGCAGCCATATATTATGGGGGAAAAAAATGCAGCTGCAAGTTTTCTTTGGAACTAATTAAAAATTTTCCTTCCATGCAATTTCCATGTGTATTTATAAAGCAAAACTCACTAGTTAAAAAAAAATAAAAAAAAAAAAGAAATTAGTGTTTTCAGTAGCCTTTATTAAAAAGAAGTTGCTGAAACGAACAATCACAATCACAGAATATAGCAAGCTGGAAGGAACTCATAAGGATTATCGAGTTCAACTCCTGGCCCGGCACAGGACCATTCTGAAGAGTCACACTGTGTGCTCAAGAGTATCATCCAAATGCTTCTTGAACTCCATCAGACTTGTAACCACTTCCCTGGGGACCCTGTTCCAGTGCCCAACCAACACTATCTCACAGATGCTGTTCAAAGCAGAATTAGTTATATGCTTAAAAAAGGACATGTCAGTCTTTCATTCAGTTTATGAATTTTCAATCAGCTCTGGTAAGCATGGTTTTTAATCACTCAGAAAACCGGTCCCACCATTTAAAATAAAATGCAACAAACAATACAAAGTAGAACCAATTGAAAAATAAAAGGGGAATCTTCTTAAATATTACATGTGATCCCTGATGTTCTAACCCTGATGGAAAAATACAAAGGTGCAGGAAGCCAAAAAGTAAACTACTGGTTTAAGGAATAAGTGCAATATTTAAATTGAAGCCACTGGAGAAAATTATTTCAGCTAAACCAAAATCTGGATCTATAGCATATGTGCTGTTACATAATGACATATAGGCTGTCCAAAAATAGCTGGTCAGGGTATGTACTTGAACTTGCATTTCAGTATTTGTATTCAGGCGTCATGCAGGGTTGGCACCCAGCAAAGCAAAGTTAAGGAGCATGGAGAGTGTTAAAAGGCCAGAAAGGCACAAAAAAGAACGTGAATCATTCATGTATTGCACAGTTTGGTGATATGTTAATGAAAATGAAGGAATCTGCCTACCTGATTGGATGTGCCCCTTAAGTATTTCATTCCTGGAGTCACTGTGATAAAATTGTCTTGAGATTTGGTAATTCTACTTTTGGCATAACAGGCCAAATTCCTTGTGCTTCTTTCCTGTAGGCTTTAGGAAAAACTACATAGAATGAAGCATTAACTACAACTGCTAGTTGTCACAGGTGTCCTTGAGAATTTATTGACAAAATGTTAATGTGATGAAAGCTTTACTGTTGATGCTACAGAAAACCATACAGGTGTTCTAGGATCTCAAAGATCACAGCCCTGCTTATCTGGTGTAGGCAGCGTAATAATACTGGTGCACTTCTGTGTGGAAGTAAAAAATTCAAAGACTGACATGGCTGCTATCAGGCAATGCAAATGCGTCTCAGCTGCTGAAAATTTCTTGTTCAACTCCAGCTTTGTTTGAAATTAGCCTAAAAAAATAGAGTCATGCAATTCTCAAACTACCAAAAAAATGCTGAACTAGTTAAGTAAACATGAAAATCTTCTATATTTTGATAGAATTATGCAAGAAAACTTGAAACTAAATTAAAAAAAAAAAAAAAAAAGGAAAAACAGGGAATCTTTTAGGAAAAAAAATCCTTATGTTCCCATTTATGTGAATGAGAAAGCAGAAAAAAAACATCTCTCTACCACAATTTGATCTTGACATTACAGAACCAGCTTACCTTTTCTTTAAAATATGTGTAGGTATTATTTTAAAAATTTCATTTCAAAGTAAGAACAAAATTATTCAAAATTACAAAAGTGAAATATTTCAGAATTTTTCAATTCCATGTTGGAAAGAAAGGTGGACAAATACAGAGGTGTTTACTTTGTCTGACCCAATCTTTTAAAACTTTTAATTCCAGACCCTTTTTTTAATGCAATACTCACAATAAATTTTCCCATTCTATACTTAACACCTGAATGTTCATACCATTTTTGCTGCTACTGTGAATTCCTGGTTCCCATCATATTTTCTTCGCTGAATGATTCAGAGATAAATGGCTGCTACTGGTAATGCAGCAAACAACCCATATCCTATTTTAAAGTAATATTTAAGCCAATACAAAGAGGGGCTATGATTGTGTTTCTGTTACAGCAGAAACCTGCTGTTTCTCAGCAGGATGGATGCTTCTGGTGTCTTCTGCTTTCAGTTACTCATTGCAAATAGTTTATCTTTTAAAAATTAAGATAAAATGTTTACAAAAAAAAAAGTAAATTGGTCACAGGTGCACATTACTGGCTGTTTTTACTGTGGATTTTCAAAGATTCTGAGTCACAGTAGATATTTTTAGCTGTGCTTTTAACCACTCTTTCTGCTACATTGCCTAGATGGAAATTATTTTAATAGTGGTTTCATCTTGGTGCTCATTTGCATTTAGATCCTTTGTCAAGTAAGTTCATCTCTCAAATTTCTTTCAATACACAGAACTCTAGCTGTCCGATTCTTGTACCATTGAGCTTTCATTTTCAAAGGCATATTACTTACGTGTCTTATGACAGAAGGCTTTTTAATTATGTTTTTGGATGTATAATATACAATTGCCAGTTGGATTGTTCTAAATTCCTAAAACAGGACTGACAGGGCGGATAGAAAATTTGTGAGGTTTCAGAAAATAAATACCCATGTTACTATTGTTCTTGTATATCTTGAAACATCATGTACTATTTATTGTTGACTCAAATGAGATTCTTGTACAGGAGTCTGAAGTTTAACTTCTCTTATGGGCAAAATGAAGTTTAAATTCTATAAAATTTTAAAGGTTTTTAGAGAAACATCAATTCATTTCACATTTGTCTTCAATCCTTGCTCATTTGTGAGTTCCAAGAGCAGATTGTTATTTTTGTCTGTAAATTGATAAGCATGGGATATTACCTCCTGATCACATTTTTATTTCTAATTTATATCTTCTGGTTGAAGTTTTAATTTAAGAATGATCATGTTTAGAAGTATTTTAGAAAACAGACATTTGTAGGAAACCTCTCAGGGGCCAAAAGCCTGAAAAGTGATGGAAATACTGACCTGACAGGTCTTCTCTGTTTCCTATTTCTGTGTGTCCTTACCTAAATTCATAAATAAAACCAAGTCACCCATTGATAAGAATAAGTGATGTAACAGCTTTTGCAAAGTTTTACCAGGGATGTGGAGAGCTCACTGTGTGAGAAGAGGAAAAAGAGTTTGGCTCATTTAGCTTTGTAAAGCAGAGGCCAATAGCAGAGATTTTTCCTGAATATGTAAGAGCAATAGTTATTGTCAAGAGGAAAACCAACTTTTTCTAATGGCAAATGTTAGGAGAGGAGCAAATTAATATAACTTAGCAATTAATGTACATACGATAAAAAAGAGAAGAGGATCCCTGTATGACAAAACAATAAAATTCAGGAAATTTCATAGAAGGAATTGTGTCACCTGTCCACTTATAAAGTCAAGGTCTGAACCCACTGAATGGAGAGGCCTTTCCTGTCCTCTTTTTCTGACCTCTTAGGCAGCCCTGATCAAAAATTGCATTATTGAGGTTCCTGAGAGATTCATCAACGCTGGGATGGGATTGTGAACCAAATGCATTTGTGATTTAACTTTTATGTATGATACCAATATTTTAAATCAGGAATTTCATTACTATAAATTATAAAGTATGCTACAATCTCTGCACATTTTCCTCTTAAAGCTCTAGCTCTCATTAGAGTTATATTTTGCTGCCTCCAGGTGTAATTTGTTAGTTGGATTTTTTTGCTCCTTTATGAAGAAAATAAAAGGATCTATACCCTCAAAAGAACCTGTGAGCTTAGCAAAGAGGCTGAAAGGGAATTGCATATAGGCACACATGGCATTTTTTGTTTTGTTTTGTTTGTTTGTTCTGTGGGGTTTTTTTGGACAGTAGGTTATTTACTATCCTGACTATTCACAAATTCAAACTCAAATTCTGTTATGATTTCTCCTGAAAATAATCTTTCTTGAATTTTTTTAAGTTAGTGCATGGAAAAACTGAATTCAGTTCTCTTTACTGAAGTGAAATCCTCATCCACCTACATCAGAAAGTACCTCAACTGCATATGCTGTCATGGCATATTCCTATTTGCTGTTCAGTTAATGCACATGAGAGCTGGACACTGACTATCCCACTGGGTGGCCAAATACACTGAAAGCACCAGCCATAATTGCAATTGAGAACGCTTGTTTCAGATCCTCCTAGGAAAATGTAGAATGGTGAGTGAAATAAACATTTTTCATTTGGGCACAGGATGACACTGTGCATTCCTAGCTGAGTTTGTGAGCATCATGAATACTGACATCTGCTAGCAGAATCAAAATTCATTGGAGACAAAAGAGTTGCAAAACCTACCTTTTTTTAATAGAAGTCTGTTTGGGTTTGTTTTGATGTTTTGGTTTGGTTTGGGGGGGTGGGATTTGTTAGTTTAGTGTTTTTTATTTGTTTGTTTTATTATGTCTACATTTTAAACACTGGTTTATACCTCTTACGGTTAGTGAACCAAGTACAGGCGAAGCAATAGGCTGTAAGGCTAGGATAATTTTTAATGATGATTTTTAATGTGATATAATGGAAAGAGTCCAGGTAAGAGCTTTCTTGATTTTTCCTTTGAAGTGAAAATTTGAAGGTTGAAGTTTGGATGTAGCAGTTACCATGTCTATAGTTCACATATGACAAAGAGGCAGAGGTTACTGTGTTTGGCCAGTTCTGAAGAGCAGGGACCCAGGTCTCAGTTCCCTTTGCAATAAATAATCTGGCATTCCTGTGGGCATCTCTGCTAATGTGATTCTCACCAAAAAGTTATGCACTGAAATGTGATAGGTTGAAAGTATCTTCCCCACAGTATTAAAAAAAAAGCTTGTGAGGAGGAATAGGGAAGTCTGAAGTTCAAACTGAGCATAACAGAAATTTAGGAACAGATTTTCTTGCTCACTGGGAATGAACTGACCAAAAGTAATGGGGAATAGAGGGGCTTCCAAGCAGATGTCAGCTGTACAATACCCAATCCTCTGGATCTCTCTGGAAGCTCCTCCTGCATAGCTGTATGAATACCTACTTGTCCAATTTACTCCTTTTTTTTTTGTGGTTTCTTAAATGTTCGGGTGTTACCTCCTTAGAACATTTCTGCAAACTTTTAATTATAGCCTATGGTTTTGTTAAATATGCTCTAGTGCTTAAAGCTCAGGATAATTCCTTTAACATTTTCTCTGTTTAAAGCAACAGGTATAAGTTCTCTGGAAAAGTAATTTTTTTTTTCACCCTGAAGCTAAAACACAAAATAAAAAAATCCTAAAATGGACAATTAATGTATTTTGGTGACTTCAGACTTCTCTTCACTGGTGTTTTCTCCAGTACTGTTCAAAATCAGATAATAACCACTGCATAAATTGATGTCCAATAAAACAGCCCAGTGTAGAAGAGATAATTTTTCCACACATCCTCAGATCCAAGCAGGCCCTGGATGCAGTGTGTGGATAACAATGAAAGACCACAATGAGTACAGGTTTAATATTAACACTTCTTAATTATAACTTTTAGACAAAATTAAAATGGAAATTACTACTTTTTTTCTAATTTATTTTCCAAATAATTTATTCTTCAAGTATCTAAAGTTCTTGGGCTTTCTGTTATATGCTCTCTTAATATTTCAAAGTAATCCAATGAAATAGTCCAGAAGCAGAATCCAGAGCCTGATTTCCTACGGATTTCTGTCTACTGTGAATTAAAGAATGAGATCTGAAGAAACATTTGCTGTCATATGCAGAATTTATAACTATGCTCTCTGGATTCTCTGACATTTGATAAATCACTGTAGCAATTTTCTTCTCTTCTTAGTCATTCTGCTTGGCTGTGTCATAAAAATCACCTTTCTTAAACTAGTTCAATTTTCCTGCCTTGGAAGTTATCAAAAACCGCAAACAGAGCAGAATGGACAGAGTAAGGCTGCAATTGCATAAATATCCCTTACAAAGCAAACTGAGGAAACACAAGTGCACACAGACATTTGTTCCTGCAGCTGAAACATAATTTTAACACCTCTGTATGTAATACTGAATTCCTGGGACAATGTAGATTTCTTGCCCATGGAGAACGGGTAAAATAGCAATTACATCCAAGTATAAGCCATAACTCTATCTCTCACTTGAAGACAAAAGTCACCACTAAAGATTTCCAGGGGGCCAGAGAATAAATCAGATAGTCCTTACATCTCCACATCATACTTTTCACTGGTTCTAGAAAGAAAGATGATGGCTCTCACAAGGAGTAAGACATCATCACATTGTCTAAATAATATATTCCACTGAGTATAATCAATGATGGTTTGTCAGATTACTGACAAAAGCCTGGTTTATTTTAAAGAAGTATACACTTCAAGACAACATTTTGCAGTGATTGATTGATGAGAATAGTGAATCTGTTCACTAAGCTAGTTTGAATACGGTGCACTCCGTAGGTGCCATTCTGGCACAGGAATGTTAATCAAACATCTGATGGAGTGAAGGCAAATGCTATGTAAAAGGATTTGGCACAGAAAGGATAAAGTCACCTTTCATTTACCTCACATTTATTTTGACCGCTACCTTTGATGTACATCTTTAGTTGCCTGGCTTAGAGGGGTTTTTTTAAAAGCTTCCTTTTAAAGAAGCTTAATTGAAACTAGGCAATCCTGAGGTACTTTCTACAGTGAAGCTGGCAAAACATTTTAGTACTGTGAGCTGCAGCATACCCTCCAGCATGGGAAGAAAGGATATGACCATGTAAACTGGTTTCACCCTTCCTGTGCTGCACTGACGTCTGTAGCATCTTTGAAGCACAGAAGCAGAATGACTGGTGGTTGGTAAGTGGAGACTGGGGAGGTGATCTAGTAGCTGAAGCACAAAGCATTTGTGGTCCATTACCTGGTCACCTCACCCACTAACTGATTGTAAGAGGAAGATTTACCTGTCTTAAACTGTAGATAATTTACTAGTACAATATATGATTTTGTAAACCTCTGAAAATATTGTTCAGAATGTCATTCTCAACAGCAAACTGATTAATAGAGATTTAATTGTTTGGTGCTACTCTTGGAGCCATTTCAGATGGTTAGTAATGTGCGTGGTTGAATTTTACAACAGACATACTTACATTTATAATGAATTCTACAGCTTTTGAAACTAGCTTCATAGAGAACACTGAATCCAAAGATAGATGATCTGTCAGTACAAATTTATTGAGAAAAGTTTTATGATAAACTCAGAGCTCTCAAAAAGGGGTGATTCTGAGCTATTACAAAAGAAACAAGCACCATAGCATGCACTGCATTGAATAGGACCTGCTGTCTACAGGAAGTTACTTTAGAAATTTGTATTTATGATATTCATTATGGAATTTCATTACTGTGAGGTATTTCAGTGCTTCACAATAACCTTATCGGAATAAACAGCATTTCCCTAATTAATTTCTAAGTTTACAGTCTGGTGTGCAGCAAAATGAAGATCACCATCATCATCATGGCTAGGCTTCGCGAACGAAGATTTGGGAAGGGCTCTACCCATGCTTGCTGCAAGCGGGCTGATGGCTAAGAAGGCCAATGCAAGATAGGCAAGTCCGGTTGCAAATGGCACAGTGGAAAGTCTCCAAAGGCGGGATAGGCGATGCATGGTTTTTTTCTGCGTTGTCTTTTTTCTTAAACACTGATCCTGCATGTGCTCTCAAAGGAAACAGCAGCATTATGAATGGTGTGTCTCCATGCCACACGATTGGACGCCAGAGAGGACCACTGATGGTGGTCAATATGGCCAAGGCTGAGGTGTTGTTTGAGGGAGTCTTTGTATCTCCTCTTCGGGGCTCCTCTCTTGTGGCAGCTGGTGGCAAGCTCACCATAGAGCACAAGCTTGGGGAGGCGGTGATCCTCCATCCTGGAGATGTGCCCTGCCCAGCGCAGCTGCCTTCTCAGCAGCATGGCCTCAA
>JAWWEU010000081.1:134422051-134443402 GCA_035583155.1 Acropternis orthonyx | reverse complement strand
CCCCTCCGCTCCGGGCTTCACTCCCAGTCCAGGTGGGTGAGGGAAAGGGAAAATTCTGCAACCTTAAACCCATAACATACTTATATATATGTAAAATTATCAAACCCATGTCTCTGAGCTGGGAACTGTAGTGGAAAGCTCAGAACAGCAATTTGATAAACCAATCTTAGTGCACTGATTTTTCTTTCTCTGTTTGTATTACTGAGGTTCTTGGCACAGTGCCTGTAGCCCCTGAACTTCCTCCAGCCAATGGATTTTACTGAAATACCATTTCAAAGAACAAGATGAAGAGAAATTGATCACCGAACAAGATTTTAGCTGAGTGTATGGGTAAGCTGTGCTTTCATTATGTCTGCTGTATGCAATCAGAGCAGTGTCCAAACTAGCAACACAATTAATGTGCTGCTACATGTATGTTCATACACAGAAGCACACCCATTCATATCTCTACATGATGGTTTAATTTCAGAAAGCTAAGAATAATTGTGAACCCCATTAACTGGTAGAATGTCTAAATGGATGGTGGGGATCTGTAATAACAAAGAACTAGGCTGATTTTAATAAGCAGACACCAACATCACTCCGCAAGTGAGAGAAAAGATTGAGCTGATTAAAGAGCAGAATTTTAAAGTTCCATTTCAACAGTCTCCCAAAAAATGTGGAAACAGCCACTAGTAAAGCTCTTTTTTTCTCATCTTTTTCTCTCTTTTTTTTTACCAAGAGACCTAAATCACATGCATTTAAAACCACCAAAAAGGAATCATCAAATAAGCTTTCTCAGCTATGTATGTTGATTTTTAATAAAGTTTGAAACACACAGGAAATTATGGAGAGCTGGAAGAAAGCTTATCTTAAGCCAATGTTTTAAAAGGGCAAACTACCCATCAAATCTCAATCCTAGGCAAATAACAGAATGTTTGACATCATCATTAATAAATAATTTTATTCCTCTCTTCTTAATATCAACTTTGCTTTATGAAAAATAATTTTTTTAAAACTGACTTGATATTTTTCTTAGATTATAGATCTAGTTGATAAATAATATCAGTAATGTTTTTGTTTTTTCAATTCTGTCAGGCACTTGCCCTAATAGTATCTCACATTTTTTTAGGAAACAAGAATCTCAATTATTAACTTAGCCTGAAAACATTAAATTGATTCAAAACTTGCTAACTAATGGCTTTTAAAATGGGTTTGTAAAGAGAAAATGCTTGTGTGGTAATGTGTCATAGAGGTTTCCTATAAGGATTGATTTGAAATTTATATTCTTTAACATTTTTTTTGAAGAAGAAATGAAGAAAACCGAAGTCATTTAGACTATTTATGAATGTCACAAAAGTTTTCATAATGGTAAATAATGAATAAGTGCCAATGAAGAGTCAGTTTCAGTATGATCAGTGTTGGAACATTGAATCACAGAGAAATCGTCATCATATCTGAGGGATGAGAGATTATCCTGGAAACTAGTGGGTCTGAGCAGAATAGGGCCCTCTCCCTAAGATTTGATACAAAGTGCAGATATGTCCATGTGTAATTGTGGTCTTGAAACATCCAAAGAATTCCTGTACAATCCTGACACATTTATATTTTATTCTAATTGCCCAACATAAATTGAATTGCTTCTTCACAAAAGGGCCTGCTTACACCATAGCCAGATCAGGTCCTGAAGCGTGGACAGAGGTCCCAAGCTCCCGTAGTCTGCATGTTCTCACAAATCATTTGCTGTACAGTAATGGGATGAAGTGGTTCCCCAAATACCTCTGCACCTCTTTTGTCATTATCTCACTACCCTTGCACCTGAGTGACTTTCTGCTTGCTTTCTTCAATGCTCATCCCAGTTTTTATATGGCAGCTAAACGGCTAAAATGCTCAAAACAGGAAGCAGAAAGTTCAGTGACCTGTTTTCTCTGTAAGAATTAAAACTTTCATCTCCTACCTCCCATGACATTCACCCAGCCACCTCATCCCTGTACAATTCAGAATAATATCTGTAGCAGCAAACAAAGCAGAGGCAGAGCAGGGCAGGGGCACTGGAACAGGCTCCCCAGGGAAGTGGTCACAGCACCAAGCCTGACAGAGTTCAAGAAGTATTTGGACAATACTCTGGGGGAGATGATGTGATTCGTGGGGGTGGTCCTGTGTAGGGCCATGAGTTGGACTCAATGATCTTTGTGGGACCCTTTCAACTCAGAATATTCTGTGATTCTGTGAAAGACTTAGGGAGGTGGGCCTATTCAGCCCCTGAAAGAGACAACTAAGAGGACCTCATCACTGTATATAAGTATTTGAGGGGAGAGCATCAAGAAGATTGAGCCAGGCCAAATAACAGGACAAGAGGCAACAGGCAGAAACTGGTGCAAGGAAATTCCACTTGAATATAAGGAAGTAATTCTTTGCTGTGAGAGTGACCATGGACTGGAACAGATTGCTCAGAGAAGTTAAGGAGTCTCCCTCACTGGAGATGCTCAAGAACCATCTGGATGCAATCCTGTGCAATGTGTTCTATGATGACCCTACTTGAGCAGGGAGATTGGACCAGATGACCCACTGTGGTCCCTTCCAACCTTACCCATTGTGTGATTTTGTGATTCTGATTGACAGAAATAAATGTGTCCCAGCTTTGTTTTAGCCTAAAGGTCTAGGATGCCTTACTTCGTATTTAAATAAAACATTTTGTTTCTGAGAAATCTTTCAGTGCAACTTGGAAGAAAGAGAAAGCTTTCATTTGTTTGTTAGCTTGTCAGTGTATAGTTTGGAGGAGGGAGTGGGGTGTGAAAAGAAAGAATAAACAACATATATGTCAATGTTGTTTAAGAAAGCAAAATGGATATAAATAAAAACAATCTAAATAGCTGAAACCTCAGTATGGGAAAACTGTTAGTCACACTTTTTCTGCTGTAAGATGTCATTGACTTGTGCTCCGGAAATTCTGTTCTTTTAGCCTCAGGCATTGATCACACAAGAGCCAAGCTAAAAGACAAATAATACCTCTGCTGCCATATTTATGGAATTTAGAGAAGTGAGGGTCTGAAAACTGAATTCAGTAGAGGTAGTTTTTCTAAATTCCTACTGTTTCTGATCTATTGCTCCTAAGACTACCATATGAGTATTTCTGGCATGAAATGGGCAGAGTTGCATGTTTCTCCCTACCCTCTATTTGATGTGTTCACATCTTGGACACAAAGTTTGATTCTGAGAAGACCATGAGAAAAATATGGGGGGGAGCGGAGGGGGAGGGGGTTGAAATAAATAGTACTCCGTCCTTTGCCCCCCAAGTTGTCCCAGAAAAACATCAGCCCCATGGGCTGAATAAGACCCAGCAGTGTGAGTCCCTGGGGATGACTTTCCAGGACACTGCACAGGGCAGGTTCCTACGCTGGGAGATGGCACTTACTATAGGATGGGCGAGGAGAGCAGGAAAAGCATTATGGAATTATGTGAAACTTACTGCATTGAGTAACCAAAAATGGCAAAATGGAGGAAACACAATGGTTTGAGGAGAAATAAGCATGAAAAAAAAACCAGTTCAGCACAGTTTTTCTTTCTTCTCATTAAATTCCATTTCTGAGTCTTTTACTGGGTGGTGGGGTCTTTATTCTGTGCATGTGTGTTTGCTGGGAAGGGAGGGATGCAGAAACTGGAGTCAGACTGCAGATCAGAGGCTCATGTGTCCATGGGGTCATCAACTAGAGCGAGCTTTGGTGCATGAGTGAGTCTGTGATGATCAGTGAATATCAGCCCAGATTAGCTGGTGAGTAGGTTAAGTGCATTGAGAGGAAGGAATGTGTGTGTGTCAGGGATGGGGAAAGGTCAGAGTTATGGTGGCAAGTGTGCTGCTAAATTCTGAAAAGACAAATGTTGTACCCCGGGCCTACTCTGAGTACAGCAAGACACAGGACAGACACCCCATTCCCTCTTTCCCACCAGAGAGAAGACTGAGAGCTCCACCATATTCACGTGTCATACACACCTATGCTTGAACAGCATAGGTAGGTATGAACAAATTTGGTGTTCTCACAAGCAAAAAATGCAACTCAAATAGGGCAACACAGTGGAGTCTGTATGTGTTCCTCAGACAGCCTGCAGCTGTTTCCCTTCTTTGTTGCATCTCTAACTGTTCAGGATAGCTTCTGTTGCAGACTTGCTGAACAGTGATGTGTACATTTGAATGCAAAGCACACTGTGGCTCTTTTAGCTTCAGCAGAACTGCTACTTGATCTGTTTCCACAAGGCTATAGTGAAGTAGTAATAGTCAAGACTTCCCTTGGATGAAGTCTGCAGTCCAGATGCTTCACTGTTACATATTTATTAATTTACCTTTACCTTTACATTTACCTTTACTGTAACTTCTGTGTGACCTGCATAGGGTTGACAAAGTCCTACAGAAGATAAACACCATCAGCTCAGATCCGAGTCTTATGAGGAGTGTCTGAGGGAGCTGGGGTTGTTTACCCTGGAGAAAAGGAGGCTCAGGGGACACCTTAGTGTTCTCTACAACTACCTGAAAGAAGTTGTAGCAAGGTGAGTGTTGGATCTCTTCTCCCTTGTAACAAGTGATATGACAAGAGGAAATGGCTGCAAGTTGTGCCAGGGAAGGTTTAGAAAGGATATTAGGAAAATCTTCTTCACAGAAAAGACTGTCAAGCATTGTAACAGGCTACCCAGGGAAGTGGTTGAGTCACCATCCTTGGTAGTATTTAAAAAATGTACAGATGTGGTGTTTAGAGACATGGTTTAGTGGTCAACTTGGAAGTGTTAGATTAGCAATGGCACTCAATCTTAGAAGTCGTTTCCAACCTAAACAATTCTATGATTCTTTAATGCTACTTGCTTTATGTCACTAAGGAGGTAGATAATGCAGGGCCTACCATTGTCTCCTTGAGGTGGCAACCAAACACTGTATACTCACCCAGTGCCCAGAAATCCACTGTGATCTAGAAGAACCTGAATTAGAAATACACCATAAAGTCACAGTGGAACAAATTTTAGGTATATAGACTTTGGTGATCAACTTGCCACCTCCATTGGCCCAAGGAACATAAGCACTTCTGGCTTCCTTGAAGAGCCCAAGATACTGTAGGTAATTAGAATAAAGGTATCCAAGACTGGTCTGAGGAGTGAATTTCCCTGTCTTGAGCCACTGTTCTGTTGAAGACAGCCAAAGTGCAATGTATGGTGTCTGCACATCTGGGCATGATGAGTAGGCTGGCATGGCAGAATGAGGGTCTTGGGGGAAGGCACTGAGCATGACACTCCACAGCCAAGCTTTACTTACACCCTTGATCTGTAAGCTGTGTGTAGATCATGCATTTTGTTTGGACTTCATATGTCCTTCCTTCAAAATAGCTACTTTTTAACCAATAGTCAGACTCAAGCTTAGCTCTAAACCAGTGCTTTAGAAAGGACAGAGGTAGTAGTTGATTTCTCAGGCAACTTCATTAATCTGTCCCAGCAGTGGTGTAGGAACTAAAGACACTGTCTCCTAGTTAGCTAGGCTTGCTTAACAAGATGGCAACAATATTGCAACAGAGCAGGAACCGAGAACTGGTACTGAAGAGCTGTGGAGAGCACCCTAGGTCTGGTCTGGGGCATCCTGAGAGTGAACTGGGAGGACAGAAGGTGCATAGCGCATGTATTACATTGTTCAATTGTGAATATACATGGAGTAATTACCATGTTTAATTTTCTCATTACACTGGCTTTCAGCAAGAGCTTATTTGATACACTCTCAGGCTACCCCTAAGCCTTAGCACTACAGATAAAAAAGAAGTCACTTCTCTAAGAACTCAAACACTGCTATGAAGGAAAATGTATCTATAACCTGATGATAGGATGAAAGTGTGACAGGAGCAGAATCAACACAGCTGTGATAGCTGCAATACAGCTAGCATAGATAACAGTGATAAAAAAGCAGGTAGAACGAAGCTTCAGTTCTAGCTAATAAACAGGAGAAAAAACCTGTGGGGACCCTCTGTGTTTACTCTGTCTAGACACAGTTTATATGCAGAGATTCTGGCATGGGCAACTTTTCATTGTTATGGAACACAGCCTGACCCAAAAAACCCTTCACTTTACTCAGCAATTCATTGTGTGCTTGAGTCAGTGAACCAAAGATGAAAGATAGCAGTTATTCAGTATCATTTAGCTCCATCAAGCACACACAAAATATGAGAACGGACATTGCAAAACTAACATTTCAGAGTCAGACTTGAAAAGATCATAAGATCATATTTACATTTTTATCAGGAAGATGCCTGCATTTTTAAAAGCTTGCTAAACTTTGTAGCATAAATGCAAAACTTGCATAGGCTGTATTTTGGCAATAAGGTACATTAGTATGAAGTTAATATTTACTGAAAGTTAAAATTCTATTAATGCTAACAAAATGCCAGGACCAAGACCCTTAGTTCAAGGCATCTTTGCAGTAGTTATGCTTGTAACCTTACCCAATGCCTGTTTTAAAGCTCAGGTACTTTGCACCTTTCATGCAACACCATGCTTTTTCCATGACATACTGTGCTGGTTTAAAGGTAAACTGGTGGGAGAAAGGAACTCTGCTCAAGAGAGATTACAAGTCAGAGTTACAATTTACTAAAAAGATTACAATAAATACAATGATACAGAGAAAAAAATGGTTTTAACCTACAAAAAGAGATTTATAACTCAGCACCCTGAGGCACAAACAGAATAGTGTTTATTAGCCCCTGTGCTGAGCACCACGTGGTCCCCCTGAGTACAAAGTGAAAGGAAAGGAAAGGAAAACCTATTGGTGAGGATGATGGTCACAGTCTTGTTGAGAGTGGCAACCACAGTCTTGTTGAGGTTCTGGTCCTCCTCTGGGTCCAACGAGTGGTACCAGAAGTCCCCAAACCCCAAGATTATATATGCTCAGGTTCAGATGGGAATGCTCAGTACCTCCCCCCAGGGCAGGGAGTTTCACAATGGGTGATTTAACTCTGTGAGTCATTAGATATTTTTGGAATCTTTGATGGTCCAGGTCATTGCAGCTGCCTATTAGGCCAGTCCCTAATGGCCCATTAGCAGACATGACCCCTCAGGCCGGGTGTAAAGGTACTAATGCCTCCCCAGAGGGGAGTTATCACAGCTGAGTCACTGGTGTGAAGACAGAAACATTCCCATGCCTTGCAGGGTTCTTTAACACCCAGCTTGTAGCCTGATATGTCAGGTGTGCCCTGGGCAGCTGCAGCAAACAATTTTTTATTAACAGTTCATCAGAAATTACATAGAGGGTGTGGAATACACAGTTTTGATTACACCCACACAGTGATAAACTTTTTTTAGTTTTTCGTCCTCCTCCTCAAAAGGTCTTTTTTCTAGGAGTGGTTCTCATATGCAGAAGTCACAGCTTCTTCTCCAGCTTACAATTCCTCCTTTACCCTATTCTGCAGTTCCTTGTCTTGTCCCATTTATGGTCCTGTAAGGCAGCATCCTTCAATGGGATTCTAGATCTGGTTGGAAGAGATGAGAAGTGCCCAGGGAAAAGAAGTCCCTTGTTCTCAGTAGTCTTCCTGGAGTCAGAACAGGCAGTAGCATCAAAAATTCTGAATCTGAGAAGTTTAATATGATTTGTTGCTCTTAGAGTGCACCTGGTGATATTAAATACTTGGACAATTTATGGTAACTCTGGCAGTCAGAGAACATATGAAATATAAATTTTTGAATAGTTTGTAGCTAGGACAGATGTGTGCTGCATTTCAAAATCATATTCAAGTCCAATCAAGTTTCAGATCCATTTTTAAATTCTAGATATAGATTTCTTCAGGTGTGAAAAGTACATACTTTTGTCTTGCCTTGTTCTCAAGAGCGGATGCATTATATTACTTCAAGAAGGAAACAACTTCCCCCTAAATTTTCATATACTGTGCCAGACCAAAGTTTAAGTTTGGCAAATGATACAAACTGAAAACAACATATTTTACAGTGATGTAAAAGCCAGGCTAGTGACATACTATGAACTGATAGTTGTACTTCTTGACGTTTAATTATCAAAGGCACTACTTTAAAGGGTTACAATTCATACATTATCACAGAGTAATAGCTTTAGTGGCCTATTAAATGAATAACAAATTTTACTTTTGTAAGACTAATTTCACACTGTCTTGACCAGTGGAAGCAGTACATAAAGTTACTTTACATAGGTATTATGTTAGTGAATAATTCACACTGGAATTTACTAGACAGTGATAATTTCCAGCAACTGTCTGCTTTGAAATTTGCATGTAGATTTAAGTCTTTTGTTTTCAGTAACAGAAACTACTTGACACATACCAATTTAAAACTCCAGTACACAGATTTCTAATAAGCATGATGTTGTTGAGATAATCTTAGTAGAAATATTTAGAGTGAAAAATATTCTGATAATACTGAAGATTCCTTCTTTCTTTAGTCTTGTCAGAAGTAACTTCTTAGAAGGAAAGATACGTTTGCATTGACCCTATATAGCATACACCAGATCAGCTCTTGTTCATTCAGACTCACATCCGTCTAAGCAAGATGCAGCTTAAAGGCAGAAATATTGCCCCCAAATATAAAATAATTCCTGCCAGCTCTGTGTATGGTCTGAATACAGGAAGGTACAGTCATATTGCTGAGCACCTTTGGAGATTTTAAGTTACAGAAATGTTTTCTGCAAGACTGCTGTTCTCTCAGGGTTTTTTTAATATCTAACAAGAAAGAATCAAAGAGCTTTTCCTTCTCTTCCCTCACTTTCAGTTCCATGTATAAAAAGCACTTTGGACCAATTTCCCTGCATTTAACCCTTCATCTTGTGCCTTACTAGAGGGTTGTCGTAATGGGAGACTATTTTTGAGGAGTTACAACCCACTGTAACTCTTAAAGTATTCTAGCAGAATTGCACAGCTTTTACCTGCCTTTCCATGGGTAATGTATTTCATGTTGTATTAAAATATATTTCAGAGCATGTTACTTCCTGCTAGATTCACAGTTTACATGGGAAGAACACAAGAATAATTTGTCCAGCACTATTTGTGTAGTGGTTCCTTATAGTAACTAATGAGATGTCATCACAAGTTACCTCTAAGAATCCTGTAATAGAAATGCCTAAAACTGCATAGTTTGTCCAGCTGCATAGCAAGGCACCTTAATGTTGTATAATTCACCATGTAGTTAAATTACAGCCATTTGGTTGTTCTATAACTCAAAGAGCCCTTGTCTCATTAATAGTAATTTCAAAAAAAAAAATAAAAATTAATGTGTACACTTTCTGTAGTCACAAACACCAGTGTAGATAAAGCAATATCTTTCCTCTTTGCTCTAGCAGTATTTTGCACTCTCTATGCAAGGATACAAATGATTACCTTCTTTTCCACCTTGTGAAAACTAGGCCCATAAACAGTAATTGCTCTACTCTGTATTCCTTGCATGTGCTGCTAAATATTATATTTCTAGTAAGGTACTCTTGCATTCTAAATATAACTTAAATGCATCCTGCTTTCATAAATAATATATTGGTGACTCACTGATGTATCATAAGACACAGTTAAGTAAGAACCAGCTGGAAAACAAATCACTGTTAGGTATGGGGCTGTTTTAACATCTGTTGGTTCCTCTAGTATGAGATTGTGCAGACCTGTTAAACAATCTTTCCAACTTCTGCTTACACTTACAGTCTCATCTAACGCATGTTCTTTGCTTCATGCAATTAAGTTGATTTGAATCTCAGCACAGTACTGTGGTTCTGAGAGCACGGCAAATACCAGCCATATGACAGGGCTGTCATTGAGTGCATCTGAATGGAGATGTTTGTGTAACAAATAGTCCTTAGTATGACAAAATGACCGGACTTTGAATGGACTTATTTTCTGCACTGGACATGGTTAGAATAATGCATATAATAAAGAGCCAATAGCTGAAGGAGGTGTAAAAAAATCCCACATAAATCAAAGTAGAATAGACTAGACAAAAAGCAAGTGAAGAAACTAAGAGAAACTGTTCTGCTTTAGAAGCTTTTGAATAGCTTTTTCTCTGGCATAGATTTCTTGTTTGATTGTTGAAATCCATATGTGTAATTACAATGTGTATTAAAATAATGTAAAGACCAGAAAATCTATGACCTCAAGGAGCAACATGAAAATGGAGGCTTGTAAAGTGACTTTACACTGCTTCCCCCATACTGCAGTTTCTCCAGTCTTAGCACATACCTCCTCCCCCTTTTCCAGCCTAACAGTGAAGCTGAAACACCATTTGTAGAGAGTGTGTTTCCCACAAAAAAGGTGCAGGAACCTCATTTCCTTTCAACTCTATATCCATAGAACACACTTTTGTTCTGGCATTCCCAAAGCCCAGGGTAGGAAGCCAAGCATAGCCACTCTTGTTCTACTTGCTCTCTCCTTCTGGAAGATAAGAAGGAGACAACACACAGTCTGAGCTTTTCACAGGGACCAGCTGTTTCTGCCCATGGTCTTCAGTTATTCCCACTGACCCACACCCATATCATAGCACTTAATGTATCTCACGATGAGGATCAGTTTACAAACACCTTCAGGGCTCACACATCTAATAGCTCACTTCACCACACATACATGTGACAGGGAAATAATGATGCCCACTGGGAAAATTTTAATTTAGATCAGTCTAGCACAGGTGAACGTATTTGTTCATATGCATTATCAGACCCAATAGGCTTTGTCCTAGTATCTAATTTTCTAGTCATAAGAAAGTTTGGTGGCATGTACTGACTATGTG
This sequence comes from Acropternis orthonyx, assembly GCA_035583155.1. Taxonomy (NCBI): domain Eukaryota; kingdom Metazoa; phylum Chordata; class Aves; order Passeriformes; family Rhinocryptidae; genus Acropternis; species Acropternis orthonyx. The sequence continues at coordinate 134,432,677 of JAWWEU010000081.1, read as the reverse complement.
TAAGGTTAAGAAAAAAAGAGAAAAGGAGGCACAGTCCAGGAGTTCACATTTCAGAAATTTATCCCCCACCCCTTCTTTCACCTGTCATTAACCCTATCATTAACTCAATGCTGGCAACAATCCATACTCACATCAGCAATGTAATTGTACAAGTTATTCCTTACACCCTGGTCAGGAGCACATTAGGATCTGAGGAACATGGTTAACAAGACAGTACTGCCTTAAACAGTTCAAAAATCATTCAGAATACAATTCTCAGGACATAAAAGTGTGACCTTTATCCTGCTGTTGCTGTTTTATTGCTTTGATTCATAATCTTTAGTTTCTCTTAAACTTTGACTTTCCCTCACTATTTTAGAAATTGCAGAGGTATCTCCTTAAGGATCCTCTTCCCTCAATTTATCTCTTTGAATCTATCCCAAGAATGTCTCCTTTAAATCCCCTCACTATTCAGCAGTGATTCCAAATAATCTTCATTAAGCCTCAGCTCTGAGAACCCTAACCCTAACTGGAACTGTATCCTGAATCTTAGCCATAACCTTAACCCTAACCTGAGCAGAGAATGTCACCTGTGATGCCCTGCCTTTGCCACACTCCTGAAGACACATCCCACAGAGGCTCCTCCCCTGATCTGCTGCACATACCCTCCCCATGTCAGAATTTCACCCACATTGCAGGTCCTCCTCCTCCTCCCCTGTCTTCAAATCAGCTTTTGGCTGACCTAGATTTGACAAGCCCTTCATGGTGCTGACAGCATTTGCCTTCAGAGCATAGCCCTGCCAGGTGCATTGTGTCCCAGAGCAGCTGCCGTGCATGGTGGTGGCTGCCCACACACCTCCTTACCTCCCCACCAGCCAGGAGACACAGCCCAACCAGCCTTACAGCTTATTACAGGGAACAGTGCAGCCCACAGCCACTGGAAATATATACCATAAGGCAGTTAGAGAAACAGGGATGGCTTTTATCTGCATGCAAAACACCATGTGTGCTGCACAGTGTGAGGAGGGCTGTGGTCTCAGTCCTGCAGTCTCCCAGCAGTGCCCCACCAGCAGTGGTGGGAGGTGGGCTTGGGGCAGGATGGTGCAGCATCCATGAAATCACAAGTGCATCCTGATAGAGAAGCAGATGTCAGCATGATGGCAAGTGCATGTCAGCAATGCTTCTCAGTACAGGTGGCGTGAAATGCTGGGGCAATCCATGATGTTTGTGAGATCTCCTCACCTCCAGCTCCTGGCAGACTCCGTCCTTGTCAGACCCTCCCACAGTCTGTCTGCCATGGACTAGTTTATCTTCCACACAGTCTGGTTACCATACACATAAATATGTAATGGCCAATACTTTGGAAGGATCCAGCATCTTGTTTAGTGCTCATTCTCTGTGGACAGTTTCTCTAGGAAAGAGACATCTTCTGCACAGCAGTCCAGAACATGAGGACAGGCACAATGCTGCTCCCACCCTGCCACTCTGTATCTACTCTTGATGATGAGAGAGGTCAGGGAGAGAGGAAAGGCTGAAGAGCACTTTTGAAAAAGAGACTATTCTATATTAGATGCTGTCATGCTTTTGCACCATAGGTATCTAAAAATCCTCCTAGAACCTTCTATTAGAGATCTGCATTTAGAACTTACTATTATTATTTAAAATTTGCTATTAGAACCTTGATGGTTTCTCATAACCACTGTCCTCTGGCCTTCCTGGGATACTCTGAAACCAGACAGCTAGCAGAGCCACCCTGGGGCTGCAAAGGCGTGAAACTAAAATTATGAAAGGCAGGAGATGCCTTGAAAATCCTCTTTGACCATGGTGCCAAAATAAAACCCTGCAGAATAACTCCACGTGGTTTCAAGAGCTGTTGCTTCTGAACAGCACTAACCATCACCAGAGAAGGATATCCTCCATCTCTGCAAATGCTCCTGGTCAGGAATAGAAGATATGCAAGACAGGGCCATTGTGCCTCAGCTGTGGCTGTGAGAGGGGGAAGCAAGGGTTCTTGCCAGATACTGATGATTAGAAAGGGGACAAAGCAGATGTCCTCAGCGTGAAACCAGTGAAAAGCCTTCCTTACTCTTCCCTCCTCCCCACATGGTCCTCCCTCGCAGCTGCCCAGCCTGCCAGCCCTGACCACAGGGTGAGCTTTGTACTGCCTAGGACACAGGTAGAGAAAAGTGAATGCATCTTGGGGGCTGGCAAGGCCAAGGTGTGAACAAAGTACAGCCAGGGTTGGACCAGTAAATACAGCTGCCTCTGAGAGATGATATGGGAAGAACATTATACCTATAAAAATTCTTGGTATCCAAGTAAGGATAATTTCGCTGGGTTTTTATCTATCTGTGCACTTATGCTTTTATATAAACTGGCCATAAGAAGCAAAATTGCCTACTCCAAAAAAGCTCTGCATGGGCTGACTGATAAAAGAGGCATGAAGGGCATCTGAGCAGGTTGCAGTATGTGCATATGTACCATGAAAACACCCCGCAATTTCTGCCTGTTGACCAGGTTCATATGCAAGTGTTTATGAGGTAAAATTGTGTTGCTTGGCAATGATGTTTTCACCTCTCAGCTAGAAATATTGGGCCAGAACCCTGTGGTGCTCCTGAGGAGAGGAAAACATCTGAAAACCAAACACCTAGTGCGGATGCAAGAGCTATTGCTCTATCACTTCATCTAGACCACTCTCATTTCACCTGCACAGGGAGAGGCAGCTCATTGTAAAATGGAAACAGTATAAATGGTGAGGAAATATGGTCTTCAGAGACAAAACATACTCTTATTGTAAGAAAGATAATATTGCAGACCACACGTTCTCTGTTCTGACTGCTCAAAGACCGTTTTAAGAAACGGCCTGTCAGTACTGTAGCACATGACCACTAGAATCTGACGCCATCAACTTTGCATGCAAATCTGCTCAAGTACTGAAAGACTTTCTGCCAATTGCAGCCTTCCTTTAAAGCAACTCCTGGAACAATAAGCTGTAAAATTTTCAGTGTAGGAAATCAGTGTTCTTTCCCTGTCTTAATTTCATAATTGACTGTTTTCAATGGAACTTTCCAAAAGTGTCATCTTGAAGTAGCACCTGGCAGGCAACTGTGAGTGAGAGTCTAACACAGTTATAAGTAATTGGAAGTAAAGTCTTATAATGCAAAGTGTCAGGCAAGCTTAATAACAGGCTGTGTTGTTAACCCTCTAGGAGAGAATAGAATATTCTTGTTCATGATATTAATTTAGCTGAAGTTGTGTAGGTGGCAGATTTTAGCAGGTGCAGAATAAATATTTCCTGAGAAATGTCACTGAAGATGAAGTTACTTTAAATTATTAATTAAGGTGTTAAGATAGCCAAATTGAATGCAGATAATGTTCCTATTCATTATTCTGCCATTTCACTGATCCCTTTTATTTCTAGCTTTTTAACAGCACTGTAGACCTACCTTGTCCTCTTCCATATTATAATGTATTCTGAGCTGACAGGAGGAGTGATGTCCAAAAGAGTGCTTTTTTGAAAGGGACCTTTCAGCCTTCAGCAAATGTCTACCTTTTCCATGTAATGTGTGAAATATTTGGTAGGGGATTAAGGGAGGATTTCAATTCTGCTGAAGTGATTAATAAACCCAATAGCAATACATATTTTATAGTGGATTTTTTATACTTATCTATATCCTTCTGATACTAATTAGAAACTAGTCACTGCTTTTAACAGGCTTGGAGTCAGGCCCTAAACTGCTCTCACAATTTATGAAAAAGGAAATCTGAATTCCACAGATTGAGTTGGGTCATTCAGAAGCAATTATAAATGTTTTTAGCCCAACCTCTGAGAAGAAACTACACACACACAGACACACACACACACATAAAAACCTAGCTAAAATTGTGACAATGGTAATGTGTTACTTTAGTGCAGACTTGTGGCAAAATCCAGAGAGAGGTCATGCTGCAAACCTGCTTTGTACTCATTTCTACACTTATCACTGACATAACCTCTCTACCACTTTTCTTTTTTTCTAAATAAGAGGTGCAGGAATGCTGTCTTACATTTGTTGTGAGATCAGCTGTTTATCTGATAGCACATAATTCCTTCAGTTTTACTTACGCTAACTGTACATGGAAATAAAAGCTAATAGTTGATCAGTTTCCCTTTATTGTGAGTTGTTTAATCCAGCACAGCCCAGCACAACAAGTTACATGGAGAGGTCTTGTTGGCAATATTTTTCCTTCATAATTTCCTAGTCTTTTTAAACACCTTCTTATCTTGACTCTTATGTCACATCACCAAATGTTTTCTTGCTGTGTAGGCAGCAGACCTATATTTGGCAAAAAAAGTGCTATGAATCCCTGATCCAAAACAGGATACAGAAAGATCCATAAAAACATAACTGTCAGATCTGAAGCAAGTCTGGATTTTAGAGGAGAGGATGAAGATGGAGTTTTCACCAGAAAGGCAATGTTCTGAAATCAGATTGCAGTTCTAGTATCTGCAAAGCAAGCCAACTATAAATCTGTAATACCCATGCTTTCTTAATGCCACAGATTAGCCTCATAGATGAAGAAGGATTTTGTGAATAAGCAGATTTTAGGAAGACTGAGAGAACTGGAAGTCCTGGGATGGCTCCACAGAGCAGCACTGTGCTCTTGCTGCTAGTGAGCAGCCTCCGCCTTGATGCTGCAGATAAGTGACCAAGAGATGAAGGCTTTCCAAAGGGAAGAGACAGTACCAGGTTCCACGAGCAGCATGCTAAGGAGGCACAAGGCCAGTCCCCTGTAATCAGTAACATACTGGGTTAAGGGCACCACTGGCACTTTGGTAGGGCTTGTGGAGCGTAAGGAAGAACTCACTGCAGCTTTCTTCTGTGGAGCAGAGGAGTAGCTGTGGGAGATTCCATTCGCGTCTGGGGGAACAGCATGGGAAAATGGATGGGGCAGGGGATGAATGACAATTCTTGAGAAGGAAGTCTTGACAGGATGCAGACAGAGGGACCCAAGGAAAGTAAGTATTGACATATTCACCCATGGCATCACACACTGAGAATGGGAAGGACAGTTTTTTCCACACTGTGGATATATTTAAAATAATTGAAGACTGGGAACTGCTGTTCTGTCTGTTCCTAACAACATACTCCTGAGAATGCAGCTAGAGCTCTAAGGTGGAGCATGTAGGTTCAGGTCACTTCAGGAATCATTTTTTTGGCTTCTGCTGCTTTGAAGTATGAACTCTTTTGGAGTATGAACTGAGGAATGTATTCAAGAGCTGAAATGCCAGCAGAATCTGTACATATATATTATCCTGTGCTCTAACTCAACACACAGCAATGTTCTGCCATTGCACTGTCCTTGGGGGAAATGACTGGAGTTCAGAAAGAATTTCCTGTTGACTCACCAAATGGTGAGGTTGTAGTGATGAAGAATTAATTAGTCTATGCACTGCTGACATGCCTTGTATTATAACTATTATTTGTCATCTAATCATGGTATATGAATGAAAGTTTATATACATTTACATTTCTAGTTCTTCTAAATGTGGGTGCTATACCAGTCACTCATGCTGAGGGATTGACAGCAAGTACCCTCATGTGAAAACTGTTGGTGCAGTGACTGTCCAGTCACCTCTGTTCCCTTTTTGATATACCAGGCATTATCCTGTGAACATATTTATTTCTTCTATGACCTGTTCAGGCCAACATGCCAATTATATGACAAAAAAACCCAACCCTTCAGCTCTTGCAGTAGCAGCCCTTTGGTGGTAGAGCAACAATGTGTGCTGGCAGCTGCAGAAACTCTCTTGGGAGCAGTGTTGGGGAAGAGGGGAAGAGACTGTCATAAAAAGACTGTTCTCATCTTGCAACTCACAGATTTTATAATGATTCTTATAACTGTGCATAACACAAGACATATTAAAAGAGACAATAGGTTCATATAGGGTGTTTCCTCACTCTCTTCTGCAGAACTGCTCAGACAAAAGGGGAAAAGTAGCCAAATATTGTTGCCCTTGGTGGGTAACTTGGTGAGATGGTGCACTGACCAAGGCTGGATCTACACAGAGCTTCTTGTTGTCCAGGCCAGGCCTTGCCTCTTTAGGTCATTAGACAGATGCTGAATTTTCAAGTTGACAGAACTCATGTACAGTACCCTTATATCATAACATTAGAACAGCTTCATTCACACCGTTTGCTGGACGCTGAAAAAGGGAGAAACATTTATGACAAGATGGCAGGGATGGGGCAGATCATCTTTGTACACAGTATTAAAATTTCATTTCACACAAAACAGGGATTCAACACAGCAGTGATTAAGGAGAGTGGTTGTCAATATTCTTCTTGGTGCTGTTTTAATCCTTCACATGGCTTTTTTATGCCTCTTCTGGTACTCCCCATAATCTCAGAGTTTGCTTATTACCGCAAGACCTGTCAAGATGTTCCAAAAACAAAATTCCTTTTCTAACATGAAAAATATTGTGAGCTTCAATAGCACAGACAGAGCTATTTAAAATGAGAATTAATACAAATTAAAAGGAATGTACTTGATTAAAAGAGAAATATATGTCTTAAATGTCTTGTTCACAAATTAAAAATGCTCCAAACAAAACAAACCAGAAACAAAAGCCTCCTCTCTTACTAAAGATTTTATTTAGATGACTTTTGTAATATTTCTTTTCCACTTTTTAGTAGTCTTGAACTATCCCATCACAGCTTTAATTAGGATAACCTTTTATCTGTTTATGTTCTACCAGTGACATTTGAAGATTGGCCTTCAGTGAGAGCTTTGGGTGATGTGTACACTGAGGCTTTGAAAACTTCTTCTGGACAAGCTGCCAGCAAACAATTACCCTTCTAAATGTCAATAAGCTAGACATCAATTGTCAGCTTGCATCATTTCTAAAAGCCTCCTCTCTCTGTAGATTAGATCAAAAGTCAGATTCACACTTTAAAAAATAGGACTAGATTTTGATCATGTATAAGTATTTTTATCCCTTGGAACTTGGGTAAAGAATGGGATACTTGACAGACTCTATCTTACTCTTGCACTATTCTAAAAACCAAAATAAAGATGTACAGATTAATTTTAAAATATTGAGCAGAGGGTTCAGTGGATTTTACAGTAAAAAAGGATCTCAACTGGGAGGAAAAATACAAGGTGGCAATTTAAAAAAGTATCAGTACTAACACTGGTTTGTGTTATGGAGGCATGGCGTGGAAGGTAGTTGTGGCTGATGTTGAATACATCTAATGATGAGACCATGTGTTTTACAGACCAAAAATACTTGTGTTGAAGAAAACACACTATTTATTTTTCACTGCCATATGGCCAGTACCTTGCCATCTTATTTTGGTGATTTAACTTCTGTACCAGATCATAAACATCACTTATCTTTACCAGCAATTTCTTGAACAATGAGCTATTTTTAATTGTCTTGGTGTTACACCATTCCTCACTTTTGGCACACTCAAATTTGCCTGGAATGGCAGGAGATGTATGTTCCTTTCAGTAGGTTTCCATGGTTAAGGCAGCTACTAACATAATCTTCTGTCTTCCCTGCAGTGATATACTTGAAGAAGAAATGGCAAAATATTGCCATTTATAAAAACATAAAAATGATTACTGTTAATTTATATATATATGTATATCTATATCTATGAATTAAACCCACCTTAGAACATGAAGAAAGTAGTCCAAACAACAATTCAACCTTCCTACCTTTTCTTTCTAAGGGACCCATGTTTTTCAATTATTGACCATCCATAACTATTTAAAACGTCCAGCATATCATACAATCATAGAATGGTTTGGGTTGGAAGGGACCATTAAAGATTGTTAAGTCACAACCCCCCTCCTGTGGGCAGGAATACCTTTCACAGGACCAGGTTGCTCAAAGCCCTATCCAGCCTGGCCTCGATCACTTCTATGGGTGGGACATCTTCAATGAAGACCCAGTTCTGTGGTTCCAGACGGTAAAACCTCAGCTGCTTAACCAACTGCAACAAACGTTTACAAAGAGCTCCATTTGCTTTTGAGGCTGATGCCCTTCAGAAGTTCCTTTGTCTGTGCTTAGCCTAGTGCTTGGTTTTAATGTCTTTGGGTTTGATGGAGAAAGCAAAGCAGATTGTGATAATCCTGGCATTAGATCCCCTACCAACTCACACCTTCATGTGGAAACACTCCCTTTCCCACTCCCCCTTGATCTCCTCCATGTACTTTAATTAATATTCATTTCAGAGCTTTCAAGGAAAGACTTGCCCCAGGGACATATAAAGCATTTATAATTGTATTCCAAAGATTTGCACTTGAATCTATACATCTGTGACAGAAGTGCTTCATTTATCACCTCTTGGTCACAGCACTTTACTTTGTCATGTGTCTGACAGACAAATTGATAAGCTCTTCTATTCCAAGCAAGCCTCTAATATCCCTTTTTAGGCTCTTCTCTTTTACTTTGGCCTTTCTCATGACTGTAGATTTGCAGGGAAATGCGTCATGCTAGCTCTGTCTGGTAATAAAATAACTGGTGGGAGATGGGGAGATCCATTTGGTGTTGACTCCATTTGCAGGACTTGGCTGCCATTCAGTTATTAATTAGTCCTGCTATTGATGTAATGTTACTAACAATGTATTACCAACTTTCTCTTTGTATTATAGAGCTTTACCAAGTGTAGTTGATGTGAGAAGTACTGCTGTAATTCTCTACACTATATATCATCACAAATATTGTTAATATAAGTAAGTGTTACCACTAGCAGCCAATAAACAGGTGAGCTGATGCTCTGCATCTTAGTAAGTATGAAAAAATATGCAACATTTGTCTTAGTCTTGGTTGCTTTTCTAATACAGACGTTTTTTTCTCTGCCACATTGTATAATTTCTGCTAATCTCTTTTAACTTGAGTAAACCAAAGAGAATATCAAAATTGTTTGCCTACCTCTTCTGTTGTGTTGTGGTTTACCCCAGCTGGAAACTCAGCCCCACACAGCTGCTTGCTCACTCCCCCCTGGACGTAGGAGAGAATTAGAAGGGTAAAGGTGAGAAAACTCATGGGCTGAGATGAAGACAGTTTATTAAGTGAAGAAAAAGCTGTGCATATAAGCAAAGCAAAACAAGGAATTCATTCACTGCTTCTCACAAGCACCAGGTGTTCAGCTGTCCCCAGGAAAGCAGGGCTCCATCACATGTGATGGTTACTTTGGAAGACAAACAAAACATCCTCCCTTCCTTCTTCCCCAGCTGTATATGCTGAGCATGATGCCATATGTTGTGGAATATCCATTTGGTCAGTTGGGATCAGCTGTCCCAACTGTGTCCCCTCCTGACTCCCTGTGCACCCCCAGCCTCCCTTCTGTCAGAGTGGGGTGAGAAACAGAAAAGGCCTTGTCTCTGTGCAAGTACTGCTCAGCATTGACATAATAATATAATGGCCAGACTTCGTGAACAAAGATCTGGGGAAGGGCTCTCCCCACACATGGGTGTGCCCTTCCAGCCTGCGCAGTGGATTTTTTTTTTAGGAGAGTCACAGCGTGCACAGAACTGGCCCCACCGTTGAAGTCCTAAGGTCCATTTGCCACGGCCAAGTGAGCTCGGACAGTGACAGTGAAATCCTTGGGACTGTCTACAGCACCCGGAACTAACCAGGGCTGACCCTGCTGAGCATCTGAAATCTGACGGGATTGGATGGGCAGGGAGGCATTTAACTGCTCAGGGAACGGTCCCCACTGAGACTCCAACTCGGGCCCTTGGGATTCAGAGTCCAGAGTGCTTTCCGTGGCGCCAGGGGCCTGCCCCTCAGCATTGACAAAAACATCCCCGAATTATCAACACTGTTTCCAGCACAAATCCAAAACAGAGCCCCATACCAGCTACTATGAATAAAATTAACTCTATCCTTGCCAAACCCAGAACATGTTGTGTGAAGAAACTAATGTTACAAAGATATGGCTGTGGTGCTGTTGGGGTTGGATTTGTATTCCACAGAAATCATTCAGCTTTAGAAAGCTAAAACTTAGGCAGCAAGTCAAGACAGTGATTAAGGCTTCACTATAGTCAAAGGAAGAAGAGTGGGTGTTTCCTCCCACCTTCCTTAGACAGTAAGTTCCAAAGGAAATGAAGCACACTCTGGAGATGCAACCAGTCATTCATTGCACTGGAAACATAGACATGTAAATTAGATATGATGCTTAATGTTTAGATTTGTAAAGTTAGATACATGCAATTCAAACAGATCACTCATGGTTCTCTAACAACCTCAATCAGCTTGTGTGAAAGTAAGTGAAAGCTTACTGCTGACCTCCATGGGATTGAAACCATGTTCATGTAGCAACAGAGGTATAACACGGTTTTGTGCTAACAACTGTGCTAGTGATAATATTGATAGGTCAGCACTGAAATTACTCAAGATATATAATTGGCTGACAGTTATTTCTGAGGCTGGATCTCTTGTTGATCCATAAATCTCTATTTCTTTGACCTTCTTTCATTATGAGAGAGCTCACTGTTCAGAAACAAATGTCTCTTCCCTTTTAGATTTGGATAGCCTGGATCAGATCATCTCCATTGACTAGTGTTACAAAATGAGCATAGTTACCAACTGAGTACTGAGTGAAAGTTTTATTTGTAACTGATTCATCTCTTCATGTGTTCCTAAGCACTTTT
>JAWWEU010000081.1:134410071-134421951 GCA_035583155.1 Acropternis orthonyx | reverse complement strand
CACTTTTATATATATATATATATATATATATATATATATATATATATAAGTAGGCCTGAAGCAGATCAAATAGAAAAGGATAGAAAGGATTTAGAGGGATCAAAGTGAGAAAAGGTTATTCCCCAATGCCTTCTGAAATGGCAGTCTTCAGTGCTGAACTGAAAGTACTCTACAGCTGATATTACCTATCAGAGCTTGGAGCATGCCAACAGGGAAATGGTTTCTCCTCTATAGGAGTCATTCTCCACCCCAAACAAAAACTTGTTTCTTAAATTACACTTGTTTTATGAATTAGGAATTTTCAGCTTTCTTTCTGCATTCCTCCTGCATTTGTCTAACTCACCTTACAAGTTGCTATGGTATGTAATGGGATGGCACAGCATTGGTTGAAGTTATATTGCCCTAGCAGCTGAGCTTACTCAAAAATGTTCTAGCACAGCAAGGTATTTCTGAGCATGCATAAAGCTTCATTTAGACTTGACATATTGCTTATGATATCTCATTCTAAGTTGTGCATTCACTGTCTATTATTATAAATCATAGGCTCAGGGTGACAGAATATTTTGAAACATCTTTCTTCAAAAACAAAGAGTAACTTTTCATTGACTACTCCCTCCTACAAATACACATTTTTTCTTAGTTTCTGAAGATTCTAACTAAAATGTTCTATATTCATTAATGATTTTTTTTTCAAGTCAGTAAACATCTGTTCACTTTACACATACATTTAATTGAATAATTTGTTCAGAACTCTTCACATCTGACCTTTTGGCTTGTTGTGAGTCTTCTGCTATTCCTACCCATTCCTTATGTAACTCAGATATCTTGTACTGCAGCATTTGATTTATTTTCTTTTTCAGTATTATTTTTGTGGTTTTGACTCAAGAAAGCAAAGAGGAAGGAAGAAGATGCATGGAATTTTTGTTTTTTCTTTTTTTTTTTTGTTAACCTTTGTAAGTTAACTTATGTTCAGGCTATCAAAATGCTAATACATTGCTTCCTAATAAGAACCTGAGTCATGGCTCAAGGTGAAACTTGAGAAGTCCAAAAGAGTTTCCTCAAACTAGACATTCTCTCACTTATTTAACTGTTTTAAGTATAATTGACACCCAATCCCATATATTTTTTTACTGATAAGTTTATCTTTAATTATATCACTTTCAGAAGCAGCATTTTTTTTCAGTTCCCCATATCCCAAGAGGCCATATGCTCTTTTATCCATTCAACCTGCACTATTTAGCATAGAAAATTACTTATTATACCAGAGGCATGGCAAGAGATAGACATAAAGGGGAGGTTGTGAGAGGTTGTCTCTTACTAGTTAAGACATCTTTTAGGGAATGCAAATATTGGTGGTGGGTTGCAATAAATATACATAAGAGGAAAAACTGCTTAGCTGAAACTGTTGCCTAGTTCAGTGTGCTAAATACTTTGCTTACCAGACTTACATAGGATGTGATTTCACTTCTCTGATATGAGTCATACAAATTGCAGCACACATGTTTGCCTGACCTTTGAAAAAGTTTCCTTGTGTGGGCCACTTCACTAGAATAAGGCTCAGCAGACTAGGATGTAGATTGTGTGTTACCTTCTTTCTATTACTGCTGCAGGTGATGACAAGTATTTCCAACAATGGCCATTACCCTTAGGGAATTTTTATATTAAAGACAGTAAACTGTGAACTTGCACCAAATAGCCATGTCTGTCCTGGGGTGTGTTTATTTTTCCTTTTTCTTTTTTTTCCACTGAATAAGGCATAGCCCTTGGAAAGGGTACATTATTTATGATATTTTAGGATCAAAGACCTTTATCAGCCATCTCTAGTGAAACAACATATTAATTGAAAAAACCCTCTAGCAAAACAATAGAAACAGAGATTTCAAATCTGCAGAGGGGATGGCTGTCTTTGGTATTCAAAGACTTCTTGGGACTGTTGACTCTTCCCTCTCTTTTCACATTCATGTTCAAAAAGTCCGTAAAACTTCAGCTTTGATTAGTTGCTCTCCTTCTAGGCAGCACCATATGCATTGACAGACTCCAGCCTGGATTTGCAATATTTTTGAAGCTGAACAGTTCACCAACTTGTTAATATTGGAGACTGCTTGTCACACATTAATAAAAGAACTAGAACAGTATAGAGTGTTTTGCTCAAAAAGCCACATCATATATTTTGCTTGTTCTAAGTTTGTGACATCAGAACATCCTTCTCTGGAGATCACTCAGACATAGTACAGAAACATCCTGTATTATATGGTTTCTGAAGAACCATATTTTAAAAAGTAGAGCTGTCAGAAGTCTGGCACCTCCCTCTGGCTTAGAGGTTCACCTAGACTGCAGTTAGGCCTAATTACCTTCAAGGATCTTAACACAGAAGCATCATAGAGCTGTGCTCCAATTTAGATTCTCACAAATCTTATTTGAAATTAGTAGCACTTAGGCTGCAATACTGTAGGAATGCAGGGAATAATGTTGAGAAATGCTAGGAGCAGGTTGTTAGTAATCCTGTTTCAGAACAGGTTAGAAGTTGTTTATGGACATAGGTTTAAGAAATAGCTGACTGTGGAGGTACCACTCTGCTTATATGCTAGTGCATTTATGGAAAGTTTGGAAGGAAACAGCATGCTACCATCTTCTCAAGTAACAGGGTAATAGCTACACTACATTAAGGCACAATAATCCAAACTTTTCTCGGAGTAAAATAAGAAAGTAACATGTTCATGGGAGCATGGCCAAGTGCAAAAATATAAATGCAATCTCTGTTTCACAGTTACATAATATATGCACTGGTAACATAGGTAAAGCGTAGAGGAGACAGTTTGTTAAACACTTGTACTTGACAGATTACACCCCATAGGACCCTTGTGCAGAGTTGAGTTTGCTGACAGATGAGAGAAGACAAGACTGCAGTACACTGGAAGGCATTAAAAATAGCATGACTAATTGCATGTGTGTGATTTTTAACTCTCTTAGTATTTTCATTCATACGTACAGATAATAATAATAAACCCGCATTCTTACATAGCATTCACATGTGCATTCAAACTGTTCTGAAAAGTGTTCAATACTGTTGTTTCCATTTTACAGGAGAGGACACCATAAGGCAATATCTCTTAGGGTCTCACTGCAAAGTCAGGATTCTGGCACAGAATTCCCATATTCCAGGCTATGGCAATGAAAACATGCTCAATAGAGGTGGATCAGTTCAGGAAGCATTTAAACAAATCAGTCACAGGATTGGATGGGATGCACTCAGCAGTGCCGATGGAGCTGGCCCATGTTATTGCTAGGATTCTCTACATTTCATCAAGTCCATTGATGGTCTCACATAATTTTTCCTTCTTTGGATTCTATGGATGTTGCCTCAATCGAGCCTGTAAAACCTACTTAATTTCTACATGTCTTGAGGGGGAAAAAAAAAAAAAAGACAAGCACAGATGAAATCTGGAGGTTTAAAGCTGTTACTTGTATTTTCAGCTGAGATTTTTTTGAAACAAAAGTCCTTGAGACTAATCCTATGCTTAACCACAGCAGCTGTGTCACTCTGTATGGTGGAGTAACTCTTCATTTAGAGTAGAAGAGAGAGTTGTCTCCTTTAGAGTTCCTTATCAAATTTTTTATGGAAAGAAGTTGATGTCATTGTTTCTGAAAGATATCCTGTATGATAATAAGAGCTTTATTCAAAAGTTCTTAGTTGTCTGTTTCTCCCTCTTTACATTGTTTTCTTTGCTTATCTAGGTATCTTAATAATGATCCTGAAATATGAAATTACTAGTAGAGGTATGGCACCCACCTAAGCAACTGAAAAATATACAGAGAAAAAAAGGCCATGGACCAACCTAAGGTACTAGTTCTGTCTCCTCCTTCCATTGAAAACTTACAGAAGAAACAATGGTACACATACTAAATGGTGTACAAACCAGATAAGCAGAGCATGCCTGGAGAGCACAGTGTTCAGTGAAGGCTGGGAAAACTCACAGTTGTGTGCCATTTAACCCAAACTGAGCCTGACAGGTCTTTCACCACGTTTTGAAAGGAAAACTCTGTGGAAATATATTTATACATATATGGTCCTGTGGCGTAATGGTTAGCACTCTGGACTCTGAATCCCAAGGGCCCGAGTTCGAGTCTCAGTGGGGACCATCCCCTGGGCAGTTAAATGCCTCTCTGCCATCTGATCCCATCAGATCTCAGATGCTCAGCAGGGTCAGCCCTGGTTAGTACTGGGTGCTGTAGCCAGTCCCGAGGATTTCACTGTCACTGTCCAAGCTTGCTTGGCCATGGCAAATGGGCCTTAAGACTTAAATGGTGGGCCACTTCTGCGCATGCTGTGCCTCACGTAAAAAAATCCACTGCGCAGGCTGGAAGGGCACACCCATGTGTGGGAAGAACCATTCCCCAGATCTTTGTTCACGAAGTCTGGCCATTATATATATTATATATATATATATATATGTACAAAAGGAAAACATGATTCCTTTTCTCTCATTTTGATTAACATAATCATGCTCTCAGTTGCTAACTTGTTAGTGTAAAACACATTATTTCTTCTGTGAAAATAATCCTTTTTGCAAAACAGAGAATTAATTAAACATTGCTCTTCTGACAGCAGACCTCTCCAACAGAGTGAATTTGTGAATCAACAGCTTATAGTAATTGTTTCTAAGTGCATCCTATTTACAGAGGAGCACTTGCATGACATTGCAGAGGCAATAAACCAAAGATAAAGGTAATTAACCAGAGCAGAAATCTCTACTCCAGATAAGATGGTATTAAGCATCCCACATTTATGTAGGTTTATTTAATGTCTTCGGACACAAGCATGTCAATGTTGGCAAACTGTATAAGATAGGAATTTAATCAGATGCTGCATAAATCTAAAGCACTATGGGAAAAAAGAGGGACATGAAATATGAGCAACAGAGGATCTACCAGGAACAGTTAGAGGGCTGTAGCACTCTTTTTTTCTGTCCCAGTGGTTAGTGTGTGTGACACGTCACATGACTGGCAGCATAAATTTATCCCCTATGATACCTAGATAGCTCACACACTGTTTACAGAGTATTCGCTTGAGGGAATATATACATGGAGATATAAAAGCAGGAACAAGCACAAGGAAAACAGAATCTCGTGTGTGCAATTACACTGCAAAATCAACCTTTACCTACTTACTGTGATGGGTTTGATAAACCCTAAAAAAACTCAGATTAAGGCCTTGGTATGGGTCTTCAGCAGGCCTCAGTTTTGGGCCATAAGGCTCTCCATAGGTCCAGAGGGACAAGTACCACATGACTTAAGTAGCCAACTAGATATTTCATATCATATGACGTCAGGTTAAGTAAGAAAAACAGCGGAGATGTGTTCTCCTCCCCTTCTTCTCCCCTGGTGTGGTGTGAGAAGACATGCTGTTGCTGCTTTCTAAGCGACAGGCCTCACCGCTTCTGTGTCGAGATATCTATAGTAGCTTTGGTCTTTGGGAAGTAAAATACTTTTGTTTTGTTTGGGTTGCTCTTTCCCTCTCGTTGGAGTGTGTTTTTCTAGAGTTCTGGGTGGTAGAATCTGTGTGTTATTGGGAGGGAAGTTTCATAAATTTATTGTTGGTTTGTCTTTTATATTTATGCATATATATGTTGTAAATTTGTGTAAATATATGTATATATATCAGTTTCAGTTTTAAGGGTTTTTTTTCCCTCGCTCCTTTGTTGAAACTCTGCGCAGCCCTGAAAGGCCTTGGCATTTTTCCAAAGTCAAACCAAACAATAACACTTACCATCACTTTGTATTTATGTGTGTTTTGCCTCTGTTTTATATCATTCCCTCTTCACTACAGTGGCACCATCACAGTCTACAACTTCCTCAAGGGGGACAGTGGAGGAGAAGGGTACCATTGACAGGACATGAGGAAAAGTAATGCATCAGGGGAAGTTTAAATTGGACATTAGGGATAGGTTTTCCACAGAGAGGGTGGTCAGTCACTGGAAAAGGCTCCTCAGGCAAGTGGTCATGACACCGAACCTGTCAGAGTTCAAAGAGTGTCTGGATGACAGTCTTAGTCATATAGTTTAGTATTAGGTAGTCCTGCAAGGGGCAGGAAGTTGGACTTGCTGATTCTTAAGGTTCTCTTCCAACCCAACACACTCTACGATTCTCATCTTTGAACAGTGTTTAAAATAGTATCTCAGTACTTTTGAGTTTAGCAACAACAACTCTGAGCAGGGCAAACTCTAATCCAAATGAAAATGGGTTCTGTAAAGGGTAGGGTTACCTATTACTTTCTTCAATCCATACAAGCCATAACTTCAGACCTAATTCCTTTTCTTGCTCTCTCAATATATTTGATTAGATAGATGATTGATTTTGAGATGCTACAAGGACTTCTGAGTTTTAACCATTCAAGGGAGATTCTTAAAAGCTTTCTCAACCTCCTTATCACTGAGCTAATTATGTTATGGAAAAGATTTTATCTGTCTCTATATTGAGAGTTTTGAATACAGTCTTCCTTCAATGGAAGGTGAAAGAGCATTTAAAGAAAAGTGAGAAGGCAGAAAAACAGCAGGCAAAAGCTTAAACACAGCAGTGCAGAAATAAAACTATATGCTTTTACTCTTAAGATGAATAAAGGCAGGAAGCTGATTCCTAGAACTGAAGCAAGACCTATTCCATGAAAACGTGGTCTGAACCAATGCATTCTTCTATACAGTTTCATTTACAGCTGTCTGAAGATAATTCACCATTCAATGAAGAATACCACTGTTCTTGATATATGTGTAGTGGTATGACCCTTAATGTTGTATTCACTAACAATTATTAATATATATAGGTAAGTTAAAAAATTACAGGGATCTTCTAAAGTGCTTTTCTCTCCAAAGCCTCTCAGACTACAGACGATCTATTTCAATAGCTAGAAAAAAAGTCCACAGGAAGCCATAGTGTATGCGGAGGATTAGATGCTGTATTAAAGGATGAACATATCCAAGGGTGTTGGCAGCCTACTGTAGAATCACAGTTACTTTATACAGTGAAATGAACCTAAATTACCACACTACTGTTGGGAGTCCACCTAACTGAGCGACTACGGGTGGAAGAGAAGATGTGAGAAGAAAAGTACCAAACTGTCAATCTCAGGGAAATGTCCTGAATTACTGTACAGTGTAGAAGGACACAGAGATCAGATTTCCCCACTGCCAAAATATCATCAAATTTTGACAGGATGCAAGGCAAATGTGAGATGTCCCAATATCTCCTGCCTTGCAAAAGGGCTTAAATAATGTGCTCTCTCAACACTCCCCGTGACAGTCTCTGGACATTTTTCACTATTGTAGCATGAGTTGTGGTTTCCAGCAACTACTGAAGACAGCCAGGGGGATTCAGTCTACAGCCCTTTGACATGCTGTAGGCTTTTCAAGACATCTACGTGGGGCTGTCAGAAATTACACTGGATCTGGTACAACAGACCACTACTCTTCAGAAGGCATAAAAGGCAGATAGGGAGATATCTGGGGCACCTCAAATGACAGTACACGCTTATACTTGGACAACTGAATCATAACCAGTAAGTCAAGGCAGGAACACTGCAGGAGTGTACAAAACCTCAGAGTGTACTGGCTCACTTCTTTTCAGTCCTTTTTTAAGTGTATTGTCTGATTTAATAACAGTTCAATGTGTTTTAAGTGATGTATGCGGTGAAAAATTGAAATCAACGAGGGGCAGGGGGTTTTTTTGCAATTGTTATGTTGTTCTATGCAGTTAGTTACCTTACTTGTTGCAAGCAACCACGAAGTCCACCATGGCTACCTGTAATTTTAAGACTGAAAAGAAGTATTTTAAAATATTTATGAGGTATTTATCATTAATTATTCCACTCTTCATCCTTGCAGGGTCCTGACTGCTTTGATCTGGCAATCCTCTATTTTCTGTCACTGGAATAAAGTGTATAAGCATATCTGCCCACACAACTTCTCTTATTACAGATTTTAGTTAAAGATACAATGAAGTGCAACTTATCATGTAAGGCAGTAGGAGTAGAAATAATCACAATTCTGAAATTAAAAGATTGGCAGATTTTTTTCCTTTCACTTTTGTTATTTCACGTAAACAGTATAGAATGGTAATATCAGCAATTAATTTGGTAGACCTGGCAACTACCATAGACAAGGTACTAGAATAAATAGACCAATGGAGTACAAAGATGGCTTGAATAACCTTTCACAGTTCTTCCTAGCACTGTTTTCTTTAGTTCAAGTAAATGGCATAATCCAGTGTAGAAAGCTTCACATTAGTCAAATAGTATCTTTCTATACAGTGTTTGCAAGTATTTGCAATATTTGGAGGAAAGATGAACAACACTGTCAATAACTACTGATCATTATTTAGAATCCAGAAACATTTAGTTTGAAATTATTTAAAAGAGATCAAAATCTCACCTCCAGTTCTTTCATGCTCACTTATCATGCACTTAGACATCAAGAGAGGTCAAATAATTATAGAAAGTTACTTTAAACATTCAGGCTGGTAGTATTTGAGTATATTTGGCCTGCTTCACATCCAAATACAATTTTGGTTCTTCTGCCTTTAAATACTTATTGTGTCATCTTTCTTTGTCTGTTTTGGTTGGGAATGTGCATTAGTCATTTGCACCTCTTTAACAAGAACGTTTCATCTGGCTAGATGATTAATGCCTCTCATCTTCAATAAAAGCACTAAAAATGCTAAAATCCTCATCAGACTAATTAGTAAGAATGCCCTTGAGCCAGCCACAAGTCTTAGTACAGATCTGTCATGAGTTCACAGAACTGCTCTGTCTGATCTTTTTAGTTACTTCTTCTAAGTAATATCTGGTCACCCAATGGAGATCACAGCCACAACAAGCTTTACTGGCTTGGGAGCATCAGTTTTGGCAGTACTTTTCCCAGATAGCTAATTTCAATGCACCGAGTTCATCACAGTTTTCACGAATGAAAATTGCTCATCTAAAGCGGGTTGTATGGCAATGCAGCAAATACTGACCAAGGAAAAAAGTTAGGTCATTCTGAGTCAAAATAAAAGTTTACTTAGCAAATTGAACAGGAAAGCAATGAAGAGACAATAATAATATCCTTCCGGAGTTCTGTTTTTTACCATATAGGGAAAAACAAATGAAGCCAAAGTAGTTGATTAATTTCTGATTTTGGTTTAAGAAGGGCTATATTATGCTTTACTAACTTTTCTAAAGTTTGAGGCAATCCTTTCTTTTATTTACTTAAGTTTTGCTATCCTTATTACCAAGTACTATTATTCCAATTTTAGACTGACATAATTTACCAGTGAATGAGGTTCATGGTTCCATATAGCCTCTTATTGTTAACATACAATAAAAACAATGAAAGATTTGCTTGAAGACAGAACAAACAATCCATATTTATTAGTGCCACCTTACTTCTCCAGGTCAGGAGGAATTCACCACTTGATTCACCACTACTTAAGTCAGTATAAACATTTCAGGGAAGGGAAATGAGCACAACTCTGCACTAAGCAGCTCTAGATTTTGTCATGAGCTCTGTGTGTAAAATGTGAGCTTTTCCCTCCAATTACAATGTTTTCTCCAGAACTGAGGTACTGATATTTCTGAGAAGGAAAGCAGTATTCCTTCTTTAAAACTGCAGTTTTATTCTACTCTTGGTTAACAACATTCCACAGTCAAAATCCTGTGAGAGTCGTATTACTCTTCAATATTTGATGGTGTTATTCTAGCTTCAGGATCAGCACTAAGCCATGTCTTCTATCCTGGAGCCTGCATCCCTTGAGTCCTAAAATCCATATTTTCACACATCATGATGTTTGTAGCTGTGGAAATTATCTTATGAGTCCAATATGCTTTAGGATTCCCCAGATGCACAGTATGGGATAGAATTATAGAACAGTTTGTGTTGGAAGGAACCTTAAAGATCACTTCATTCCAAGTCCTCTGTTATGGGCAGGGATGCCACCTGCTAAACCAAGTTGCTCAGAACCTTATCCAACCTGGCTTTGAACACTTCCAGGGATGGGATGTTCACAGCGGCTCTGGACAAACTGTTCCAGTGCCTCACCACCCTCAGAGTAAAGAATTTCCTCATAAGACCCAAGCTAAACCTACCCTCATTCAGTTTAAATCATTATCTCTTGTCTTGTCACTACATGCCCTTATAAAATATCCCTTTCCAACTCCATTGTAGGCCCCCCATAGGTACTGGAAGATGTTATAAGGTCTCCACAGAATCTCTTCTCCTAGGGTGAACAATAGGGCCATTGTTTTAAGTGAAACTGGACCATTTGAGTATTTTTGCCCACCTGTACTCAGAAGGCTGAATTTTTTCTCTTTTTTTCCTTTTCTCTGTCAGGGCCCAGTCCAGCACTTCCTGAAATCTACTGATAGGTATGTATGGATGGATGAGTAGATAGATATTTTAGTAGAAGCTTTGTTCCTGAACCAAATATTCTGTATCCTCCTACGTGAGGTGCATAGTTTCCTCTTGTTTCTTGTTACATGGTTGTTTCCAGTACTGGCAGATATTCTGACACTGACACATGAGCTCCAAGAGCAGGTCTTCCCTGCCCTCTTCTCTGTCACTCTGCTCACAAACAGAAGATTGAATCACAACTGCAGACTGTACCAGACATTCCTGACTCGCTCATAGAAATGTCTTTTCAGATTTTGCATTCTGTAGATTTCCTACAAAATACTAAGGAAAGTGATTTTGGCAGTCTCAGTGGAGTGACTTCACAGTAAAATTATTCCATCATTAGTTGACAATTCCAAACACAGATGTATCTAAAGGACCAATAGTGACAGCTCTATCCTTTGTCTTGTTGGGAAGCAGATCCTTTAAGATGCTGCTCTATTTTGAAAACAATGTTGCAAATAACAGCATCACGGGTTCTATTATATTTCAGGGATTTCCATAACAAACTTGCAAGTGAAAAGATGTTTCAGCTAATGCCTCCTTTCAGAAGTGAAAGTAAAATTGTACAGGGACCTACAGCCAACATTCATGAGTATTGTGTTTGCAATAGATAACCAATTATTTCATGATTCATAAGAAAAAAAAGAAGATACTAGTTAATTTTCTTAAGAAGCTGTCAGTTCTGAAGCATTTATACTAGGCAGAATGTGATGTGGCCATTACCACAACTCAACAAGGTACAGAATACATAAAAACCATTACAGTTTAATAGGTTGTATTTTCAAACAAAATTAACTCTTTAAACAAAATAGACTTGAACACAAGACCTCTTTTAGAAATGTGGTTTTAAAAGACAAAAGTAAGAGGTAATAGAGTTTCATCACAGCTGCACTGATTTTTTTTAAGAATCCACAAATGTCTGAGCAGCTGCCTTGATTATCTTTGATTATGCATCTGTAATTGTATTTTAGGTCTGTTGGAGAAGGGACCACAAATTCTTGATGTGGTCAACTGGTTCAAAACCATGAAAAGAATATTGTAGGCCATGACCTAAATTGTACTGTTCCTTTCCAGAATCATTTGCTGATATTTGCAGCATGTTGCTCTGCCAGTAATGTTTCAATAATACATATCTTTCATCCAGATACGTTTAAGAGGTGATTTTTCTCCTACCATTAGTCTTCTAAAATTGTTGTTTGGGGTTTTTTTGTTTGTTTGGTTTAATTTTTTTTTTTTTTTTCATTTTCCTTCTGAATCACAAATGCATTATAATCTGTAGAGGATGAACATCTCAAATAACCAATAGTTAATTTTACCTCAGTGGTTTTGCTTTATAATTTGTCATGCCAGAAGTCCTGGCCTAGCAGAAAATTTAGGCAAATCATCTGTGATGGGTTTGATAAATCCCAAAAAACTCAGATTAAGGTTTTAGTTTTAGCTAGGCCCCAGTTCTGTGGGTCAT
>JAWWEU010000081.1:134366508-134397841 GCA_035583155.1 Acropternis orthonyx | reverse complement strand
TAACAAACTGCTACTGGCGAAGGCTGAGTTCATCATCATCAGCGGTAGAGACGCTGCAGTAACATGTTTAAGAAAGGTGAAAAAATCCTCCTGTGCAACTGCAACCCGAGAGAAGAGTGAGCCTATGTGAGAGAAAGAACTCTGCAGACACCAAGTGAAGAAGGAGGGGATGGATGTGGTCCAGGTGCCAGAGCTGATTTCCCTGCACCCCTTGGTGAAGATGACGGTGAGTCAGGCCATACCCCTGCAGCCCATGGAGGTCCATAGTGGAGCAGATATCCACTTCAAGCCCATAGAAGATGGATGCCCAAAGGAGACTGTTATCCCATGGGAAGTCCATGCTGGAGCACACTCCTGGCAGGACCTGTGGCCCAAGAGAGAGAGAGGAACCCATGTTGGAGCAGGTTTGCTGGTGGGACTTGTCACCCTGTGGAGGACCCACACTGCAGCACTCTGTTCCTGAAGGATTGCATCCTGTGGAAGGAACACATGCTGGAGCAGCAGCAGAACTGTAGCCTGTGGGAAGGACTCACACTGGAGAAGTTCATGGAGGACTGTCTCCCATTAGAGGGACCCCTCGCTGGAGCAGTGTGAAAAGTCCTCCTCCTGAGGAGGGAGAGAGAGTAGAAATGTGCGATGAACTGATTGCCGCCCCCATACCCATGCACCACTGGGGAGGAGGAGGTAGAGAAAATCAGGAATAAAGTTAGGCCCGGGAAGAAGTCAGGGAAGGCGTTTTTAAGGTTTGGGTTGTTTTTCTCACTGTCCTACTCTGTCTTTTTCCTCAAGTCAAATCTGTTTTGCCCATGATGGTAACTGCTGAATGATCTCTCCTTGTCCTTATCTTGAGTCATGAGCCTTTCTTTTCCTTTTTTTTTCTCCCCTGTTCACTTGAGGAGGGAAGTGATAGGGTGGCTTTGGAGGGCACCTGGCATCCAGTCAGGGTTAATCTATCATAGTTAGCAGCTGTTTTTATTAATTTTGTATTTGAGCTTACATACATGATATCCTCCTCACAGTTGTGCAAATATATATATGCTTAGTAGTGCAGAAGCCGTTAATTACTTAAAACTGGAGATGAAATGATGATATACAAAAGCCTGTCAATCATCATTGCTATTCACCATTACTATCACCTCCACAGCTAGATCAATATCTTCTGAAAACTGTTTGTTTTCAAGGACTTGCATAACTGAAATGACCAGGGGTTTATGGCCTGCTTTCTTCTCTCTTTGAAGCATTTTTCTCTCTCTAGCACTCTAAACTTGTGATCCCCCTTCTGTCTATTCTTTTCTTCTGGCTATGGAGTGCAGTATGTGTATTTCTTGATTAAGTTTCTGATAACTTAATTTATTGTCATGTCCATTTGAGTTGATTCTCTACTTAATTCCGTCTCCCTCCTGTAATGGGTGAGAATTTGGTGTTTAATTTTGCTTTTGGCAGACCACCTCTCCAGTGGCAGAATATCAATGCTTGAGGAATTGTTAACTTCAGGTTTTAAATTTTGTGCTAAAGGGACTGATGTTTAGAACATCTGTGAACACACTCTAAATAGATCCTAGTTCAATTTTGTTTCTACCTGTATGGGGTAAAAATAACATCAACTTTGTTATTGTGTAGAAGTTCAGCATCAATTTTGCAAGGCTACATTTTCATTGCTTGTATTCTATTTCCTTTACCATATCTTTTTTCCTCTCCTGACCCTCAGGCTGTATTTTCTACTTCTGGGTTCTGTCATTTATCCAGTCCTTTAACTTGCCCAGGACCTTATTTTGACAGCCTCATTTTAAATCAGCAGTCATTTACTCCATTGTAACTCACTCCCATTGAAATCAATTGCATCTTATAGGTCATTTTTAGTGAAAAGATAGTAAAAATTGGTTTTCACATATCTGCAGAAAAGTAATCATCTCTACTGCTTTTTATTAAATTATGCATTTCAGGTTACTTATTTGCCTAAATATTATAGCCAGTAAATTGTATCCTTGTATTATATCCATTGAATATCTTTTCATTTCCTGGTCCTGATTCTCAAGAGCAATGTCCAGTATCATTTTCCCTGAGACAGGATTTTAACCTGGAGTGGTGTCTGTTTGCTTTTTAAAAATTTATCCTCTTTATCTCATTTACTTCCTATTTTCTCCCTTGTTTTAATTTAATTTCTTTACTGTATTCAGTTAGTTGAGCAAGTTAACTTGTGAGAACGAAACACTGATTTATGTCACTGATTTTTAAGAATCTAAGGTTCCCAATCTAGGAATTTAAGATAAATTAAGAAAAACCTTCAGTGATTCAGTCATTCTAACATTTCAGTAGTCTTTTGAAGATACTTATTCCTCTGTACTTACTATAAAACTCCTAAAATAGGTACTTCAGTTATTGAGGTAGTAGGTGGAATGAATCTAAGTGCTATTTCATGATTTCATACATCAGAAGAATGATTGTGCTGCTGGCAAAGTTATGTCAATTGAAAATCACTTATGTTTCTAACCTAGAGTTACTTGACAACTGCATCTTGTCTCTCCTTTGCATATAGGTAAAGGTAATGGAATTGATAAGCAAATTATCCACTCTCCAAATAAACTTTGTATCTCTCTTGAAAATAATTTTTACTTTCCTCCTGTCCTTTCTGCAGTGCTGAGAGCTTAACAGAAAAGTCTCCCAGCAATGGCTTCAGCAGTGCCACATGCTGCAGGAACGCAGGACATGTACCCTCAGTGCCTCGGCTGTTTTGTCTTCATGCATCCAACAGTCCCATTAGGTCTGGGAACATAGATCCTTCTGAACTCCTAAAACTTTTAATTTTTTTTTCTCAAATGCTACATCTGCTCATGCAAGAGCGTGCCCAGTCTTTGCTTGTGGATGCTTGGTTTGTGTTTGACTTTTCTGGCATGTTGGCATGAATCCCCCTGTGCAGCAGGGCCATAGAGCTCTGCAGACCTGGCGTGGCCCCCTCCTGGAGAATTCTCTTGAATTATAACAGTCTACCATTTCCATCTTAAAATGTATATACATTTTAAGAAGACAAAATATTTGAATCCTAAACTGTATCTTGATTCTGTTTTGGGCACATTGTGTCAGTAGAAGTGAGCCGTAAGAAATAAACCCTTGGTGGCAGTCAGTGTCTCACCTTCAAAAAGGCATTCTCTAGAAATTCTAATTGAGTTTAGTAGCAATGGAAGAAGTGACACAAAGTACAGTGTGCATCATGTCAAACAAATATTCTGTAATTATAGTAATATACATTTCAGAATCACTTCCTACCCACAATATAGTATTACAGAGCAAATTAATACACATACACAGTATTGTTCTATATCCTGTTTGTAGCACCAGAAAGTCTGTCTAATGTTCAAGTCATTTTTTTTTTCTCTATAAATTATCCTGATCCAAATGTTACTTTCTTGCTACAGGACTCTGATGCAACTGGTGCTGTCTCACTTACACCATTTAGCATTTTTGCTGGACATTTCTGTTGTCTGAAAACCATATGTACTTTTAAAAGAATGTATTTATATCCTTTAAATGATTTATTGAACCAGCATACCTTCTTTTCCTGTCTTTCTACTGCAACTTAACCTTTGCTGTAATGCAGAAATGAAAAATAAGTGCATCATGTAACCCATTGTTTAAACACTAAATCAATATATCTAATACAGTTGTAAGCTCTGTACTGCATGTTAACTTTCTGTCTACTTTGTTCACTATTATGGAAGATTAGAATTTGAGACACCTGCTTCTAACAGGCTAAGAGTTTTCATAGGGTTCATATCACATTTTCATTTCTGCATGTAGACATAATTTACCATATGTGGTAGTTTTCCAGCTTTCTCTGTAGCTGAAGCATCGTAAATACCATTAACCTGCAAAAATCTTATCTATGTAACAGAGTGGGTAGGTGAATATGCAATGTTTGTATTAATAATTTTCAGCTCTATAAGTTCCCTGAAGATGTTATCTCACATCAGCACCAGAACAAACATGGACACTGGCCAAAGCCTGGCTTCTACCTTTGCAGCTGTCAGCCCAGGGTTTCAGTTGTCCATGGGCAAGACCCTGGTGAAGCCCAGCTAGGTGACTTTGACTCAGCATACTAGAAGAAAATATTGTTGAGCTGCAAGTGAATTTGTAAGCTAAAGCCATGTGAGAGAAGGAAAGAGAAAAAGCAAAAAGACAGAAGTGCTTATGGAGCTAGTGTTAGTAAGCAGAAACTCAGGGAAAAGCAGAGTGAAGAAAAGGTATAAAATCACGAGGGAAAAAAAAGCAGGGTTGGAGGGTTAGCTCAGATTTTGAAAATCAGCAATTCCCAATGAGTGATGGAAGCCAACAGTTTCCTGCTGACTTCTCAGCCATCAGTCACCAACAAGCATTCAAGTGCATTTGTTGGGGTGTTGAAGAAATTCGTATTTAGTCTTATATAATTTTTGTCCTGCTTTTCTACTGTGTAAATAACTGCTATATAGTAATGAATAGTGCATGAATTTGCATTCAGAAGGTCTGCATATAGTAGAAGACACCAACATCAAATTCTTCAGGTATTAGGCCTATGTTTTGAAGGTAGGCAACAACATATATAAGCCCTATCTGTGATATGTTGCTTTGAGACATATTTAGACACTGGTCCTTACAGATCGTTTCTCATCAGCAATTCAGCTATGTGGATTTTTTTACAGTGGCAGAGATGAGGTGATGAAAAGCAGTGATCCAGATGTCATTTAGCTGCATCTATTGCAATAAATTGTTTTCCTACCTGTTTTCTCTAGGGCACTTGAATGGGTTTCAATACTAGCAGGCTCTGGGAAGATGGGAGGAAAATTAAGCTCTTGTTAGAGAGGAAAGAATTATTTGAACATAGCCTTTCCAGTCACATCGTGATAAACTTTGTTAGCTTC
Source organism: Acropternis orthonyx (assembly GCA_035583155.1). Classification (NCBI taxonomy): domain Eukaryota; kingdom Metazoa; phylum Chordata; class Aves; order Passeriformes; family Rhinocryptidae; genus Acropternis; species Acropternis orthonyx. The sequence goes on along the minus strand of JAWWEU010000081.1, from coordinate 134,392,949 downwards.
ATTGATAAATTCCAAAGGATTGTTATTTTTATCCCTGCTGCTAAAGAATGTAGAACTTGTGTGTGTGTCTGTGTATGTGTTCATATGTGTGAGTGTATGTGTAAAGGTAGAAGTAGCTGTGATAGAAATCCTTACAACCACTTGAGTCATTTATCACCCACAAAATATGTTCCTATGCACACTGAAGCATATTACAATTTCCAGTGGAAAAGGGAGTCTTTCAAATAAACACTAAAGCCAAATGCTAGAATTATCACTTGTCCTCTCTTTTTAATTGTAATGTAATTGACATTCTAGATTTTATTTCCATTCCAAAGAAACAAGGAGACCTATTCACCAACTGTGCAGTCACTCTTCAGTTACCACTCCCATTTAGTTTCACAGAGATGTTTTATATTTCACTTCTGTATTAGGAAAAAACAGACTCATTTTAAAGGTCAGTAATTATGCAAGTGAATGGCATTTTCATGGGCAGAAAAATATTTTATATTCATTCCCGAAATTATGATAGTCAATACAATGAAAACTGTCATATCAACAAAGGAATCTATTAATACAGCTACTGTTGTGATTCATTTTGGCTTGGATCTAAGCCACCAGTTATAGGATTTTAATGCATGCAATATTTCTTAGCAGTTTTCTTAATGTGATTGTGGTCATCATATCTGTGAAAATAAACTACTCAATAGCTTTACTTTCTCATCCAGAGGAATAGGCCAAACTGTTCCACTTTTGTCTACTTCTTCAGATAACAAGAAGCTTTGCCTCTGGGAATAAAAGAATTGTTTGTTCACTATCCAGGCAGTTTTCCTCTTAAAAAATGTGTGATCTGGTGGGGAAAGAAATGATATCATTATAGGAGTAGGAAGTCAAGTTCTTGAGTGAATTATAATTGTGGAAACTTCAGTTCCGTATTTAGAATACAATCTCAAGAGGGTGATTTTCACTGATTTGGAGAACAAATAATATAATCTTGATAGTTTGAGCTGTAAGTCTTAGTTTTTGGACTTCTGTGCAAGTAGTGTGTGATTTAGACCTCTTCTCTGTCATGTTTACCAGCCATACACTCAACATGCCTGCCTTGCACAGATCACAGATGCCAGTTCTAAAGTGTCCTGTCATATGGACTGCACTGTGGAATTCATGAAATGAGCTTTATGAGTATGGAAACTCACTTTAGGTTCTTACTTGTATCTTAAGCCCACCAAAAAAATAATTTGCTTGTCTACTCACAAGATCCTTTCCTTTACAGGCCCAGGATTCTGAAATTTGCATGATTACTGCATTAGTATTTTACTTCCAAAAGAAGAAATCTAATTAGTATAAACTCTGAGGAATAAATCAGACATCTTTAAATATGTCGGATCCTATATATAAGATCTTTGATTTTCCCCTAATGATGATTTGGGAAAACAAGTGCCATCAGACTGAATGTCCCCTCCTTCTTTCTTCTTCCCCAGATTTATATGCTGACCACGACTCCATGTGGTGTGGAAATATCCCTGGGGCCAGCTGGGATGGAGTTGGAGTTGGATGTCCTGGCTCTGTCCTCTCCCTGTGCACTCCCAGGCTCCTCACTGATTGGATGGAGTGAGGAGCAGGAAAGACCTTGATGCTGTGTAAGCACTGCTCAGCAATAATAAAAACGTCCCTGAATTATCAACAGTGTTTCCAGCACAAATCCAAAACATAGCCACTATAAAGAAAAAGAGCTATGAAGAACTATTGTGAAGAAAAAAACCTCTCCTCAGTCAAAACCAGCACACACAGATGCACTAATTTTTTTTTGTTACTGTACTTAAAATGATTTAAATTACATAAATAGTACATTTTCCATAAAATTTAATGGATACATGATGTGAATTTACTTATGAAACAACTATAGCTTGGTCTGTATAAAGTATTAAGAGTCTCTGCCCAGGCTGTTTTATCTGTATTTACTCTTTGAGTATGTTTCTGAACAGACCTACAAGCTGGAGAAATAGTGATGAAAAGTCTGCTGTCAAATGTAGTCATGCCAAGGAAAACTGAAAAATCACTTACTTATCTTAATCTTGTAATGGCATTAATTTTATTAATATTAGACTGGATGTAATTTTTCCTGGAGAGTCACAGAATTACAATTCCTTCCTTGCACCAGAAAATCATGTTCCTAGATGAATCAACTATGGGTCTGAAGCTTTGCTATAGGGAATAAGGAAATGCATGTAAACTACCCATTTGCACTGCTGAATGGAACCCAGTCACTGAATTTGCCAGAAGGAAGCTAATTATAACACTTCTTTGTTTAGTCTCTGAATTTGGTTCCTGGCACTGAGCAGGATGAGGTGATCGCTAAGATACTGTCACTCACAGTGAGAAAAGGCCAGCTATTTATTACTGTGATTAAATCCTCCTTGCAGCAAACAAGGGCGAGATTAGAGTACCTAATCCACACACCTTTTTAAAAGGATTCTAGGAAGGATTGAATTAGTATCCCAGTTTCCCAATCTCAGTACCAAGGTCACAAAACCAAACTGTCTGAATCGCACAGTTTCCTCACATTCATGTCATTGTTATCTATCAATAACTTGCTTTCAGAGATCAGATCAAAACAAAGTAAAATTTATTTTTTTTTTTTAAATTTTGATAGCTGTAACAATAAACCAACTTAAAAGGAAGGAACAAGAAAATGCCAGTTGGTAAAGGGAATTAAAATATTCACCCTCTGGTCAAAAGTGCTTTGTCATAATAAAGGACATTCTTTGCCTCGTGTAATATCATATAAATATTGTTGAGTGAGTCATCTTTTAACTTCTTAAGTGTGGTGAAGGGTTTCCATTGATTAGTATTAAAAATGCATATATGTCATACAAGTTTCTTTCTTGTCTTCTATGTAATTAGTTCTTTACAATATTTATGCTGACTATTGAAAATAGTCTGTATCATTTCATGTACAGAAATACAATTTAAGAATCAAGATATATTTTCTTCTATATTATTCTTGTACCTGCTAATAGATTTTTCTCTTACAGCATATTTTTTTTTAGCTTGCAATATTTGATTTTAATTAAAATTTTTATTTTTGCCTTATTCAACTCTGAGTAACAAATTATCTTAGTGATGAATTTAAGGAGTATGATCTTGGAAATTTTCCTATGCAATATACTTTTCCTTCTGATAATTGGTTTTGCATCCTCTGCCTGAAAAGGATCTGCCGTGACATGTGATCTTTTTACTCCAATGACATCTAAATCTAAGTAGAATCATGGACTCCTTAGGCTTTTTGGAAGATGTATTCCTGAATCAAAAGAATTACTATTAAGCTGTATAGAGTTATATTATGATGCATCTGAAATAATGAGTATTAGGTGTTTGAAAGAATGGAGCCAAGTTGATCATCTTCTAGTAAAATCACTGTCACCATGTGGTTTTTCTGACTGAATCATTCACTTCTTTTGTCAGACATGCTTTGGCTGATATAATATTATTTAATTCTCACAGTGTTCTACATTAGTAAGCCTCCCATGGTTTTACACAGTGATGTTTCTAAGAAGAACAAACTGCTTACCAAGGAAAGATGTCTCTCCTTTTATCAGGTCATTAGGAATAAAATCTTGTTCACCTGGATCCTACTTCTTGCTGTCTCAAAGAACATATGTATCATTGCAACCAAAGAAATGATATTGTATAATTAAAATAAAGAAAACAGTGACTTTTATTAAGAAATCTTAGAAGTGGATTGAACTATTAAAAAAAAAAAGAAGAAGAAAAATTCCTATTTCCCTATGTTTTTTAATCCATCTAAATTGGCAGCTGGTTGGGTTGATGGAAGAAATTCTGATATCCAGTCAGAATGGGTAAGTGGGTAAGAATTTGGCTTGTAATACAATTTGTTTTAGCTTATATGGTCAGACATGACACCAAAATTCGGATTTCACAGTAAGTCAGTAGAAGACACATTGCCATGAGATGTTGCAGGGCTGGATGACAAACATTTAAAATCAGAAAGGAGCCATAACCCAAACTTTCTAACAGCTGTTCTAGTTCTTCTGGGAAGCTCTGCCATCTTGTGCTCAGTCAGAAAACAAGTCTGGCTTCTCTAGAGGATGGGAAGTGTAGGGCCTTGTGAGTTCTTACCTCTTGTCAAATAAGTGCAGATGTAAATTCATTGGCCTGTGATTACAGTGTAATGGTAAACTCTTAGATCGACTTTTCTTTATGAGCATGGATAGTACATTTAATAACACACATGAGTTTCTGCAGGTTTATCAAACTACAGATTGCCTGAACTGGACAAGATTTAATGTCCTTGTGATGGGTAATGTTGTCACCCAAGCTTGTCTTCAGATTTACAGGATTATGGCACCATTTAGAGACTTCACTTCTGTAGATTCCCTCTAACAAGTCAGGAGAAAAAGTGTTTCTTTACTGAAATGTGGGTCATAAATTAAATCAGATTATCGCTGGTTTGTGCTAAAAAAAAATTAATCATGTCAGTCATTAATGGATTAGCTGAAAATTCTATTAAGGTACAGACAGATATTGTGAATGATCTCTTCTGGGGCCTTCAGCAAGAAAGCTTTAAAGTCCTGCTTCTGAAGAATCCCTCTGAAGTCCTTCTAAAGAGGGAAATTATGCCAAAACATAGGAAGATATATTGAAAAAAATGAGGGACAATAATGACTAGTATAAAATTAGTAAAAATTATAGTATAAAATTAGGGGAGGAGAGGGGAAAGGAGATAGGTTGAAACAGCCTCTGGACCAAAGATAAGAACAACAGTTTTGGACCAGTATGAGATTATTCATACAAAGGTTTGAGAAAAACCATAATGGGCCATAGAAGAATCACAGTATAAAGAAATTGGAATAAAGTGTAAAGAAACTGGACTTTCTTTAGAAGACTTCTGTATTCCATGAGTTTCTCCTGAGGGCCAGGACTGAGAGACTAGAGGTGGCTTGGAAAGTTTTTTGAAGGATGGAAGAGTTGCTGTGACTATGTTTGTGAAACCTCCTTTTGTTGCTTAAGGATTGCTTTTATTCAAACAGTTTCCATAGGGGTGTTTGATGCAAGAAGAAAACAATCCAGTTGTGAGATGTGTATGTAAGATGTCAATGGTTCTGTGTGTGTTGCTTTTCTAGTGGTACATGGGGTGTGTTTGCAAATCATGATATGGCTGCTTTGAGAGTTTCCTTCCATTTAACTTACTTGTTTTAGAAAATCTTGCTTTATATGAGAAGTTTGAGAGTCTGGAAAGTTATCTGAAGAATTGAAGAGGACACACTAGGACCAATTCATCTGAGGGATGAGTGTAAATTGTAATTGCTGTATCATTGTTCTACATAGCCCTGTGTTTATTGATATGTTACAACTTGAGCTGACATGGAGAACTTTTCAGCTTTTTGAGATTATACATAATTTATGCATTGAAATATTAATCTGTTTCCCCATAGAGAATGTCATTACTTGGGAAATATACATTGTTTGTTAAACTAAGGAGTATTGTCCTCAGACCAGCTTCATATCTGCACTGGAGGTTTAGATAAGTGAACATGGCTAGATTAGGGTTGGCTTTTTAGTGTGTTTGGGATAATTGTTGTTCTTGTGTCAGGGCCTGAATGGTTTATAAATTTCTAGGTTGTTGTTGACTGCAGGAGTCCAGGAAACAGGTGTTGCTCAAGTAAGGACAACTAAAGCAACAGCTTGACTGAGAGATCATAGCCACTGATTTTGTGGAGAGAATCAACCAAGTTTTCAGACCTTCATTATCTGGACTACTTGTCTTAGCTGTACTCAGTCAATCAGACTTACTAACTAGAAAATCACTGATAGTCTCAAATTAATCACCCTCTGTAGATGTTGATTAGCTATTCCGTGTGAAGAGATGATGTCCTTCTCCTCTGCTGATGTGGACTCTTCTGCCCATGAGATAATCCAGGAAGGGTGGCCTTCACTACACCCAGAATACTGGGCATGGCACATGTGGAAATGTGGGATGCTGCACTTACGTGAACAGGGAGTGCTGCGCGCTCTAAACAATAGCCTCGCAGATTGGAACAATAGTGGTTCTAGTTTAATGCTGATCAATAAATAAAATAATTCTGTGGCTGATTTTACTTTCAGAGGCACATGGGTAGCAATCAGCATGAGTCTTCTAAGGCTCAAGTCAGACTACATTACAAAAGCAAGCTGAATAGTTAATTTTCTGAGGTTAAGTACATGCTTCTGTTGAACTATGTTGAATGCAAACTTTAAACTAAGTCTGTTTAGGTTTTACACTTATTAGATAAACAAACACTATGGAGGTTTTCTGCTGATGCAAACTGAAGCAAAAATGCTAAAGGAAGATAATCATGAATGGGAAAAAATTGGATGCAAAAAAAATAACTGTAACAGAATTTAACTTAGGTGACAAATGTAAGCCATCGGTGAAATTACTTTTGGTGCATGAACATCTGTCTATGTCTGCAAGGTCTAAATAAAATAACAGTCTTTTGCAGTTTTTTTACAAACTAGTGCATTAGTTGATACAGCATAGTCTTCCAGAGTGTCAAGGCAGTGCATCATAATTTTTTTCTAGGCTCATTTTGAAGCCTGAATTAATAAGCAAAAGATGGCTATTGTGATATTTGTCATATCATTCTCTTATGCATTTTTGGCTACAGAAACCAGAGTGTTTTAACCTCTCCAGCTCTGTGAACCGTTTCAACTTAAGATGTAAATTAGGTTCTTTGTAGTCTCAAGTGTTTCTACCCTGATTAGCTGATCACACTGCTGCTTCCTAGAAGGTCTGCATACAGGTATTAGAGTTCACTTTTACATTGAAATTTTCCTGGATGTAATGATTCTGTATCACTGTCACTGTTCTCTTTGAGAGGCTGTCTGGATTCATTGGGAATTTCTGCCATTTTGCAGCCTCTCTTTTGATAAATGGCATTCTACTTTATGCTTTCAGGATGTCAAATAATTTTTACATCAGTCAATATGTTTTCAGTGTTTAAATCCTATCTAAAGCATTACACAAAAATTCTGTCTTCAGCTCCAAGCAGACTGTCATCATGACACCAAATTTTCCTTTCCTTGGAAAATGTTTCATACCTGCATTACTATCCTACATGAACTAAATGATTCAGCTTATTTCTGAAATCTATTTGTGTTTTCATGCCAGCAACCAAGATCTAGTCATAATTTCCAGTTAAAGAAAATGACTAATTAGTTCCTGGCACTCATTCTGTACCTACATGTAGGCCAATACTTTATAGAAGTAGAACAACAAAATAGAATAGATATTGTGATCTTATCTACATAATGACTAGAAGAGTTTAAAGTGTCATTTGTATATCATTGAAAAACTGTACATGGAAATAAAAGAGTGATCCAATATTGGACCTCTGAACATGGAAAGGTGTTATTAGATTATGAATCTGACACTAAATCATTATACCAGAATACAAAGGACTCACCTGTTTTCTTTACAGTGACTGAAGGAGCAGCAATGTTTGCTGATTTTCAAGCAAGTATGAGATCAAATCTATGCCTTAGGGAAGCGTAGATCTGGCACTGGTTATTTATTACAATAAATGTGCAGGGAAATATACTGACATATGATCAGAACTTATAGGCCAATTTTTAAATTTGTTCCCTGCCCAGAAGCTCCCATTGTGACACTTCTGGTCAGGATAATTAAGCAGTTCAGTATAAAAAGTGTTAAATTCTTTTGAAAACTGGGTTACTGTTTTAATTTTGAATGAGAGGTGAGCTTCTGAAAATCTGGACCACGTAATGAGATCCTTTTGCTCTTGGAATCTGAGGGTAATCCAAAATCAATAAGTCACTGAACTCAAGAATTTCTGGGTCAAGAACATTTACTTTTTATTTCTAGCTGAGTTGACATTCTGAAACACATGACTGTATATGTTGAAAAAGGAGAAACAAACCCAGGAAAATGGGTCAGTACACTGGTCCATTGAAAAGGTTAACAGAGTGTTGTGGTTTCTAGAGAAGAAAGCAGCCAAGACAAATTTTGGGATTTTGTTGGAAATAAGACTTTTTGGTTTTACACCATGGGTTCAACAAGACAACTGCATTTCATGGAGTCATGTATAACAATAAATGTATGATTATGAGAAACCTGCTCTACTCCTGCCCTTGTGATTATTTCTTCAATTGTGTTTCATTTGTCATATACAGTTCTCATGCAAAGTCCTTGACAAGCACTTGTTTTTCTTGATTAAAGTTTAGTCCATAATGATACAGAGAAGGTGGTACAGGCACTAGATACATTTTAATGACATCACAAATTGAGTTGACCTAATGCCATACAGTGTCCTGCTCTAAGAAACAATGCATATAATTTCCATCCACAGACATTATCCCAAACATCTATCTGACACTCTGGGGTGTTTCATGGTTTACAGGTTTTTAAGGCTGAAAGAGAGGTTTTCATTCTGACATTCTGCACAGAATCTAAAATTACTGGAGTAACAGGAATGACTTCTACAGTAAGTACATTAAAGAGATGCATTTGGAATGACAGTTTCTCAGACCTTTTTAGAGGTCTTAGATTTTCTGTTTTATGATACGAGGAATTATAGGTTTGGCTACAAGTTTACATTTGCATTAATGCTATCATAAAATGTAACTCATTAGCCCTTAGGGGAAATCTCTATGGCTGCTCTCAGCTCAATTCATTCAACTTAACAACATTAATAGGAAGCCTGGTCTCGTTGCTTCCTTTTGAAAGTTTACTACAAGAAGTCACAGGACTGCCATTGTAGTAACGTGGTTCTAAAAGGACTTTATTGGTAATTATGTTTGTTGGGTTGTGGTGGGTCACCATTGGCTTCTGGAAATGTTATCTCTGTGATTTAAAAGAAGGATAAAACAAGTAACTTTGATGCAAGCAAAGCAAAATTCTCATCCCAGGAGAAAAGTTTCTTGGTAACCAGCATGGCTGCATGGTGTGAGAATCCATGTTTTGCAAATAACGTGTTTTCATAAGGTTGCTTTCCAAAGCTGAAATGAAGTATTTATGTACACGAGAAAAGCAAATTCTTGGAATGAATAATCAATTACTGGCTGTTTTAAAATCACAATTTTTCAAATTTACTTATGGGGTGGGTTTTTTTTAGCTGCTCAGTCTCCTTCAAGAGGTTAAAATTTATACTGTTTGGCTGAAAATTCCTTTCCCAGAACCATGCCAAAATTCTGCTGATATCACACAAATATCTATTTAGATGACTTGCAAAAGTGCCTTCAGTGCTCTCTGTTACAGATAAAACCTCTCCATTTTAGAGCAAAGTAAAGCACTTTCCAGCAAATTATTATTTTTTTGGAACATGAACAAGAATACGAACTTCCTTCCTCCAAGATCTAAAGCCTCTCAGGCCCTTGGAATATTTACCACTACAAGGACCTTTGGTCCAAGAGACACCACATTCTAGTACTTGAACTGAATCTACTAAAGAAGAATTTGAAAAAGACTCTCTCATATCACAACTGAAAGGGGTGACTTAAAGGGAACAGGTGGAAAGGTAACTCGATTTATACCTTGCTTCTGCTTTTATTTAAACTTCTATGCATAAGTTATTTGAGTTTTGTCATGAGTAAAAGAGAGGTTCTACTAAGTTGAAACAACTGTAGTCTATAAATTAAACATGTAAACATTTCTTTCTAACAAGTTTTTCAACTTTCCCATCAAAGAAAATCCTCCAGCCTAAGTACATACCTCAGCTAAAGATACATTTCAGTTTAAAATTATTATGTTTCTGACTACTTCTCAGAGGAGTAGCCAAACTACCTAATTTTCAAATGTAAATGTATTTTGGAGACTTTTTATCTTATTGTTTGCTAATAGGAAACCAAATTATATAAAACATACTGTTGGCTGTAATATATGAGAAGCCATTCTACACAGACTAAATTTAATCAGAAGTGTGTTACCAATCTACTCCTGTATCTATTACTCTAAGTGTTTCTAGAGCAGGGAATGTGATTTCTCACAGACATTGGAGACTGCTGCTTAATTATTCATCCTGAAATTTAATTTCAAAGCTTGTAATCATTTAACTGTTTAAAATGGAATTTGTCACTGAAACAAGCCAAGAGGAATTAGAGCATTATTTAACACTCACTCATTTCAGTTTCGGCGTACTTGATAACTGGCTCATTTTATGCACAGTCCCTGCAGGCCCCTGGAACGCTCACCTATGATATTGATTATTTTGGTTCAGCTAGGGTACGTAAATTTCCATTCATAAATGGAAATGTTTTTTCCTGAGGTACACTACCTCTATTTTGCCTATTTTATTATTTTATATATCAAAGTGTCTCTGCCACTAGCTCCAGCCTACCAGGGTAGCTTTACAATACTCCTGGTTCTGCATGGTCTTGCTTACACAAAACAAAAGGTCTGTGACTTGAAATACATTTCACAGTAAAGGAAGCAAAACCTTTTTTTATGCTATCAGATACACTTCAGATATTAGTACTTAGTATGTTGTAGCAAATTGTCTCTGTATGGCAAATATTTCTGCTCCAGCATAGTCAGAGAAGGAGGAGCTAAAACAGTATGCATTGTCCCTGTGCTTGAAATATGCCGGTATTTGGTGTTACAATAAACTAGGGGCAAATAGCTGTCCTTCAAAGAATCTGTCTTGTCTCCTAAGATAGCTTATTGTATCTAGGCTGTAGCTCTCTTTACAGAGGTTTTCTAGAAAGCACAAGAGGACATGATGGGACTTATTTTGTGCTGCTGCTAGAGAAGTGCCTTCAAACTTTGCTTCCAACAAGACTTACGGTTGCAGTTGGTTTCTCCATCCTGCGTCTGAGTCTGACAGCAGTAGGTGAAGGCCTATATCATTGTAGCTAGTCTGGTCATTGCTATTACTGTTGTTGCTATTGGGTTGGTGCAGTGCATCCCGTGGTAAGGGAGAGTGAGCCCAAAGCAGACGTTACTTTCTCCATGTTGTGAGGAGCATTAGTCCTTCAGAAGGCACTGACCTACTGGGAAACACCTCAGGGTGCCTGGCCTGTGAGCAACCAAGGAAGCTGAACTGCCTTGGACCCATATGCATAGCATTGGGCAACCTCAGGTATTCTACTGAGCTCTGCAGCTTCCCAGCAAGTGCCTGTAAGACAGTCATTCTCCCACGGGCCTGTCATATTCACATGGCTGCATGGCCTTGCAAGCCCCTTGAAGCTTTGGCACTAGAGATTCTTTCTTGTACAGGGTTGTGAGAGGCAAGTCTGGGAACCAAGGAGCACCCCAAAAGACGTGAATCAAAGACATGAATTGTGTATTCTTTCTCTGACTTTGCTTTAGTGCCCCTCTGCAAGCTTTTCTTAGATATCCACCTGCAAGAATGTACTGAACAGTCACGAGCTGTTCACAGAGCATCTCAGAATATCGAGGATGCTGGAGCAGCACATCACTGCAGTCTATGTATCCAACATAGTTTAACCAACTTCACAAACTAAAGCTAACCCAACCTTATCTGAAATTTTGTTCAACATTGTCACTGTAGAAAGTGGGAAATACACCATAAATTACAAAGCATCCTCATTAAAGAAGTCTATGTGAAGCTCTCCTCCAAAATTAAAGTATCAAGAAAATTATATGTGCTTTGACATTTGAATAATCACATTTCTCTTCAATCTAAGATGCTCTTAAACAAGAGGAAATTAATTAAAAATTAAGATTTGGATCTTAACTCCTCCTTTTACAGTTTGTACCAGATTTGAATTTCCTGCCAATTGAATGTTACAATTCAATTACAACTGAATAAAAAAACAAGTTCTTGTTGGGCCTGTTTAGTCTAGAAAAGAGAAGGCTGAGAGGGGATCTCATCAATACATACAAATATCACAAAGGAAGGCATCAAGAGGATGGTGCCAGTCTCTTTTCAGTGGTGTCCAGTGACAGGACAAGGAGCAATGGCCATAAAGTGAAATGCAAGATGTTTCACCTCAACATGAGAAATAACTTTTTGTTGTGGATGGCAGAGCACTGGAACAGGGTACTCAGGGAGGCCATGAAGTCTCTGTCTCTGGAGAGGTTCAAAACCCACCTGGACACATTCCTGTGTCACCTGTTCTGTGTGACCCTGCACTGGCAGCAGGGTTGGTCTGGATCATCTCCAGAGGCCTCTTCCAATCCTGGCTCTTCTGTGATTCTGTGATATGTTAAAATCCCTTTTGTGAATTCACCTGTAACATGTAAAAGCATCTAATAATGAGATAAAGGGCCCCTTACCTTCCTTTTATTTTTCTTTTTTCTGGTGGCTAATGTCTTCATCTTCCTTTTCTAAATAAAAATTGCAATAAAATGTTTTCAATTAAATATTTAAAGGACATCTTCCATATCTCTAAATCAGAGCACTAAATGTGCTCCTTAATCAGATATTATGACAAAATAATTGAACTCTTCAATTTTTTTTGAAGCAGCTAGAAGGCTGAAGCTTGAACTAGGTATACACAATTTGCAGTATATCCTACACTGACTGTGGAAAGAAAACAAATTGTAGGAAAAGCAAAATACAAAATCTTTTTCAGGCCAATTTCTGTGCATCTGTCTTGTGAAAGAAGGGATATATCTGTCAATTTAGATAAATCTTTTGAGAACAAATTTGTTGAAGTAATCACATTCTGTAACATAAATACTGCTTTCAGTTTTAGGAGAAATAAACAGGAATAACTACTTCCGTACTATGTTCTGAAGCTAAATTTTGCATAAACATTAAGTCATTTTGCTTTAACACAAATACTTAAGAAGAAAGCAAAATGTGACTTACCATTTTTGTTCACCTTATTTTACTTGGCTGATATTTATTACTTTATGTCACAGTTCCTTTAATAAGCCATTAGAGTTTAACAGAATACTCATCAGGAATAAATGCCAAGAAGAGAAAAACAACACTATATTATTACTTGTCCAATTTATTTGCAAAGTGTTCCATATCTTCTCTTGCTATTCTTATACACTGTGTCATGAGTATTCGGTATTTCCAGTGTCGATGTAAAGTTCACTGAGTCATAGATCAATTAGACCAAATGGATTCCTGTTGGGAGAAAACAGAGCATCCCAATTTAGAAGCTTATTTGAGAGAATTTGAAATTACAACTTATCATCTTTTATTTAGAAATACAATATTTAATAGAGAAAGCAAAAATAAGTAAAGCTATGCTATGAAATTCTGACTCTATTTTAGTTCAGGAGATTTATTTAATTGCATTTTTGTAATTGCTTCTTTCTGGTCACACACCCAGACACACACAGACACACACTTTTTACAGAATTATTCTATTTGATTCAGTCACAATTTATATCACACAGGGTAATTCAATTATTTTCAGACATACTTCATGACAAAAACAGGTGGATAGTTCTTACTGGAGACAGAAGTTCCTGTACTGTTTTAGAAACAGTCTGTTTTTATATTTTTACAGCATCTATAATAGCTGAAAGAATATCAGATATAGCTTAGGTACTAAAATAACATGCAAATCAGAAGTGCTTGCACTTTTTTGGAAACAGTCTGCTTTTATATTTCTGGTGGTATCTAGAATCACAGAATGGCTTTTGTTAGAAGGGACATTAAATGTCATCTAGTTCCAACTTCCCTGCTATGGGAAGAGATGTTACCCACTAGATCAGGTTGCTCAAAGTCCTATCCATCCCGGCCTTGAACACTTCCAGGGATGGAGCATCCACAGCTTCTCTGGACAACCTGTTTCAGTGCCTCACCACCCTCAGAGTAAAGAATTTTTGCCCTAATATCTAATCTAAACATACTTTTATTTGAAGCCATCCACCCTTGTCCTGTCACTTTGTGCTCGTGTAAATAGTCTCTCTCCATCTTCGTTGTTGGTTCTCCTGAGATACTGGTGACAATTAGGTTACCCCAATCCCTTCTCTTTTCCAGGCTGAAAAATCCCAGTTTTCTCAGCCTTTCCTTATAGGAGAGGTGTTCCATCCCTTTAACCAAATTGATGGCCCTCCTCTGGACTCACTCCAACATCTCCTTCCTTTGCTTGGGATCCCATAGCTGGATGTAGTGCTTCAGGTGGCTTCTCAAGGTGGAAGAGCAGAGTAGAGGAGCAGAATCCCCTCTCTTGACCTACTGGCTGTGCTGCTTTCGATGTGGTTGGTTTTCTGAGTTGTTGTTGCACATTGCTGGGTCATTTCCAGACTCTCATCCTCCAGCATCCCCAAACCCTATTTGTCAGGGCTACTCTCAATCTATTCATCCCCTAGCCTGTATTGATACCAGCAGTTGCCCTGACCCAGGTGCAGCACCTTGTGCTTGATTTTGTTAGACCTCAGGATGTTCCCATGGGTCCACTTCTTGAGCTTGTCCTGGTCTCTGTGGATGGCATTCCTATCTTCAGGTGTGTCATCTGTGCCACTCAACTTGGTATCATCTGCAAATTTGCTGAGAGTGCACTTGAGCCCTCTGTCTATGCCATGAATGAAGATACTAAATATCACTGGTCTCAATACAGACCCCTGAGGGACAACACTTGTCACTGATGTCTATCAGGACTCTGAGCTTTAGACCACTACCCTCTAGATATGACTGTCCAAATAATTTCTTACCTACCTAGGAGTTCACCTATCAAATCCCTCTCTCTCCAGTTTAGAGAGAAGGATGTTGGGAGGGACTGTGTCAAAGGCTTTACACAAATCCAAATAAAATGACACCTATAAACCTTCCATTGTCGACTGATGTTGTCACTCCATTATAGAAGGTCACTTGGTTGGTCAGGCAGGACTTGCTCTTGGTGAAGCCGTGCTGGCTGTCTTGAGTCATCTCACTTTTCTCCATGTGCCTTAGCATAGCTTCTGGAAGCATCTGTTCCATGATCTTCCTAGGCACAGAGATGAGGCTGACAGGTCAGTAGTTCCCAGGGCCCTTCTTTCTACCCCTTTTAAGATGGGTTCAGTGTTTCCCTTTTTCCAGTCACCTGGGATAATTGGTGATTAAGATTTCACAGAGTTTTCACCTAAACAATGGGAGTTAGGAACAATTCCCCAAGTGTGGACACCATGCTAGAAGCATGAAACTAAATGAATACACTGTAGTATCAGCTTTTAAACAGCTCTGGTTTGCATTGAATTGGTTTCTTAGGATATTATACAAAAAATTAATATTTGTCATTAAATAGTTTTTTAATTTACCTATTTGGTAGTTGTTTGAACAGCAAGGGGAATAGTATCAAAGAAAGCAAAACACCATATAAAAGCTCCACATTCACTTAATCCTATAAACAATGTTAATTCAACAGTGATATTTATCTTTTATAATATAGGAAAAAAGGAATACAAAGGTAGCATATTTATTTGCCTATATATAAATACTGCACACATCAACATATTCATATGTGCACAGTTAGCCTGTGAAACTCCTTGCCACAGAACAAAAGTAAAAGACTTTCTTAAAATTTTTATAAGAATAAATCAACATCGTAAATAAATAATTATAAGATATCAGTTCTTAGTTACCCTTGGATATTACAGCAACTTATTGGTATACCCACTTCCCAAACTCACCTATAGAGAGAATATTCTTAAACCTATGAAAAAGTTAATTTTCTAGTACAAGGAAGATATGTCTCCCTGCACAAAATATCATTCTAGATGTTTATCTTTGAATTAGCTGACAATGATTGCTGTCAAATTAAATAAATGTTTAGATCATTTGGTATGGCAAATTCTTCACTGCCAAAATAACTATCTGTCAGAATAGTTATACTTCTTCATTTGATCCTTTATATTAAAAATAATGAGTAAATTATAGAGATAAATATAAACTTTTTAATGATGCAGCTTAACATACAAGGCATATAGATTGAAGTACGCACAGCCATCTAAGCAGATGCTGTCTATACAGTTCTTTGAGCATAGGCACACAGTGGAACTTAAATTCCTGTTTGGTTAGTGTTGTACTGCCAGGGCACAAATCTGTGCTCAGGCTGAAGAGCCTGGAGAAGCAGGAGTCCCCATCACTGCCCAGCCAGAGCCAACCTCAGATGCCCTTTACGCTCTGTGATAATATCATGAAACTAACTTCAGGGAAACAAGCAAGCCAGGAGCTTCTTCTCAGAAAGCTTAGTAACTTGTGCAGTAAGGAAAAGCTGCTGCAACAGAAACGTAGCAAACAAAATGTACAGGGTATGGACAGATGATACTGATCAATGAACAACCCTTGGAAGAATACACAGAAATAAATAGGAACAATGGAACCTTCAGTGGTTTTAGTAAAATCTTTATGACAGTAAATGCCAGTAGTAAATAAATTCTAGAGAAATTATATAGAATGGATCTTCATAAAATAATTTAAAAAATATTAATTTTTAATTTATGACTGTTGCCTTTTATCTGAACATTCCTCTGAAGAATATTTGCATGGTGTATGTTATGTTTTCACTACATATAATGATAGAAAAGTTTGGATCAGAAGGAACATTTAAAGGTCAACCTTGCTGCAATGAGCAAGGACATCTTCAAATCAATATGGTTGCTCAGAACCCCAACCCGCCTGACCTGGAATGTTTCCAGGGTTGAAGCATCTACCACCTTTCTGGGCAACATGTGCCAGTGCTTTACCACCCTCATTGTAGAAAAGAACCCCCAAATAACAAAGCTTATTCCTTGCAGCTAATCTAAATCAACTCTTCTTCAGTTTAAAACCATTACTCCTTGTGCTATCACAGCAGGCCCTCTAAGAAGTCTGTCCCCATCTTTCTTAGGCTCCCTTTAAGTACTGGCCAAAATAATGTCCCTCCAGTGCCTTCCCTTCTTCAAATTGAACAATTCCAGTTCTCTCTGGTGGGTTGCCATCTCTCATTAACTTTGAAGGACATCTCCAGAAAGTCAACACACAGTAAACAGTCCTGTCTTAAACCCCAGTTCCAGCTTCTTCCTAGACATGAGCCACATATTAGCACACATTAAGGTTTTGTTGGCAGAATAAATTCTAAGAAAGGACAACTGAAGGTAAAAAAGAATTTGAAAAGAAATTATTATTTTTTTTTGAGCTATACTTCACTTTGAATTAAGGCTCTTCTAAAGTCTTTCAGGTACTGCAAGCCTTCAGGCTCTCATTCTCTGTAATGCTGTGGGGTATTTCTGCCCACACAACTACAGCTGCTGAATTGAAGATGGCTGCATCTCCCACCATGCCAGTGCAATGCTTAGGCTGCTGAAAAATTCAACCCACCTGATAGTTAGGTTTAATCTTCCAATCTGAAGTGTTGAATCTTTAAGATTCAGACTTCTTTTTATAAAGACTCATTTTCTAATCTTTCTTGTGGAGAGCTGAACATTTCAAACTGAGTTTCAGGAAACTGAGGCTACACTTCCTTCCTGAGCTTGGAAGAAAAGAAAGTCAAATCGGGCACTTACTGGTTTGTTTTTTTTTTTTTTTGTTGTTGTTGTTTTTTTGGTTGTTTTTTTTGTTTTTTTTTTTTTTTTTTCCCAGAAATAAGCAGTATTGCTGCTAAAGGCAGTGATGATTGCTAGAGGCAATTCTGTTAGTTTCACCCAGGGAGCTTTTTTTCAAGTACTGTTTAAGTATGACCTACAAAACGTAGCTTGGTATCGTAAAGGATGGCAAGGACATAGATTTTTCAAGGGTACTTACAGCACAGTCTATGTTAAACTTGCTGCTTGTCATTTTCTTTCATGTTTATAATCAAATTTTAAGTGTTTTCATTGCTTCCAGTAGTTTAGTCTTTAATATAATTAGATGTAGTAGTCAAGCTGTTTGGTATTATATAATGCAGCAGTTTTTCTTTAAGCAATATCTTTATGCAGCCAAAACAAATTCATATTTTATCCAAACAAGTGGAATTCCCACAAGACAATCCAAGTTATACTCAAATTAGAGAAATGCCAGAGGCAAATTGATACTGTCCTTCATTATTTTTGTGGGTTTAGATGCTTGGCATAAGCATTAGTTGTAATATAAAGTACATAACCTGAGGTGTTAGATACATATTTCTGCATTGTCTCCATATGAATTAGAGTCCAAATAGTTGAGCCAAATTCTCCTGATACGTTTTCCTACCCAATGGTCTGAAGTTTTCTATTTGCCATTTTGGACAACATTGTTGTGATGGCAGTATGAAGAAATAACAGCACACTAAGAGTTCAGTAGGAACATTACAATAAGGAGTAATATTACTAAAAACTAAACACATAGCACAGTGGATTTATCAGTATGGTTTTAGTAGCTGCTCACAATTTAGCTGAATCAAAGTCAGCATTTTTTATTCAAAGAAGTTGTTCAGGTGGTGTAAGAGTCAATGTCTGGATTAAACAATTCTGGTTTTAAGTTCTGCTTTTAAGGATTTGTTTTACTGGATGAGCATCTTTCCATCAGATATCCTTTACAGAAATATCAAAACAAGAAAGTGAAAGAGTCTCTCAGATTTCAGTTTACTGCTCCTGTATAAGGACATAAAATACAACTCTTTTAAAGTTCTTTTGTTTTTGGTGTCACTCTCAGCTCTGCCTTTAACCCTTTCGTGCAATGGTTTTGTTGTTGTACTGCCAGTGGCCAGCTGCAGCCAGAGGTTTTATTGAACATGGATTTCTATTGCTTGCAGGTCATTGTGGTTGCTATCATTCTGAGTGCTGCAATTAATACTCTCCTTCAGGTGACCATCAGAAGGATTTCATAGGCTCTGACAAGGCTGTTTGAACCATCCATCTCAGCTATTTTATGCCTAATTGCATGGGTGGTTTTATGTCTTGTTAGATTGTTTTATTGTAAGATTATTTCAATTTCAAGGCAGCAATACTTACAAATAGGTTTTATAAGATGGAGCTACTAACTCTTCAAGTACAAGTTTGGTTTGTGTAACTGGATGTTGCCCATTGACAAACACCAAAACAGATTGTCTTTAAAACTTAGGGATTTAGGGCTTATGAATGCTGAGTGCTTGGCAGGTATTGCAGCAGTTTCTCCCTCAGCAAGACAAGAGCAAAAGTTTTACTCTATTTGCTCCTTCAGTAGGTCTCAAAACTTGGAGAAAGGATTCTTGTGTCTTCAGCTGCATTCATTCCTCTTTCTGGAGTTCTGCTCTTACTGAAACATGAAGTGCTCTAAGTAAAGACTATGAAAATTACCTAAGAAAATGAAACTTCTGCAACCAATTTATGTCTGTTTTCTTGACAGTGTGCCCATTCTCTGATAGCTAAAAGTAATATAATATAGAAACAAAGCATGCATGCAAGTTAATTTCCTGCAGTTCCAAAGCCAGGAAGCATTCTGATCACTGTAGTGACAGCGAGACTTCACACTTTTCTAACCATATGAGTGAAACATCATAAAAGAATGCACCGTCATGGTAGGAAGTCTTGCTCATGTGTTAATACCACAGGGGTTCTTCTTGCTGTCATTTCCAAGAGTTTCAATATAATCCATAGGAAGTCTTATGATAAAGAGGAACAAATAGCTTTTTTTATAGTTGCTTATACGTAGAGCTATACAAGATACGGAAGAGTATTGTCATGGTTCTTTTTCCACAACATGAAAGTTATGATCCATGAAAGCCACAAAAATGTCTGTGGGTTTGCTTATGAAATATGGAAGAAGATAAATTTAATTATTAAAATAACAACGTTTCTTCACTTTAAAATATTCCTTTCTTCATAAGCAGTCATTCTTTGAGAGAAAGCAATTTCTGAAAAACAGTTACTTTTGCTAGTAACTTTAGTTAGGTTTTTAGTAGTAGCTTTAGTTGGGTTTTTATTTAAAATCCTGGGTTCCTGCAGAAAGTTCTTGCTACTTGCATTGTGAATGCTGCAAAGCAGAGCACTTGTTATAGAGTTTTCATATTTTCTTTGAAGTTTTATTTTTTTACCAATATTGAATTTTTACATGACTTTCAGTCCAGTCTTCTACAGCTACTAGAAATTATTCCTTAGTCCTAAATACACTGTCTATGCTTTGAACGGAAGTTAGTGTTTTCTCCAACACATCTTTTACCTTGTGAGAAATCTTCAAAAATAAATTTATTTGATTTTATAATTCACCTTTGGACTTCCAGTTCATATGGTTTAACTAGTCAAGCATAGTTAGAAAGCTTGAACTAAGAATATAAATGTGCACTGCTGTCCATAAGAACATCTTATTGAGGCAGAAAAAAGACAGAAACTGCTTTTCTCTAACTGAAGGTTGACTTGAACGCTCCTGCTGTTTTATTCATTCATCCTCAGGGTGCAACTTTGGCCTTGAATCCATTAGAAAGGAATCTGTTTTGAGCACATCGGTGCTGCATTTCAGAGTGTACCGTGTTCCTCTAGTATAGATGTAGAACAAATTTGTGCACCACAGGATCTTCTGAAGTACACCAAGTAACTGATACAGGCCCACTATATGTAACCCAGAGCAGCCATAACCTGGTTAAATGGGAAGGGAAGGGTGTCTTTGGGTAAGTATACACCTCTTTTTGCCTTCTTTTCTCCTTGAAAACATTCTCTTGACCCACATCCAACATGTCTCCCTCTAGTGACTTGGATAATTTCATAGGTTGCGTTTGCCTGTGGCAAAAATGCAGCAATTCTGAGTTATCAGCTCATGCAATAGAAGGTTGTGTTTCAGATCAAGAGGTTCCAGTGTTGAAATTTGCAAATAAATTGCTTGTAAGTATTACTATTCAGGAAGGAGAAATAAGAAGTTAGAATTAAGGACTTTGAGATCTACCAAAGGTGGGAACTATAGATTTAATGTCAATCTGCATTTACTATTTCACTTAGGTCTGCCCGTGATTTCAATTCTACTGATTTAATAATGCATACTTTTAAAAAGGGAAAATGCCATTGACTTTAAAAGACCTTTGGCTCAGTCCCTATGTGAGAAACATTCTGAAAATGTAAATGCTACTACCTCAGCTGAAACATGTTACCTTCCACAGACTAATGTGATATCAATTCACAGGAGAGTATATGCCTTCAGTCAAACCACATTTCTTGAAAAGTTCTCACTTCTTAAAATTGCATATAAGACTTTCCCTGTACTAAGGTCAAACCACCTGATGTCTAATATTTTACCATCCCTAAAGCTCTTTTTAGATAATAAAAGTTTGCTTAAATTGTCCTTGTGGAATCACTTTTGAACTACAAATTTTACCATTCTTCTATGATTTCTATCCCCATCTTGGTTGAGAAACACTTCATGCAATAATACTTGACTTTTCAGGAACTCAGTTCAAAAGAAAATCTGACTATTCAGGCTCTGAAACAGATACAGAGAAGCTAATTCAAGTACCAGAAGACACACAGAAGAGTGAAAATTAACCTGAGAAAAATCACAATCACAGAATCTGCAGAGCTGGAAGGGATCCCCAGGGATCACCAAGTTCAATTCCTAGCCCTGCACAGGACCATTCCCAAGAGTCATGCTGTGTACCTGAGAGTATTTTCTCAATTTGAGAGCTGAACCCACACTTCCATCCTTTTACCCTGTGCTGTCTCATAAAATTTTAATAAGTTCTGGAAACTGAAAAGTAGAGAGTAAGAAACTCTAGCCTTCATCTAGGAATGAAATAATCTCCCTTTCCCTGGGTAACTCAATCTTTAAACTGGTAGATCTTCATTACGAATGACTTTGTCTGACCTTAAGAATCCAAACAGCTTGGTGAGAAGAGGTGTCCAAATGCTTTTGCTCAGACTGTCCCCAGGCTGGTAACCAGGATGAGCTCCTACAACCTTCACAGTAAATCTCTCCTCTTAGCAGTGTCAGTACCCCATACTCTCTCATTTCCTATGGAGAAGTTCTCTGGTCTTTAGGGTGCTATATCAAAGGCAGGTCTCAGTGGTTGCTGTTGGATGGATCATCCCCATTCCTGATTACCACTGTTCACACAGGACCTAGCAAGCACTTCCCCGATAACTGCATCACTGTAAAGTTCTAGGTGAGAAATGTATATGAGAGAAATGCCTAAAATTTTTAGATTCCAAGAAAGTAAGACAGTGCTAACTGTCAGCCTACCTTAGTCTGCAACTGAGATAGACATAGTCCTGAATTCTAATATACAGTGTCAAAGGTACTGCAAAGAAATGAAATAGAAATCCTTAATTCTGTTCATATTAACATATTTTAGTTTATTTTAACATTCTGTCTTTTCTCATTACTATATATGCATATATACGCTTTCATATATGCATAATGGGAGTCGGAGTGGGGAGAGTGTTGTTTGTGTGCATCTGTGTTGTATCTTTTCTGTTAAAAGAAAGTCAGAGATACAAATATACAAACATACGTGGCATGTATAACCTCCACATCACTTGTGTTTCTCTCTGTTTCATTAAAGTTTAGAATTAAGATCTCCTGAAGTACTCTTGAAGCATACTAATTCCATTTAAAGGCTTTTACTGAAAGTCAAAATGTTACAGGATAATGTCTGAACTCAGTTGCCATGCTTCCAGTTACAGCAAGAGCGAGAGAGTATTAATTTACTCTTGACAGTGTGTAAGATCCTGGGGATATTTTTAATCTTGTACAAATATCCTGCAATAGAAAGTTCCTGCTAACTTTATTACCAAAGGACAAAGTAATTAAAGAGAAGGTCACTGGGAAAGATCTGCAAATCTTTGATGTTAAAATACGTATCACTATTCCTCTGGATTGCATTTTCTGTAGTTCAGTTATTTAAATCTAATTTTAAAACTTTATTTTCAAAAAAATTGGACCTATTTTTCTAGAGTAGATGAACACCTTCAGAAGATACATTATTTAGACAAAAGAAGAGCAGTATTTCCTAGGTTTTTGATTAAAGGAACACAGTTTAAGGAACTGTCTATAACACAGTGCAAAGATATACTTTACCCTTGCCAAAAAATGAAAAAAAGTTCCTTTGTACTTCCCAGGCTTTCAGTTGTCTCTCCCAGAACTACTGTAATTCCCTGACAGAGACTAGGGATAGGAAGAGAACAAGTTGTTTTTTATTTATCATTTCAATTTGGTTAGCTACAAACCTCATCACCACCCTGGGCCCATACCTCAGCTGTTTCTTCAGTAATTTATGGCACCCAATGAGTCCACATTTATACTGTGAATGAAAAGGAAAGTGTAAGGACAGTGATTTGCCCAAGCTCAAGCAGTGTATCTACAGCAGCAGCTAGAACTAGAGCTCAACTCTCTCCCCCCGGCCCAGTGTATCTAACTGCACTGTTTTATAAAGTAGAAAAAAACTCAACCAAAACAGCTTTATCATTGAACAAGGATAATTGTGCTTATCAGTTTGTCTTTATTAGTTTAAACTTGCATTTTATTTCTAGCCTTCCAGGCACCATGCCATGCAGGAAAATGACTGCAAGTACCTCAGCTAAATTTGTTGGTAAGATGCCTCTTGGAAAATTGCTCTTTCCTCCTGGTCAGGGGAAAAAGAGAAATAAAAAGTTCAAGTTGTTAATAGTATACGATGTGACTGATATGAGGTGAAGGAATTTTCATATAGATGTGACTGTTCAAATTGCATTTGCTCTGCCTTTGACACTTGAGCAACAAACTTGAATTATGTTACACCTAAAGCTTGTGAATCTAACTATCTTTTTTTTTGCGTTAACCATGAGATAGATTTTCCAGTATCTTATGCATACAATTCTAGTTAAAATGTAGGAATAGTTTCATATACAACTAGTATCCCATTGAACAGAGGATAACAAGACATAACAAGAAGTATAGATGTGCTGGGAAACAGGGACATGCTCATGTTCCTGAAAGATAAGAAAATCCCTAAAGCTATGGTTGGTTTAGTGTGAGAAAGGAAGAAAAAAATGTTGATAACCCTCAGAAATAAAAAATTAAAAAGTAAATTTTAGTTTTTCAATTAAAAACTTGGCAAAAATGAAAACAAACAAAAAAACCCCAACAAATAAAAATGAGAGTGGGGAAAGCAGCCTGACTTCTAGATGCATTTATAAGAAGAAAGTGTTAGATATGTAGTATCTTTCATTAACAGCATGGTGTCTCAGTTTGGGTCTCAAGTCTGTGGAATTTCATGATTCAAAATAAAAGACTTCACTGCACAGAACAAGTTAGTCATTCCTTATTGATCTTTTTGAAACACAGAATGCCAAATAACACATGGAAGTAAGGAAAAGTCTGATGTTTTCAAATAAGTAAGAGGAACATAGGTTAGCCGCCATTAGACCAAGTCCCCTGCTACTTCAAATAGCTGTCTGAGAGGTAACCTTCCATGAACTTACTTACCTCAGATTTAAAATGTGTGACATTGTGAGCTCCCAACAACTACTTCTATGGAAAGTCTTGTTCAAAAATACAAGTGATTAGTGAGCTTTCCTTAATTTTTCACCGTAAGTTAATTTATTCATTGTATGCCAACGCTGTGTCTTGGTTAAGGAGTGAAGACAGCCTAGGAGACTTGAACTTGATAAACTAATCAAGATTCTCTAGCATACCCTCCTTATCCTA
Organism: Acropternis orthonyx; assembly: GCA_035583155.1. NCBI lineage: Eukaryota > Metazoa > Chordata > Aves > Passeriformes > Rhinocryptidae > Acropternis > Acropternis orthonyx. The sequence goes on along the minus strand of JAWWEU010000081.1, from coordinate 134,368,524 downwards.
CCCTGTGTTTCATTTGAATCAGTGGCATCACTTTACATGTACTGGAAATGGGCTTTGTTTCCTCTATATTTTGGTCAAATTGGCAGCCTTCTTTCTTTGAAATGTAGACTAACTTTCCTTTTTCTTTTTTTTTTTTTTTTGGACTAAAATCATAACTGTGAAAATGATCAAAACACTGATTGTTCTGACAGAACTCAATTCAGTGTTGAAATAATCAGTTTTCAGAGCATGTCAGGATTCTTGATATATCTACAAAAATTCAAAATTAGTTTATATCATGTAGAAAGCTTTTTCCCATGAACTGGAAAAACTGCAGATTTTGTTACAGTCCTGAAAAAGGCTGTTTAAACCCAAACACCATCTCCAGCTATGACAATTCTATTATTTTTACACTTTGTTTTGTATCATTCATATATATAATAGAGTTCTTATGTGTAATAGAATGTTTGGAGGTTTTATTTCCTATGAGAAAGAAGTGCATGTCAAAATACTTTTTTCTTAACATTAAGATTTCAGAGAATTTGCTAGGGGCAAGCTATTTCTTTCTTTAGAAGGTTTCATTCAGCCAGGTAAGATATTTTAGCACTGACCTTTATTTATGCCTTTGCTCATCTTTTAAATGTCTTGAGCCTAGTGTCTTGATGCTAAAGGGTTAGACTCAGTGTACTTTTTGTTTATAAAAACCTAAGGAAGATTTGATATGTTTGGAAGAGTGGCACTATCTCATCTTAACTGACATTTCCTAAGTTCTGAAGTTTCATGCTCCTTTCATTGCTGAGATCCTGCTGAGAAGTCATGAAGACTTCAGTAACTGGTATTAATTCATGGTCAGACAACAGAATTTCCCAGTCAGAAATGGCAGAATGTGACACAGAGGAATTCTGCTTTAAGATAATTATTTTTTCAATGAGAAATATCAGAAGATGCGTAAATGTAAACTGAGTTGATGGGGCATGGACACCTTTACTTTACAAGGTTTTCACCAAGGTTAGAAAAACCAATTCATGAGTTCCTCTACTTACCCACAACACCTGAGTCATGCTTCGACTCATTACCCTTTGCCAGTATTCTTCAACCTGAACATGATCTGGTCTTTACTCCAGACTAATTTTCACCATAATGAAATAACCACAGGTAGTGAGAAATTTTGGAAAGCCACCTGGCACCTACTGGTTTATGAGTCCTTTCCTCTACATTGCAGCCACATAGGAATGCTGGAATGGACTTCATGGCAGTCTGCAGGACTTACGGGTTTGGAAACAAGTATTCCATGAGTATAAATTAAAACCACAAACATAAATTATATTGCAGCAACTTTTAGATAAAACAGCAATGTCTCCTACTTACCAGTTCTTCAATGAGACTCAGTAAAATACTAATGGATTACTTTTCCCCTGTGGTATTGTGAAGCAATCCATTGGTGCAAATAAGATGGTTTCTTAAGGGTGATTTTATAGTTAAATTTTGTCAAAAATCTAAAATTAAATAAATTTAAACTATTGGTTCAGTTAGATTTTAGTTCAGAAGTTTTAGTCCTGCTTTGAATCACAGAATCATAGAACGGTTTGGGTTAGAAAGAGTCTTAAAGATGACCATGTAGTTCCAACCCCTCTGCCATTGGCAGGGACACCTTCCACTAGACCATGTAAGTTTCTCTGTTAGCTTTTTCAGGATCAGGAGCTCCAAAAATTTTTCTATTGTGCATTGCTACAGTTGCTTTATTTGCTTTGCCCTTTCTTATAAAAAATTATGTATCATTGCATGGCTTTTCTCTGTGGTCAGAAGAGAAGGTTTTTACTACTTTCTGTAATAACTAGTTAGTTATTTTAAGGACACACATGTTTGTTAAAGCATAGTTTTGCCATCAAAAACAACTGATTAATTTTGCATTAATTCCAATGGTGATATTTACCGCAGTATTGGCAAAGCCTTCTCCACAGGCACCCCCTTGTCGCGGGGGAGAAGCTTGCGTGCCCTTATGAGGTTGTGAGCTATGCTGGCGGTGGTTTGTGCCTC